>OZ021709.1:20772193-21202361 GCA_963978555.1 Galerucella nymphaeae
AATTTCATGACTTCATTTGAAGGAGAAAAAATGACTTTAGACAAAAACAGACTGTGGCAGTCGATTTTTCGCTTTAAAAAACCCCTCCTGACAAATTTTGAGCAATATTTATTCCAAAAACGTATTTTTGTCGAAAATTTTGAAGCAAGGGGTAGATGGAAATATTCAATGTAAACTGCATTGTGCTAACTCCTCTCCTGGGCGGAATTGTGGACTCAAAATACACTAGAGAATGTAAAATTGTTCGCTGAATCGATTGCCGAAGACTAGAACGTTCTATCTATCATATTAGTCGAGTTATGAGCACTTTTAGTTTTGAAAACGGGATTTTCGAAAATTTCATGACTTCATTTGAAAGAGAAAAAATGACTTTAGACAAAAACAGACTGTGGCAGTCGATTTTTCGCATTAAAAAACCCCTCCTGACAAATTTTGAGCAATTTTTATTCCAAAAACGTATTTTTTGTCGAAAATTTTGAAGCAAGGGGTAGGTATGGAAATATTTAATGTAAACTGCATTGTGCTAACTTCTCTCCTGGGCAGAATTATAGACTCAAAATACACTGGAGAATGTAAAATTGTCCGCTGAATCGATTGCCGAAGACTAGAACGTTCTATCTATCATATTAGTCGAGTTATGAGCACTTTTAGTTTTGAAAACGGGATTTTCGAAAATTTCATGACTTCATTTGAAGGAGAAAAAATGACTTTAGACAAAAACAGACTGTGGCAGTCGATTTTTCGCATCAAAAAACCCCTCCTGACAAATTTTTAGCAATTTTTATTCCAAAAACGTATTTTTTGTCGAAAATTTTGAAGCAAGGGGTAGGTATGGAAATATTTAATGTAAACTGCATTGTGCTAACTTCTCTCCTGGGCGGAATTATGGACTCAAAATACACTGAAGAATGTAAAATTGTCCGCTGAATCGATTGCCGAAGACTAGAACGTTCTATCTATCATATTAGTCGAGTTATGAGCACTTTTAGTTTTGAAAACACGATTTTCGAAAATTTCATGACTTCATTTGAAGGAGAAAAAATGACTTTAGACAAAAACAGACTGTGGCAGTCGATTTTTCGCATTAAAAAACCCCTCCTGACAAATTTTGAGCAATTTTATTCCAAAAACGTATTTTTTGTCGAAAATTTTGAAGCAAGGGGTAGGTATGGAAATATTTAATGTAAACTGCATTGTGCTAACTTCTCTCCTGGGCGGAATTATAGACTCATAATCCACTGGATTATGTAAAATTGTCCGCTGAATCGATTGCCGAAGACTAGAACGTTCTATCTATCATATTAGTCGAGTTATGAGCACTTTTAGTTTTGAAAACGGGATTTTCGAAAATTTCATGACTTCATTTGAAAGAGAAAAAATGACTTTAGACAAAAACAGACTGTGGCAGTCGATTTTTCGCATTAAAAAACCCCTCCTGACAAATTTTGAGCAATTTTATTCCAAAAACGTATTTTTTGTCGAAAATTTTGAAGCAAGGGGTAGGTATGGAAATATTTAATGTAAACTGCATTGTGCTAACTTCTCTCCTGGGCGGATTTATAGACTCATAATCCACTGGATTATGTAAAATTGTCCGCTGAATCGATTGCCGAAGACTAGAACGTTCTATCTATCATATTAGTCGAGTTATGAGCACTTTTAGTTTTGAAAACGGGATTTTCGGAAATTTCATGACTTCATTTGAAGGAGAAAAAATGACTTTAGACAAAAAAAGACTGAGGCAGTCGATTTTTCGCTTTAAAAAACCCCTCCTGACAAATTTTGAGCAATATTTATTCCAAAAACGTATTTTTGTCGAAAATTTTGAAGCAAGGGGTAGGTATGGAAATATTTAATGTAAACTGCATTGAGCTAACTTCTCTCCTGGGCGGAATTATGGACTCAAAATAGACTGGAGAATGAAAAATTGTCCGTTGAATCGATTGCCGAAGACTTGAACGTTCTATCTATCGTATTAGTCGAGTTATGAGCACTTTTAGTTTTGAAAATGGAATTTTCGAAAATTTCATGACTTCATTTGGAGGAGAAAAAATGACTTGAGACAAAAACAGACTGTGGCAGTCGATTTTTCGCATCAAAAAACCCCTCCTGACAAATTTTGAGCAATTTTTATTCCAAAAACGTATTTTTTGTCGAAAATTTTGAAGCAAGGGGTAGGTATGGAAATATTTAATGTAAACTGCATTGTGCTTACTTCTCTCCTGGGCGAAATTATGGACTCAAAATACACTGGAGAATGTAAAATTGTCCGCTGAATCGATTGCCGAAGACTAAAAAGTTCTATCTATCGTATTAGTCGAGTTAGGAGCACTTTTAGTTTTGAAAACGGGATTTTCGAAAATTTTATGACTTCCTTTGAAGGGGAAAAATGACTTTAGACAAAAACAGGCTGTGGCAGTCGATTTTTCGCATCAAAAAACCCCTCCTGACAAATTTTGAGCAATTTTTATTCCAAAAACGTATTTTTTGTCGATTATTTTTTTCACTTGTCAAAATCTGACATTTTGGTGGTTTTAACCAATAGCAATACATTATTCTAGCCAATCATTCGGTATTATACTGATAATTATGCTTCCTCATCGATAAAACCTTGTTTACATCGAAACGTCAAAATTTTACTTTGAATTTGTCATTATTGACAACTAAAAGCGCTTTCAAAAATCCTTTTAAATTGTTGAAAAAAATAATCTTCCCAAATACAACTCGCTCTTCAAATTTTATCACATAATTTTTTATTTTCATCACTCAAACTTGTTTATTTGAGGCAAAAACATTCAAACAAACCGAATTTAGATAAAATCACTCCTCCTAACGGAGTCGTGATTTTATCAAATCGGTTTGTTTTCATATTTTTGCCAAATAAACAAGTTTTCGTGGAAAAGAAAAAATTATCGATAAAATTTGAAGCACTCGTGGTATTACCTTTGAAAATTTTGAAGCAAGGGGTAGGTATGGAAATATTCAATGTAAACTGCATTGTGCTAACTCCTCTCCTGGGCGGAATTATGGACTCAAAATAAACTGGAGAATGTAAAATTGTCCGCTGAATCGATTGCCGAAGTTTAGAAAGTTCTATCTATCGTATTAGTCGAGTTATGAGCACTTTTAGTTTTGAAAACGGGATTTTCGGAAATTTCATGACTTCATTTGAAGGAGAAAAAATGACTTTAGACAAAAAAAGACTGAGGCAGTCGATTTTTCGCATCAAAAAACCCCTCCTGACAAATTTTGAGCAATTTTTATTCCAAAAACGTATTTTTTGTCGAAAATTTTGAAGCAAGGGGTAGGTATGGAAATATTTAATGTAAACTGCATTGTGCTTACTTCTCTCCTGGGCGAAATTATGGACTCAAAATACACTGGAGAATGTAAAATTGTCCGCTGAATCGATTGCCGAAGACTAAAAAGTTCTATCTATCGTATTAGTCGAGTTAGGAGCACTTTTAGTTTTGAAAACGGGATTTTCGAAAATTTTATGACTTCCTTTGAAGGGGAAAAATGACTTTAGACAAAAACAGGCTGTGGCAGTCGATTTTTCGCATCAAAAAACCCCTCCTGACAAATTTTGAGCAATTTTTATTCCAAAAACGTATTTTTTGTCGAAAATTTTGAAGCAAGGGGTAGGTATGGAAATATTTAATGTAAACTGCATTGTGCTAACTTCTCTCCTGGGCGGAATTATAGACTCAGAATCCACTGGATCATGTAAAATTATCCGCTGAATCGATTGCCGAAGACTAGAACGTTCTATCTATCATATTAGTCGAGTTATGAGCACTTTTAGTTTTGAAAACGGGATTTTCGGAAATTTCATGACTTCATTTGAAGGAGAAAAAATGACTTTAGACAAAAAAAGACTGAGGCAGTCGATTTTTCGCTTTAAAAAACCCCTCCTGACAAATTTTGAGCAATATTTATTCCAAAAACGTATTTTTGTCGAAAATTTTGAAGCAAGGGGTAGATGGAAATATTCAATGTAAACTGCATTGTGCTTACTTCTCTCCTGGGCGAAATTATGGACTCAAAATACACTGGAGAATGTAAAATTGTCCGCTGAATCGATTGCCGAAGACTAGAAAGTTCTATCTATCGTATTAGTCGAGTTATGAGCACTTTTAGTTTTGAAAACGGGATTTTCGAAAATTACATGACTTCATTTGAAAGAGAAAAAATGACTTTAGACAAAAACAGACTGAGGCAGTCGATTTTTCGCATCGAAAAACCCCTCCTGACAAATTTTGAGCAAATTTTATTCCAAAAACGTATTTTTTGTCGAAAATTTTGAACCAAGGGGTAGGTATGGAAATATTTAATGTAAACTGCATTGTGCTTACTTCTCTCCTGGGCGAAATTATGGACTCAAAATACACTGGAGAATGTAAAATTGTCCGCTGAATCGATTGCCGAAGACTAGAAAGTTCTATCTATCGTATTAGTCGAGTTATGAGCACTTTTAGTTTTGAAAACGGGATTTTCGAAAATTTCATGACTTCATTTGAAAGAGAAAAAATGACTTTAGACAATAACAGACTGAGGCAGTCGATTTTTTGCATCAAAAAACCCCTCGTGACAAATTTTGAGCAATTTTTATTCCAAAAACGTATTTTTTGTCGAAAATTTTGAAGCAAGGGGTAGATGGAAATATTCAATGTAAACTGCATTGTGCTAACTCCTCTCCTGGGCGGAATTGTGGACTCAAAATACACTAGAGAATGTAAAATTGTTCGCTGAATCGATTGCCGAAGACTAGAACGTTCTATCTATCATATTAGTCGAGTTATGAGCACTTTTAGTTTTGAAAACGGGATTTTCGAAAATTTCATGACTTCATTTGAAAGAGAAAAAATGACTTTAGACAAAAACAGACTGTGGCAGTCGATTTTTCGCATTAAAAAACCCCTCCTGACAAATTTTGAGCAATTTTTATTCCAAAAACGTATTTTTTGTCGAAAATTTTGAAGCAAGGGGTAGGTATGGAAATATTTAATGTAAACTGCATTGTGCTAACTTCTCTCCTGGGCGGAAATATAGACTAAGAATCCACTGGATTATGTAAAATTGTCCGCTGAATCGATTGCCGAAGACTAGAACGTTCTATCTATCATATTAGTCGAGTTATGAGCACTTTTAGTTTTGAAAACGGGATTTTCGAAAATTTCATGACTTCATTTGAAAAAGAAAAAATGACTTTAGACAAAAACAGACTGTGGCAGTCGATTTTTCGCATTAAAAAACCCCTCCTGACAAATTTTGAGCAATTTTTATTCCAAAAACGTATTTTTTGTCGAAAATTTTGGAGCAAGGGGTAGGTATGGAAATATTTAATGTAAACTGCATTGTGCTAACTTCTCTCCTGGGCGGAATTATGGACTCAAAATACACTGGAGAATGTAAAATTGTCCGCTGAATCGATTGTTGAAGACTAGAACGTTCTATCTATCATATTAGTCGAGTTATGAGCACTTTTAGTTTTGAAAACGGGATTTTCGGAAATTTCATGACTTCATTTGAAGGAGAAAAAATGACTTTAGACAAAAAAAGACTGAGGCAGTCGATTTTTCGCTTTAAAAAACCCCTCCTGACAAATTTTGAGCAATATTTATTCCAAAAACGTATTTTTGTCGAAAATTTTGAAGCAAGGGGTAGGTATGGAAATATTTAATGTAAACTGCATTAAGCTAACTTCTCTCCTGGGCGGAATTATGGACTCAAAATAGACTGGAGAATGAAAAATTGTCCGTTGAATCGATTGCCGAAGACTTGAAAGTTCTATCTATCGTATTAGTCGAGTTATGAGCACTTTTAGTTTTGAAAACGGGATTTTCGAAAATTACATGACTTCATTTGAAAGAGAAAAAATGACTTTAGACAAAAACAGACTGAGGCAGTCGATTTTTCGCATCGAAAAACCCCTCCTGACAAATTTTGAGCAAATTTTATTCCAAAAACGTATTTTTTGTCGAAAATTTTGAACCAAGGGGTAGGTATGGAAATATTTAATGTAAACTGCATTGTGCTTACTTCTCTCCTGGGCGGATTTATGGACTCAAAATACACTGGAGAATGTAAAATTGTCCGCTGAATCGATTGCCGAAGACTAGAAAGTTCTATCTATCGTATTAGTCGAGTTATGAGCACTTTTAGTTTTGAAAACGGGATTTTCGAAAATTTCATGACTTCATTTGAAAGAGAAAAAATGACTTTAGACAATAACAGACTGAGGCAGTCGATTTTTTGCATCAAAAAACCCCTCGTGACAAATTTTGAGCAATTTTTATTCCAAAAACGTATTTTTTGTCGAAAATTTTGAAGCAAGGGGTAGATGGAAATATTCAATGTAAACTGCATTGTGCTAACTCCTCTCCTGGGCGGAATTGTGGACTCAAAATACACTATAGAATGTAAAATTGTTCGCTGAATCGATTGCCGAAGACTAGAACGTTCTATCTATCATATTAGTCGAGTTATGAGCACTTTTAGTTTTGAAAACGGGATTTTCGAAAATTTCATGACTTCATTTGAAAGAGAAAAAATGACTTTAGACAAAAACAGACTGTGGCAGTCGATTTTTCGCATTAAAAAACCCCTCCTGACAAATTTTGAGCAATTTTTATTCCAAAAACGTATTTTTTGTCGAAAATTTTGAAGCAAGGGGTAGGTATGGAAATATTTAATGTAAACTGCATTGTGCTAACTTCTCTCCTGGGCGGAAATATAGACTAAGAATCCACTGGATTATGTAAAATTGTCCGCTGAATCGATTGCCGAAGACTAGAACGTTCTATCTATCATATTAGTCGAGTTATGAGCACTTTTAGTTTTGAAAACGGGATTTTCGAAAATTTCATGACTTCATTTGAAAAAGAAAAAATGACTTTAGACAAAAACAGACTGTGGCAGTCGATTTTTCGCATTAAAAAACCCCTCCTGACAAATTTTGAGCAATTTTTATTCCAAAAACGTATTTTTTGTCGAAAATTTTGGAGCAAGGGGTAGGTATGGAAATATTTAATGTAAACTGCATTGTGCTAACTTCTCTCCTGGGCGGAATTATGGACTCAAAATACACTGGAGGATGTAAAATTGTCCGCTGAATCGATTGCCGAAGACTAGAACGTTCTATCTATCATATTAGTCGAGTTATGAGCACTTTTAGTTTTGAAAACGGGATTTTCGAAAATTTCATGACTTCATTTGAAAGAGAAAAAATGACTTTAGACAAAAACAGACTGTGGCAGTCGATTTTTCGCATTAAAAAACCCCTCCTGACAAATTTTGAGCAATTTTTATTCCAAAAACGTATTTTTTGTCGAAAATTTTGAAGCAAGGGGTAGGTATGGAAATATTTAATGTAAACTGCATTGTGCTAACTTCTCTCCTGGGCGGAATTATGGACTCAAAATACACTGGAGAATGTAAAATTGTCCGCTGAATCGATTGTTGAAGACTAGAACGTTCTATCTATCATATTAGTCGAGTTATGAGCACTTTTAGTTTTGAAAACGGGATTTTCGGAAATTTCATGACTTCATTTGAAGGAGAAAAAATGACTTTAGACAAAAAAAGACTGAGGCAGTCGATTTTTCGCTTTAAAAAACCCCTCCTGACAAATTTTGAGCAATATTTATTCCAAAAACGTATTTTTGTCGAAAATTTTGAAGCAAGGGGTAGGTATGGAAATATTTAATGTAAACTGCATTAAGCTAACTTCTCTCCTGGGCGGAATTATGGACTCAAAATAGACTGGAGAATGAAAAATTGTCCGTTGAATCGATTGCCGAAGACTTGAAAGTTCTATCTATCGTATTAGTCGAGTTATGAGCACTTTTAGTTTTGAAAACGGGATTTTCGAAAATTACATGACTTCATTTGAAAGAGAAAAAATGACTTTAGACAAAAACAGACTGAGGCAGTCGATTTTTCGCATCGAAAAACCCCTCCTGACAAATTTTGAGCAAATTTTATTCCAAAAACGTATTTTTTGTCGAAAATTTTGAACCAAGGGGTAGGTATGGAAATATTCAATGTAAACTGCATTGTGCTAACTCCTCTCCTGGGCGGAATTATGGACTCAAAATACACTGGAGAATGTAAAATTGTCCGCTGAATCGATTGCCGAAGACTAGAAAGTTCTATCTATCATATTAGTCGAGTTATGAGCACTTTTAGTTTTGAAAACGGGATTTTCGAAAATTTCATGACTTCATTTGAAAGAGAAAAAATGACTTTAGACAAAAACAGACTGTGGCAGTCGATTTTTCGCATTAAAAAACCCCTCCTGACAAATTTTGAGCAATTTTTATTCCAAAAACGTATTTTTTGTCGAAAATTTTGAAGCAAGGGGTAGGTATGGAAATATTTAATGTAAACTGCATTGTGCTAACTTCTCTCCTGGGCAGAATTATGGACTCAAAATACACTGGAGAATGTAAAATTGTCCGCTGAATCGATTGCCGAAGACTAGAACGTTCTATCTATCATATTAGTCGAGTTATGAGCACTTTTAGTTTTGAAAACGGGATTTTCGAAAATTTCATGACTTCATTTGAAAAAGAAAAAATGACTTTAGACAAAAACAGACTGTGGCAGTCGATTTTTCGCATTAAAAAACCCCTCCTGACAAATTTTGAGCAATTTTTATTCCAAAAACGTATTTTTTGTCGAAAATTTTGGAGCAAGGGGTAGGTATGGAAATATTTAATGTAAACTGCATTGTGCTAACTTCTCTCCTGGGCGGAATTATGGACTCAAAATACACTGGAGGATGTAAAATTGTCCGCTGAATCGATTGCCGAAGACTAGAACGTTCTATCTATCATATTAGTCGAGTTATGAGCACTTTTAGTTTTGAAAACGGGATTTTCGAAAATTTCATGACTTCATTTGAAAGAGAAAAAATGACTTTAGACAAAAACAGACTGTGGCAGTCGATTTTTCGCATTAAAAAACCCCTCCTGACAAATTTTGAGCAATTTTTATTCCAAAAACGTATTTTTTGTCGAAAATTTTGAAGCAAGGGGTAGGTATGGAAATATTTAATGTAAACTGCATTGTGCTAACTTCTCTCCTGGGCGGAATTATGGACCCAAAATACACTGAAGAATGTAAAATTGTCCGCTGAATCGATTGCCGAAGACTAGAACGTTTTATCTATCATATTAGTCGAGTTATGAGCACTTTTAGTTTTGAAAACGGGATTTTCGAAAATTTCATGACTTCATTTGAAAGAGAAAAAATGACTTTAGACAAAAACAGACTGTGGCAGTCGATTTTTCGCATCAAAAAACCCCTCCTGACAAATTTTGAGCAATTTTTATTCCAAAAACGTATTTTTTGTCGAAAATTTTGAAGCAAGGGGTAGGTATGGAGATATTTAATGTAAACTGCATTGTGCTAACTTCCCTCCTAGGCAGAATTATCGACTCAAAATACACTGAAGAATGTAAAATTGTCCGCTCAATCGATTGCCGAAGACTAGAACGTTTTATCTATCATATTAGTCGAGATATGAGCACTTTTAGTTTTGAAAACGGGATTTTCGAAAATTTCATGACTTCATTTGAAAGAGAAAAAATGACTTTAGACAAAAACAGACTGTGGCAGTCGATTTTTCGCATTAAAAAACCCCTCCTGACAAATTTTGAGCAATTTTTATTCCAAAAACGTATTTTTTGTCGAAAATTTTGAAGCAAGGGGTAGGTATGGAAATATTTAATGTAAACTGCATTGTGCTAACTTCTCTCCTGGGCAGAATTATAGACTCAAAATACACTGGAGAATGTAAAATTGTCCGCTGAATCGATTGCCGAAGACTAGAACGTTCTATCTATCATATTAGTCGAGTTATGAGCACTTTTAGTTTTGAAAACGGGATTTTCGAAAATTTCATGACTTCATTTGAAGGAGAAAAAATGACTTTAGACAAAAACAGACTGTGGCAGTCGATTTTTCGCATCAAAAAACCCCTCCTGACAAATTTTTAGCAATTTTTATTCCAAAAACGTATTTTTTGTCGAAAATTTTGAAGCAAGGGGTAGGTATGGAAATATTTAATGTAAACTGCATTGTGCTAACTTCTCTCCTGGGCGGAATTATGGACTCAAAATACACTGAAGAATGTAAAATTGTCCGCTGAATCGATTGCCGAAGACTAGAACGTTCTATCTATCATATTAGTCGAGTTATGAGCACTTTTAGTTTTGAAAACGGGATTTTCGAAAATTTCATGACTTCATTTGAAAGAGAAAAAATGACTTTAGACAAAAACAGACTGTGGCAGTCGATTTTTCGCATTAAAAAACCCCTCCTGACAAATTTTGAGCAATTTTATTCCAAAAACGTATTTTTTGTCGAAAATTTTGAAGCAAGGGGTAGGTATGGAAATATTTAATGTAAACTGCATTGTGCTAACTTCTCTCCTGGGCGGAATTATAGACTCATAATCCACTGGATTATGTAAAATTGTCCGCTGAATCGATTGCCGAAGACTAGAACGTTCTATCTATCATATTAGTCGAGTTATGAGCACTTTTAGTTTTGAAAACAGGATTTTCGAAAATTTCATGACTTCATTTGAAGGAGAAAAAATGACTTTAGACAAAAACAGACTGTGGCAGTCGATTTTTCGCTTTAAAAAACCCCTCCTGACAAATTTTGAGCAATATTTATTCCAAAAACGTATTTTTGTCGAAAATTTTGAAGCAAGGGGTAGATGGAAATATTCAATGTAAACTGCATTGTGCTAACTCCTCTCCTGGGCGGAATTGTGGACTCAAAATACACTAGAGAATGTAAAATTGTTCGCTGAATCGATTGCCGAAGACTAGAACGTTCTATCTATCATATTAGTCGAGTTATGAGCACTTTTAGTTTTGAAAACGGGATTTTCGAAAATTTCATGACTTCATTTGAAAGAGAAAAAATGACTTTAGACAAAAACAGACTGTGGCAGTCGATTTTTCGCATTAAAAAACCCCTCCTGACAAATTTTGAGCAATTTTTATTCCAAAAACGTATTTTTTGTCGAAAATTTTGAAGCAAGGGGTAGGTATGGAAATATTTAATGTAAACTGCATTGTGCTAACTTCTCTCCTGGGCGGAAATATAGACTAAATATCCACTGGATTATGTAAAATTGTCCGCTGAATCGATTGCCGAAGACTAGAACGTTCTATCTATCATATTAGTCGAGTTATGAGCACTTTTAGTTTTGAAAACGGGATTTTCGAAAATTTCATGACTTCATTTGAAAAAGAAAAAATGACTTTAGACAAAAACAGACTGTGGCAGTCGATTTTTCGCATTAAAAAACCCCTCCTGACAAATTTTGAGCAATTTTTATTCCAAAAACGTATTTTTTGTCGAAAATTTTGGAGCAAGGGGTAGGTATGGAAATATTTAATGTAAACTGCATTGTGCTAACTTCTCTCCTGGGCGGAATTATGGACTCAAAATACACTGGAGGATGTAAAATTGTCCGCTGAATCGATTGCCGAAGACTAGAACGTTCTATCTATCATATTAGTCGAGTTATGAGCACTTTTAGTTTTGAAAACGGGATTTTCGAAAATTTCATGACTTCATTTGAAAGAGAAAAAATGACTTTAGACAAAAACAGACTGTGGCAGTCGATTTTTCGCATTAAAAAACCCCTCCTGACAAATTTTGAGCAATTTTTATTCCAAAAACGTATTTTTTGTCGAAAATTTTGAAGCAAGGGGTAGGTATGGAAATATTTAATGTAAACTGCATTGTGCTAACTTCTCTCCTGGGCGGAATTATAGACTCAAAATACACTGGAGAATGTAAAATTGTCCGCTGAATCGATTGCCGAAGACTAGAACGTTCTATCTATCATATTAGTCGAGTTATGAGCACTTTTAGTTTTGAAAACAGGATTTTCGAAAATTTCATGACTTCATTTGAAAGAGAAAAAATGACTTTAGACAAAAACAGACTGTGGCAGTCGATTTTTCGCATCAAAAAACCCCTCCTGACAAATTTTGAGCAATTTTTATTCCAAAAACGTATTTTTTGTCGAAAATGTTGAAGCAAGGGGTAGGTATGGAAATATTTAATGTAAACTGCATTGTGCTAACTTCTCTCCTGGGCGGAATTATGGACCCAAAATACACTGAAGAATGTAAAATTGTCCGCTGAATCGATTGCCGAAGACTAGAACGTTCTATCTATCATATTAGTCGAGTTATGAGCACTTTTAGTTTTGAAAACAGGATTTTCGAAAATTTCATGACTTCATTTGAAGGAGAAAAAATGACTTTAGACAAAAACAGACTGTGGCAGTCGATTTTTCGCTTTAAAAAACCCCTCCTGACAAATTTTGAGCAATATTTATTCCAAAAACGTATTTTTGTCGAAAATTTTGAAGCAAGGGGTAGATGGAAATATTCAATGTAAACTGCATTGTGCTAACTCCTCTCCTGGGCGGAATTGTGGACTCAAAATACACTAGAGAATGTAAAATTGTTCGCTGAATCGATTGCCGAAGACTAGAACGTTCTATCTATCATATTAGTCGAGTTATGAGCACTTTTAGTTTTGAAAACGGGATTTTCGAAAATTTCATGACTTCATTTGAAAGAGAAAAAATGACTTTAGACAAAAACAGACTGTGGCAGTCGATTTTTCGCATTAAAAAACCCCTCCTGACAAATTTTGAGCAATTTTTATTCCAAAAACGTATTTTTTGTCGAAAATTTTGAAGCAAGGGGTAGGTATGGAAATATTTAATGTAAACTGCATTGTGCTAACTTCTCTCCTGGGCAGAATTATAGACTCAAAATACACTGGAGAATGTAAAATTGTCCGCTGAATCGATTGCCGAAGACTAGAACGTTCTATCTATCATATTAGTCGAGTTATGAGCACTTTTAGTTTTGAAAACGGGATTTTCGAAAATTTCATGACTTCATTTGAAGGAGAAAAAATGACTTTAGACAAAAACAGACTGTGGCAGTCGATTTTTCGCATCAAAAAACCCCTCCTGACAAATTTTTAGCAATTTTTATTCCAAAAACGTATTTTTTGTCGAAAATTTTGAAGCAAGGGGTAGGTATGGAAATATTTAATGTAAACTGCATTGTGCTAACTTCTCTCCTGGGCGGAATTATGGACTCAAAATACACTGAAGAATGTAAAATTGTCCGCTGAATCGATTGCCGAAGACTAGAACGTTCTATCTATCATATTAGTCGAGTTATGAGCACTTTTAGTTTTGAAAACGGGATTTTCGAAAATTTCATGACTTCATTTGAAGGAGAAAAAATGACTTTAGACAAAAACAGACTGTGGCAGTCGATTTTTCGCATTAAAAAACCCCTCCTGACAAATTTTGAGCAATTTTATTCCAAAAACGTATTTTTTGTCGAAAATTTTGAAGCAAGGGGTAGGTATGGAAATATTTAATGTAAACTGCATTGTGCTAACTTCTCTCCTGGGCGGAATTATAGACTCATAATCCACTGGATTATGTAAAATTGTCCGCTGAATCGATTGCCGAAGACTAGAACGTTCTATCTATCATATTAGTCGAGTTATGAGCACTTTTAGTTTTGAAAACGGGATTTTCGAAAATTTCATGACTTCATTTGAAAGAGAAAAAATGACTTTAGACAAAAACAGACTGTGGCAGTCGATTTTTCGCATTAAAAAACCCCTCCTGACAAATTTTGAGCAATTTTATTCCAAAAACGTATTTTTTGTCGAAAATTTTGAAGCAAGGGGTAGGTATGGAAATATTTAATGTAAACTGCATTGTGCTAACTTCTCTCCTGGGCGGAATTATGGACCCAAAATACACTGAAGAATGTAAAATTGTCCGCTGAATCGATTGCCGAAGACTAGAACGTTCTATCTATCATATTAGTCGAGTTATGAGCACTTTTAGTTTTGAAAACGGGATTTTCGAAAATTTCATGACTTCATTTGAAGGAGAAAAAATGACTTTAGACAAAAACAGACTGTGGCAGTCGATTTTTCGCATCAAAAAACCCCTCCTGACAAATTTTTAGCAATTTTTATTCCAAAAACGTATTTTTTGTCGAAAATTTTGAAGCAAGGGGTAGGTATGGAAATATTTAATGTAAACTGCATTGTGCTAACTTCTCTCCTGGGCGGAATTATGGACTCAAAATACACTGAAGAATGTAAAATTGTCCGCTGAATCGATTGCCGAAGACTAGAACGTTCTATCTATCATATTAGTCGAGTTATGAGCACTTTTAGTTTTGAAAACGGGATTTTCGAAAATTTCATGACTTCATTTGAAGGAGAAAAAATGACTTTAGACAAAAACAGACTGTGGCAGTCGATTTTTCGCATTAAAAAACCCCTCCTGACAAATTTTGAGCAATTTTATTCCAAAAACGTATTTTTTGTCGAAAATTTTGAAGCAAGGGGTAGGTATGGAAATATTTAATGTAAACTGCATTGTGCTAACTTCTCTCCTGGGCAGAATTATAGACTCAAAATACACTGGAGAATGTAAAATTGTCCGCTGAATCGATTGCCGAAGACTAGAACGTTCTATCTATCATATTAGTCGAGTTATGAGCACTTTTAGTTTTGAAAACGGGATTTTCGAAAATTTCATGACTTCATTTGAAGGAGAAAAAATGACTTTAGACAAAAACAGACTGTGGCAGTCGATTTTTCGCATCAAAAAACCCCTCCTGACAAATTTTTAGCAATTTTTATTCCAAAAACGTATTTTTTGTCGAAAATTTTGAAGCAAGGGGTAGGTATGGAAATATTTAATGTAAACTGCATTGTGCTAACTTCTCTCCTGGGCGGAATTATGGACTCAAAATACACTGAAGAATGTAAAATTGTCCGCTGAATCGATTGCCGAAGACTAGAACGTTCTATCTATCATATTAGTCGAGTTATGAGCACTTTTAGTTTTGAAAACGGGATTTTCGAAAATTTCATGACTTCATTTGAAGGAGAAAAAATGACTTTAGACAAAAACAGACTGTGGCAGTCGATTTTTCGCATTAAAAAACCCCTCCTGACAAATTTTGAGCAATTTTATTCCAAAAACGTATTTTTTGTCGAAAATTTTGAAGCAAGGGGTAGGTATGGAAATATTTAATGTAAACTGCATTGTGCTAACTTCTCTCCTGGGCGGAATTATAGACTCATAATCCACTGGATTATGTAAAATTGTCCGCTGAATCGATTGCCGAAGACTAGAACGTTCTATCTATCATATTAGTCGAGTTATGAGCACTTTTAGTTTTGAAAACGGGATTTTCGAAAATTTCATGACTTCATTTGAAAGAGAAAAAATGACTTTAGACAAAAACAGACTGTGGCAGTCGATTTTTCGCATTAAAAAACCCCTCCTGACAAATTTTGAGCAATTTTATTCCAAAAACGTATTTTTTGTCGAAAATTTTGAAGCAAGGGGTAGGTATGGAAATATTTAATGTAAACTGCATTGTGCTAACTTCTCTCCTGGGCGGAATTATAGACTCATAATCCACTGGATTATGTAAAATTGTCCGCTGAATCGATTGCCGAAGACTAGAACGTTCTATCTATCATATTAGTCGAGTTATGAGCACTTTTAGTTTTGAAAACGGGATTTTCGGAAATTTCATGACTTCATTTGAAGGAGAAAAAATGACTTTAGACAAAAAAAGACTGAGGCAGTCGATTTTTCGCTTTAAAAAACCCCTCCTGACAAATTTTGAGCAATATTTATTCCAAAAACGTATTTTTGTCGAAAATTTTGAAGCAAGGGGTAGGTATGGAAATATTTAATGTAAACTGCATTAAGCTAACTTCTCTCCTGGGCGGAATTATGGACTCAAAATAGACTGGAGAATGAAAAATTGTCCGTTGAATCGATTGCCGAAGACTTGAACGTTCTATCTATCGTATTAGTCGAGTTATGAGCACTTTTAGTTTTGAAAATGGAATTTTCGAAAATTTCATGACTTCATTTGAAGGAGAAAAAATGACTTGAGACAAAAACAGACTGTGGCAGTCGATTTTTCGCATCAAAAAACCCCTCCTGACAAATTTTGAGCAATTTTTATTCCAAAAACGTATTTTTTGTCGAAAATTTTGAAGCAAGGGGTAGGTATGGAAATATTTAATGTAAACTGCATTGTGCTTACTTCTCTCCTGGGCGAAATTATGGACTCAAAATACACTGGAGAATGTAAAATTGTCCGCTGAATCGATTGCCGAAGACTAAAAAGTTCTATCTATCGTATTAGTCGAGTTAGGAGCACTTTTAGTTTTGAAAACGGGATTTTCGAAAATTTTATGACTTCCTTTGAAGGGGAAAAATGACTTTAGACAAAAACAGGCTGTGGCAGTCGATTTTTCGCATCAAAAAACCCCTCCTGACAAATTTTGAGCAATTTTTATTCCAAAAACGTATTTTTTGTCGAAAATTTTGAAGCAAGGGGTAGGTATGGAAATATTCAATGTAAACTGCATTGTGCTAACTCCTCTCCTGGGCGGAATTATGGACTCAAAATACACTGGAGAATGTAAAATTGTCCGCTGAATCGATTGCCGAAGACTAGAAAGTTCTATCTATCGTATTAGTCGAGTTATGAGCACTTTTAGTTTTGAAAACGGGATTTTCGAAAATTTCATGACTTCATTTGAAAGAGAAAAAATGACTTTAGACAAAAACAGACTGAGGCAGTCGATTTTTCGCATCAAAAAACCCCTCCTGACAAATTTTGAGCAAATTTTATTCCAAAAACGTATTTTTTGTCGAAAATTTTGAACCAAGGGGTAGGTATGGAAATATTTAATGCAAACTGCATTGTGCTTACTTCTCTCCTGGGCGGATTTATGGACTCAAAATACACTGGAGAATGTAAAATTGTCCGCTGAATCGATTGCCGAAGACTAGAAAGTTCTATCTATCGTATTAGTCGAGTTATGAGCACTTTTAGTTTTGAAAACGGGATTTTCGGAAATTTCATGACTTCATTTGAAGGAGAAAAAATGACTTTAGACAAAAAAAGACTGAGGCAGTCGATTTTTCGCTTTAAAAAAACCCTCCTGACAAATTTTGAGCAATATTTATTCCAAAAACGTATTTTTGTCGAAAATTTTGAAGCAAGGGGTAGGTATGGAAATATTTAATGTAAACTGCATTGTGCTAACTTCTCTCCTGGGCGGAATTATGGACTCAAAATAGACTGGAGAATGAAAAATTGTCCGTTGAATCGATTGCCGAAGACTTGAACGTTCTATCTATCGTATTAGTCGAGTTATGAGCACTTTTAGTTTTGAAAATGGAATTTTCGAAAATTTCATGACTTCATTTGAAGGAGAAAAAATGACTTGAGACAAAAACAGACTGTAGCATTCGATTGTTCGCATCAAAAAACCCCTCCTGACAAATTTTGAGCAATTTTTATTCCAAAAACGTATTTTTTGTCGAAAATTTTGAAGCAAGGGGTAGGTATGGAAATATTTAATGTAAACTGCATTGTGCTTACTTCTCTCCTGGGCGAAATTATGGACTCAAAATACACTGGAGAATGTGAAATTGTCCGCTGAATCGATTGCCGAAGACTAGAAAGTTCTATCTATCGTATTAGTCGAGTTAGGAGCACTTTTAGTTTTGAAAACGGGATTTTCGAAAATTTTATGACTTCCTTTGAAGGGGAAAAAATGACTTTAGACAAAAACAGGCTGTGGCAGTCGATTTTTCGCATCAAAAAACCCCTCCTGACAAATTTTGAGCAATTTTTATTCCAAAAACGTATTTTTTGTCGAAAATTTTGAAGCAAGGGGTAGGTATGGAAATATTCAATGTAAACTGCATTGTGCTAACTCCTCTCCTGGGCGGAATTATGGACTCAAAATACACTGGAGAATGTAAAATTGTCCGCTGAATCGATTGCCGAAGACTAGAAAGTTCTATCTATCGTATTAGTCGAGTTATGAGCACTTTTAGTTTTGAAAATGGAATTTTCGAAAATTTCATGACTTCATTTGAAGGAGAAAAAATGACTTGAGACAAAAACAGACTGTGGCAGTCGATTTTTCGCATCAAAAAACCCCTCCTGACAAATTTTGAGCAATTTTTATTCCAAAAACGTATTTTTTGTCGAAAATTTTGAAGCAAGGGGTAGGTATGGAAATATTTAATGTAAACTGCATTGTGCTTACTTCTCTCCTGGGCGAAATTATGGACTCAAAATACACTGGAGAATGTAAAATTGTCCGCTGAATCGATTGCCGAAGACTAAAAAGTTCTATCTATCGTATTAGTCGAGTTAGGAGCACTTTTAGTTTTGAAAACGGGATTTTCGAAAATTACATGACTTCATTTGAAAGAGAAAAAATGACTTTAGACAAAAACAGACTGAGGCAGTCGATTTTTCGCATCGAAAAACCCCTCCTGACAAATTTTGAGCAAATTTTATTCCAAAAACGTATTTTTTGTCGAAAATTTTGAACCAAGGGGTAGGTATGGAAATATTTAATGTAAACTGCATTGTGCTTACTTCTCTCCTGGGCGGATTTATGGACTCAAAATACACTGGAGAATGTAAAATTGTCCGCTGAATCGATTGCCGAAGACTAGAAAGTTCTATCTATCGTATTAGTCGAGTTATGAGCACTTTTAGTTTTGAAAACGGGATTTTCGAAAATTTCATGACTTCATTTGAAAGAGAAAAAATGACTTTAGACAATAACAGACTGAGGCAGTCGATTTTTTGCATCAAAAAACCCCTCGTGACAAATTTTGAGCAATTTTTATTCCAAAAACGTATTTTTTGTCGAAAATTTTGAAGCAAGGGGTAGATGGAAATATTCAATGTAAACTGCATTGTGCTAACTCCTCTCCTGGGCGGAATTGTGGACTCAAAATACACTAGAGAATGTAAAATTGTTCGCTGAATCGATTGCCGAAGACTAGAACGTTCTATCTATCATATTAGTCGAGTTATGAGCACTTTTAGTTTTGAAAACGGGATTTTCGAAAATTTCATGACTTCATTTGAAAGAGAAAAAATGACTTTAGACAAAAACAGACTGTGGCAGTCGATTTTTCGCATTAAAAAACCCCTCCTGACAAATTTTGAGCAATTTTTATTCCAAAAACGTATTTTTTGTCGAAAATTTTGAAGCAAGGGGTAGGTATGGAAATATTTAATGTAAACTGCATTGTGCTAACTTCTCTCCTGGGCGGAATTATAGACTCAAAATACACTGGAGAATGTAAAATTGTCCGCTGAATCGATTGCCGAAGACTAGAACGTTCTATCTATCATATTAGTCGAGTTATGAGCACTTTTAGTTTTGAAAACAGGATTTTCGAAAATTTCATGACTTCATTTGAAGGAGAAAAAATGACTTTAGACAAAAACAGACTGTGGCAGTCGATTTTTCGCATCAAAAAACCCCTCCTGACAAATTTTGAGCAATTTTTATTCCAAAAACGTATTTTTTGTCGAAAATGTTGAAGCAAGGGGTAGGTATGGAAATATTTAATGTAAACTGCATTGTGCTAACTTCTCTCCTGGGCGGAATTATGGACCCAAAATACACTGAAGAATGTAAAATTGTCCGCTGAATCGATTGCCGAAGACTAGAACGTTTTATCTATCATATTAGTCGAGTTATGAGCACTTTTAGTTTTGAAAACGGGATTTTCGAAAATTTCATGACTTCATTTGAAAGAGAAAAAATGACTTTAGACAAAAACAGACTGTGGCAGTCGATTTTTCGCATTAAAAAACCCCTCCTGACAAATTTTGAGCAATTTTTATTCCAAAAACGTATTTTTTGTCGAAAATTTTGAAGCAAGGGGTAGGTATGGAAATATTTAATGTAAACTGCATTGTGCTAACTTCTCTCCTGGGCGGAATTATAGACTCAAAATACACTGGAGAATGTAAAATTGTCCGCTGAATCGATTGCCGAAGACTAGAACGTTCTATCTATCATATTAGTCGAGTTATGAGCACTTTTAGTTTTGAAAACAGGATTTTCGAAAATTTCATGACTTCATTTGAAGGAGAAAAAATGACTTTAGACAAAAACAGACTGTGGCAGTCGATTTTTCGCATCAAAAAACCCCTCCTGACAAATTTTGAGCAATTTTTATTCCAAAAACGTATTTTTTGTCGAAAATGTTGAAGCAAGGGGTAGGTATGGAAATATTTAATGTAAACTGCATTGTGCTAACTTCTCTCCTGGGCGGAATTATGGACCCAAAATACACTGAAGAATGTAAAATTGTCCGCTGAATCGATTGCCGAAGACTAGAACGTTTTATCTATCATATTAGTCGAGTTATGAGCACTTTTAGTTTTGAAAACGGGATTTTCGAAAATTTCATGACTTCATTTGAAAGAGAAAAAATGACTTTAGACAAAAACAGACTGTGGCAGTCGATTTTTCGCATCAAAAAACCCCTCCTGACAAATTTTGAGCAATTTTTATTCCAAAAACGTATTTTTTGTCGAAAATTTTGAAGCAAGGGGTAGGTATGGAGATATTTAATGTAAACTGCATTGTGCTAACTTCCCTCCTAGGCAGAATTATCGACTCAAAATACACTGAAGAATGTAAAATTGTCCGCTCAATCGATTGCCGAAGACTAGAACGTTTTATCTATCATATTAGTCGAGATATGAGCACTTTTAGTTTTGAAAACGGGATTTTCGAAAATTTCATGACTTCATGTGAAAGAGAAAAAATGACTTTAGACAAAAACAGACTGTGGCAGTCGATTTTTCGCATTAAAAAACCCCTCCTGACAAATTTTGAGCAATTTTTATTCCAAAAACGTATTTTTTGTCGAAAATTTTGAAGCAAGGGGTAGGTATGGAAATATTTAATGTAAACTGCATTGTGCTAACTTCTCTCCTGGGCAGAATTATAGACTCAAAATACACTGGAGAATGTAAAATTGTCCGCTGAATCGATTGCCGAAGACTAGAACGTTCTATCTATCATATTAGTCGAGTTATGAGCACTTTTAGTTTTGAAAACGGGATTTTCGAAAATTTCATGACTTCATTTGAAGGAGAAAAAATGACTTTAGACAAAAACAGACTGTGGCAGTCGATTTTTCGCATCAAAAAACCCCTCCTGACAAATTTTTAGCAATTTTTATTCCAAAAACGTATTTTTTGTCGAAAATTTTGAAGCAAGGGGTAGGTATGGAAATATTTAATGTAAACTGCATTGTGCTAACTTCTCTCCTGGGCGGAATTATGGACTCAAAATACACTGAAGAATGTAAAATTGTCCGCTGAATCGATTGCCGAAGACTAGAACGTTCTATCTATCATATTAGTCGAGTTATGAGCACTTTTAGTTTTGAAAACGGGATTTTCGAAAATTTCATGACTTCATTTGAAGGAGAAAAAATGACTTTAGACAAAAACAGACTGTGGCAGTCGATTTTTCGCATTAAAAAACCCCTCCTGACAAATTTTGAGCAATTTTATTCCAAAAACGTATTTTTTGTCGAAAATTTTGAAGCAAGGGGTAGGTATGGAAATATTTAATGTAAACTGCATTGTGCTAACTTCTCTCCTGGGCGGAATTATAGACTCATAATCCACTGGATTATGTAAAATTGTCCGCTGAATCGATTGCCGAAGACTAGAACGTTCTATCTATCATATTAGTCGAGTTATGAGCACTTTTAGTTTTGAAAACGGGATTTTCGAAAATTTCATGACTTCATTTGAAAGAGAAAAAATGACTTTAGACAAAAACAGACTGTGGCAGTCGATTTTTCTCATTAAAAAACCCCTCCTGACAAATTTTGAGCAATTTTTATTCCAAAAACGTATTTTTTGTCGAAAATTTTGAAGCAAGGGGTAGGTATGGAAATATTTAATGTAAACTGCATTGTGCTAACTTCTCTCCTGGGCGGAATTATAGACTCAAAATACACTGGAGAATGTAAAATTGTCCGCTGAATCGATTGCCGAAGACTAGAACGTTCTATCTATCATATTAGTCGAGTTATGAGCACTTTTAGTTTTGAAAACGGGATTTTCGAAAATTTCATGACTTCATTTGAAGGAGAAAAAATGACTTTAGACAAAAACAGACTGTGGCAGTCGATTTTTCGCATCAAAAAACCCCTCCTGACAAATTTTGAGCAATTTTTATTCCAAAAACGTATTTTTTGTCGAAAATTTTGAAGCAAGGGGTAGGTATGGAAATATTTAATGTAAACTGCATTGTGCTAACTCCTCTCCTGGGCGGAATTATGGATTCAAAATACACTGGAGAATGTAAAATTGTCCGCTGAATCGATTCTCGAAGACTAGAACGTTCTATCTATCGTATTAGTCGAGTTATGAGCACTTTTAGTTTTGAAAACGGGATTTTCGGAAATTTCATGACTTCATTTGAAGGAGAAAAAATGACTTTAGACAAAAAAAGACTGAGGCAGTCGATTTTTCGCTTTAAAAAACCCCTCCTGACAAATTTTGAGCAATATTTATTCCAAAAACGTATTTTTGTCGAAAATTTTGAAGCAAGGGGTAGGTATGGAAATATTTAATGTAAACTGCATTGTGCTAACTTCTCTCCTGGGCGGAATTATGGACTCAAAATAGACTGGAGATTGAAAAATTGTCCGTTGAATCGATTGCCGAAGACTTGAACGTTCTATCTATCGTATTAGTCGAGTTATGAGCACTTTTAGTTTTGAAAATGGAATTTTCGAAAATTTCATGACTTCATTTGAAGGAGAAAAAATGACTTGAGACAAAAACAGACTGTGGCAGTCGATTTTTCGCATCAAAAAACCCCTCCTGACAAATTTTGAGCAATTTTTATTCCAAAAACGTATTTTTTGTCGAAAATTTTGAAGCAAGGGGTAGGTATGGAAATATTTAATGTAAACTGCATTGTGCTTACTTCTCTCCTGGGCGAAATTATAGACTCAAAATACACTGGAGAATGTAAAATTGTCCGCTGAATCGATTGCCGAAGACTAGAAAGTTCTATCTATCGTATTAGTCGGAGCACTTTTAGTTTTGAAAACGGGATTTTCGAAAATTTTATGACTTCCTTTGAAGGGGAAAAAATGACTTTAGACAAAAACAGGCTGTGGCAGTCGATTTTTCGCATCAAAAAACCCCTCCTGACAAATTTTGAGCAATTTTTATTCCAAAAACGTATTTTTTGTCGAAAATTTTGAAGCAAGGGGTAGGTATGGAAATATTCAATGTAAACTGCATTGTGCTAACTCCTCTCCTGGGCGGAATTATGGACTCAAAATACACTGGAGAATGTAAAATTGTCCGCTGAATCGATTGCCGAAGACTAGAAAGTTCTATCTATCGTATTAGTCGAGTTATGAGCACTTTTAGTTTTGAAAACGGGATTTTCGAAAATTACATGACTTCATTTGAAAGAGAAAAAATGACTTTAGACAAAAACAGACTGAGGCAGTCGATTTTTCGCATCGAAAAACCCCTCCTGACAAATTTTGAGCAAATTTTATTCCAAAAACGTATTTTTTGTCGAAAATTTTGAACCAAGGGGTAGGTATGGAAATATTCAATGTAAACTGCATTGTGCTAACTCCTCTCCTGGGCGGAATTATGGACTCAAAATACACTGGAGAATGTAAAATTGTCCGCTGAATCGATTGCCGAAGACTAGAAAGTTCTATCTATCGTATTAGTCGAGTTATGAGCACTTTTAGTTTTGAAAACGGGATTTTCGGAAATTTCATGACTTCATTTGAAGGAGAAAAAATGACTTTAGACAAAAAAAGACTGAGGCAGTCGATTTTTCGCTTTAAAAAACCCCTCCTGACAAATTTTGAGCAATATTTATTCCAAAAACGTATTTTTGTCGAAAATTTTGAAGCAAGGGGTAGGTATGGAAATATTTAATGTAAACTGCATTGTGCTAACTTCTCTCCTGGGCGGAATTATGGACTCAAAATAGACTGGAGAATGAAAAATTGTCCGTTGAATCGATTGCCGAAGACTTGAACGTTCTATCTATCGTATTAGTCGAGTTATGAGCACTTTTAGTTTTGAAAATGGAATTTTCGAAAATTTCATGACTTCATTTGAAGGAGAAAAAATGACTTGAGACAAAAACAGACTGTGGCAGTCGATTTTTCGCATCAAAAAACCCCTCCTGACAAATTTTGAGCAATTTTTATTCCAAAAACGTATTTTTTGTCGAAAATTTTGAAGCAAGGGGTAGGTATGGAAATATTTAATGTAAACTGCATTGTGCTTACTTCTCTCCTGGGCGAAATTATAGACTCAAAATACACTGGAGAATGTAAAATTGTCCGCTGAATCGATTGCCGAAGACTAGAAAGTTCTATCTATCGTATTAGTCGAGTTAGGAGCACTTTTAGTTTTGAAAACGGGATTTTCGAAAATTTTATGACTTCCTTTGAAGGGGAAAAAATGACTTTAGACAAAAACAGGCTGTGGCAGTCGATTTTTCGCATCAAAAAACCCCTCCTGACGAATTTTGAGCAATTTTTATTCCAAAAACGTATTTTTTGTCGAAAATTTTGAAGCAAGGGGTAGGTATGGAAATATTTAATGTAAACTGCATTGTGCTAACTTCTCTCCTGGGCGGAATTATGGACTCAAAATAGACTGGAGAATGAAAAATTGTCCGTTGAATCGATTGCCGAAGACTTGAACGTTCTATCTATCGTATTAGTCGAGTTATGAGCACTTTTAGTTTTGAAAATGGAATTTTCGAAAATTTCATGACTTCATTTGAAGGAGAAAAAATGACTTGAGACAAAAACAGACTGTGGCAGTCGATTTTTCGCATCAAAAAACCCCTCCTGACAAATTTTGAGCAATTTTTATTCCAAAAACGTATTTTTTGTCGAAAATTTTGAAGCAAGGGGTAGGTATGGAAATATTTAATGTAAACTGCATTGTGCTTACTTCTCTCCTGGGCGAAATTATAGACTCAAAATACACTGGAGAATGTAAAATTGTCCGCTGAATCGATTGCCGAAGACTAGAAAGTTCTATCTATCGTATTAGTCGAGTTAGGAGCACTTTTAGTTTTGAAAACGGGATTTTCGAAAATTTTATGACTTCCTTTGAAGGGGAAAAAATGACTTTAGACAAAAACAGGCTGTGGCAGTCGATTTTTCGCATTAAAAAACCCCTCCTGACAAATTTTGAGCAATTTTTATTCCAAAAACGTATTTTTTGTCGAAAATTTTGAAGCAAGGGGTAGGTATGGAAATATTCAATGTAAACTGCATTGTGCTAACTCCTCTCCTGGGCGGAATTATGGACTCAAAATACACTGGAGAATGTAAAATTGTCCGCTGAATCGATTGCCGAAGACTAGAAAGTTCTATCTATCGTATTAGTCGAGTTATGAGCACTTTTAGTTTTGAAAACGGGATTTTCGAAAATTACATGACTTCATTTGAAAGAGAAAAAATGACTTTAGACAAAAACAGACTGAGGCAGTCGATTTTTCGCATCGAAAAACCCCTCCTGACAAATTTTGAGCAAATTTTATTCCAAAAACGTATTTTTTGTCGAAAATTTTGAACCAAGGGGTAGGTATGGAAATATTCAATGTAAACTGCATTGTGCTAACTCCTCTCCTGGGCGGAATTATGGACTCAAAATACACTGGAGAATGTAAAATTGTCCGCTGAATCGATTGCCGAAGACTAGAAAGTTCTATCTATCATATTAGTCGAGTTATGAGCACTTTTAGTTTTGAAAACGGGATTTTCGAAAATTTCATGACTTCATTTGAAAGAGAAAAAATGACTTTAGACAAAAACAGACTGTGGCAGTCGATTTTTCGCATTAAAAAACCCCTCCTGACAAATTTTGAGCAATTTTTATTCCAAAAACGTATTTTTTGTCGAAAATTTTGAAGCAAGGGGTAGGTATGGAAATATTTAATGTAAACTGCATTGTGCTAACTTCTCTCCTGGGCAGAATTATGGACTCAAAATACACTGGAAAATGTAAAATTGTCCGCTGAATCGATTGCCGAAGACTAGAACGTTCTATCTATCATATTAGTCGAGTTATGAGCACTTTTAGTTTTGAAAACGGGATTTTCGAAAATTTCATGACTTCATTTGAAGGAGAAAAAATGACTTTAGACAAAAACAGACTGTGGCAGTCGATTTTTCGCATCAAAAAACCCCTCCTGACGAATTTTGAGCAATTTTTATTCCAAAAACGTATTTTTTGTCGAAAATTTTGAAGCAAGGGGTAGGTATGGAAATATTTAATGTAAACTGCATTGTGCTAACTTCTCTCCTGGGCGGAATTATAGACTCAGAATACACTAGAGAATGTAAAATTGTTCGCTGAATCGATTGCCGAAGACTAGAACGTTCTATCTCTCGTATTAGTCGAGTTATGAGCACTTTTAGTTTTGAAAACGGGATTTTCGAAAATTTCATGACTTCATTTGAAAGAGAAAAAATGTCTTTAGACAAAAACAGACTGTGGCAGTCGATTTTTCGCATTAAAAAACCCCTCCTGACAAATTTTGAGCAATTTTCATTCCAAAAACGTATTTTTTGTCGAAAATTTTGAAGCAAGGGGTAGGTATGGAAATATTTAATGTAAACTGCATTGTGCTAACTTCTCTCCTGGGCAGAATTATGGACTCAAAATACACTGGAGAATGAAAAATTGTCCGTTGAATCGATTGCCGAAGACTTGAACGTTCTATCTATCGTATTAGTCGAGTTATGAGCACTTTTAGTTTTGAAAATGGAATTTTCGAAAATTTCATGACTTCATTTGAAGGAGAAAAAATGACTTGAGACAAAAACAGACTGTGGCAGTCGATTTTTCGCATCAAAAAAACCCTCCTGACAAATTTTGAGCAATTTTTATTCCAAAAACGTATTTTTTGTCGAAAATTTTGAAGCAAGGGGTAGGTATGGAAATATTTAATGTAAACTGCATTGTGCTTACTTCTCTCCTGGGCGAAATTATAGACTCAAAATACACTGGAGAATGTAAAATTGTCCGCTGAATCGATTGCCGAAGACTAGAAAGTTCTATCTATCGTATTAGTCGAGTTAGGAGCACTTTTAGTTTTGAAAACGGGATTTTCGAAAATTTTATGACTTCCTTTGAAGGGGAAAAAATGACTTTAGACAAAAACAGGCTGTGGCAGTCGATTTTTCGCATCAAAAAACCCCTCCTGACAAATTTTGAGCAATTTTTATTCCAAAAACGTATTTTTTGTCGAAAATTTTGAAGCAAGGGGTAGGTATGGAAATATTCAATGTAAACTGCATTGTGCTAACTTCTCTCCTAGGCAGAATTATGGACTCAAAATACACTGGAGAATGTAAAATTGTCCGCTGAATCGATTGCCGGAGACTAGAACGTTCTATCTATCATATTAGTCGAGTTATGAGCACTTTTAGTTTTGAAAACGGGATTTTCGAAAATTTCATGACTTCATTTGAAGGAGAAAAAATGACTTTAGACAAAAACAGACTGTGGCAGTCGATTTTTCGCATCAAAAAACCCCTCCTGACGAATTTTGAGCAATTTTCATTCCAAAAACGTATTTTTTGTCGAAAATTTTGAAGCAAGGGGTAGGTATGGAAATATTTAATGTAAACTGCATTGTGCTAACTCCTCTCCTGGGCGGAATTATGGACTCAAAATACACTGGAGAATGTAAAATTGTCCGCTGAATCGATTGCCGAAGACTAGAAAGTTCTATCTATCGTATTAGTCGAGTTATGAGCACTTTTAGTTTTGAAAACGGGATTTTCGAAAATTACATGACTTCATTTGAAAGAGAAAAAATGACTTTAGACAAAAACAGACTGAGGCAGTCGATTTTTCGCATCGAAAAAACCCCTCCTGACAAATTTTGAGCAAATTTTATTCCAAAAACGTATTTTTTGTCGAAAATTTTGAACCAAGGGGTAGGTATGGAAATATTCAATGTAAACTGCATTGTGCTAACTCCTCTCCTGGGCGGAATTATGGACTCAAAATACACTGGAGAATGTAAAATTGTCCGCTGAATCGATTGCCGAAGACTAGAAAGTTCTATCTATCATATTAGTCGAGTTATGAGCACTTTTAGTTTTGAAAACGGGATTTTCGAAAATTTCATGACTTCATTTGAAAGAGAAAAAATGACTTTAGACAAAAACAGACTGTGGCAGTCGATTTTTCGCATTAAAAAACCCCTCCTGACAAATTTTGAGCAATTTTTATTCCAAAAACGTATTTTTTGTCGAAAATTTTGAAGCAAGGGGTAGGTATGGAAATATTTAATGTAAACTGCATTGTGCTAACTTCTCTCCTGGGCAGAATTATGGACTCAAAATACACTGGAAAATGTAAAATTGTCCGCTGAAACGATTGCCGAAGACTAGAACGTTCTATCTATCATATTAGTCGAGTTATGAGCACTTTTAGTTTTGAAAACGGGATTTTCGAAAATTTCATGACTTCATTTGAAGGAGAAAAAATGACTTTAGACAAAAACAGACTGTGGCAGTCGATTTTTCGCATCAAAAAACCCCTCCTGACGAATTTTGAGCAATTTTTATTCCAAAAACGTATTTTTTGTCGAAAATTTTGAAGCAAGGGGTAGGTATGGAAATATTTAATGTAAACTGCATTGTGCTAACTTCTCTCCTGGGCGGAATTATAGACTCAGAATACACTAGAGAATGTAAAATTGTTCGCTGAATCGATTGCCGAAGACTAGAACGTTCTATCTCTCGTATTAGTCGAGTTATGAGCACTTTTAGTTTTGAAAACGGGATTTTCGAAAATTTCATGACTTCATTTGAAAGAGAAAAAATGTCTTTAGACAAAAACAGACTGTGGCAGTCGATTTTTCGCATTAAAAAACCCCTCCTGACAAATTTTGAGCAATTTTCATTCCAAAAACGTATTTTTTGTCGAAAATTTTGAAGCAAGGGGTAGGTATGGAAATATTTAATGTAAACTGCATTGTGCTAACTTCTCTCCTGGGCAGAATTATGGACTCAAAATACACTGGAGAATGTAAAATTGTCCGCTCAATCGATTGCCGAAGACTAGAACGTTTTATCTATCATATTAGTCGAGTTATGAGCACTTTTAGTTTTGAATATGGGATTTTCGAAAATTTCATGACTTCATTTGAAGGAGAAAAAATGACTTTAGACAAAAACAGACTGTGGCAGTCGATTTTTCGCATCAAAAAACCCCTCCTGACGAATTTTGAGCAATTTTTATTCCAAAAACGTATTTTTTGTCGAAAATTTTGAAGCAAGGGGTAGGTATGGAAATATTTAATGTAAACTGCATTGTGCTTACTTCTCTTCTGGGCGGAATTATGGACTCAAAATACACTGGAGAGTGTAAAATTGTCCGCTGAATCGATTGCCGAAGACTAGAAAGTTCTATCTATCGTATTAGTCGAGTTATGAGCACTTTTAGTTTTGAAAACGGGATTTTCGAAAATTTCATGACTTCATTTGAAGGAGAAAAAATGACTTTAGACAAAAACAAACTGTGGCAGTCGATTTTTCGCATCGAAAAACCCGTCCTGACAAATTTTTAGCAATTTTTATTCCAAAAACGTATTTTTTGTCGAAAATTTTGAAGCAAGGGGTAGGTATGGAAATATTTAATGTAAACTGCATTGTGCTAACTTCTCTCCTGGGCAGAATCATAGACTCAGAATACACTAGAGAATGTAAAATTGTTCGCTGAATCGATTGCCGAAGACTAGAACGTTCTATCTCTCGTATTAGTCGAGTTATGAGCACTTTTAGTTTTGAAAACGGGATTTTCGAAAATTTCATGACTTCATTTGAAAGAGAAAAAATGTCTTTAGACAAAAACAGACTGTGGCAGTCGATTTTTCGCATTAAAAAAATCCTCCTGACAAATTTTGAGCAATTTTTATTCCAAAAACGTATTTATTGTCGAAAATTTTGAAGCAAGGGGTAGGTATGGAAATATTTAATGTAAACTGCATTGTGCTAACTTCTCTCCTAGGCAGAATTATGGACTCAAAATACACTGGAGAATGTAAAATTGTCCGCTGAATCGATTGCCGGAGACTAGAACGTTCTATCTATCATATTAGTCGAGTTATGAGCACTTTTAGTTTTGAAAACGGGATTTTCGAAAATTTCATGACTTCATTTGAAGGAGAAAAAATGACTTTAGACAAAAACAGACTGTGGCAGTCGATTTTTCGCATCAAAAAACCCCTCCTGACGAATTTTGAGCAATTTTTATTCCAAAAACGTATTTTTTGTCGAAAATTTTGAAGCAAGGGGTAGGTATGGAAATATTTAATGTAAACTGCATTGTGCTTACTTCTCTTCTGGGCGGAATTATGGACTCAAAATACACTGGAGAGTGTAAAATTGTCCGCTGAATCGATTGCCGAAGACTAGAAAGTTCTATCTATCGTATTAGTCGAGCTATGAGCACTTTTAGTTTTGAAAACGGGATTTTCGAAAATTTCATGACTTCATTTGAAGGAGAAAAAATGACTTTAGACAAAAACAGACTGTGGCAGTCGATTTTTCGCATCAAAAAACCCCTCCTGACAAATTTTGAGCAATTTTCATTCCAAAAACGTATTTATTGTCGAAAATTTTGAAGCAAGGGGTAGGTATGGAAATATTTAATGTAAACTGCATTGTGCTAACTTCTCTCCTGGGCGGAATTATGGACTCAAAATACACTGGAGAATGTAAAATTGTCCGCTGAATCGATTGCCGAAGACTAGAACGTTCTATCTATCGTATTAGTCGAGTTATGAGCACTTTTAGTTTTGAATATGGGATTTTCGAAAATTTCATGACTTCATTTGAAGGAGAAAAAATGACTTTAGACAAAAACAGACTGTGGCAGTCGATTTTTCGCATCGAAAAACTCGTCCTGACAAATTTTGAGCAATTTTTATTCCAAAAACGTATTTTTTGTCGGAAATTTTGAAGCAAGGGGTAGGTATGGAAATATTTAATGTAAACTGCATTGTGCTAACTTCTCTCCTGGGCAGAATTATAGACTCAGAATACACTAGAGAATGTAAAATTGTTCGCTGAATCGATTGCCGAAGACTAGAACGTTCTATCTCTTGTATTAGTCGAGTTATGAGCACTTTTAGTTTTGAAAATGGGATTTTCGAAAATTTCATGACTTCATTTGAAGGAGAAAAAATGACTTTAGACAAAAACAGACTGTGGCAGTCGATTTTTCGCATCAAAAAACCCCTCCTGACGAATTTTGAGCAATTTTTATTCCAAAAACGTATTTTTTGTCGAAAATTTTGAAGCAAGGGGTAGGTATGGAAATATTTAATGTAAACTGCATTGTGCTAACTTCTCTCCTGGGCAGAATTATGGACTCAAAATACACTGGAGAATGTAAAATTGTCCGCTGAATCGATTGCCGAAGACTAGAACGTTCTATCTATCATATTAGTCGAGTTATGAGCACTTTTAGTTTTGAAAACGGGATTTTCGAAAATTTCATGACTTCATTTGAAGGAGAAAAAATGACTTCAGGGGTAGGTATGGAAATATTTAATGTAAACTGCATTGTGCTAACTTCTCTCCTGGGCGGAATTATGGACTCAAAATACACTGGAGAATGTAAAATTGTCCGCTGAATCGATTGCCGAAGACTAGAACGTTCTATCTATCGTATTAGTCGAGTTATGAGCACTTTTAGTTTTGAATATGGGATTTTCGAAAATTTCATGACTTCATTTGAAGGAGAAAAAATGACTTCAGACAAAAACAGACTGTGGCAGTCGATTTTTCGCATCGAAAAACCCGTCCTGACAAATTTTGAGCAATTTTTATTCCAAAAACGTATTTTTTGTCGAAAATTTTGAAGCAAGGGGTAGGTATGGAAATATTTAATGTAAACTGCATTGTGCTAACTTCTCTCCTGGGCAGAATTATAGTTTCATAATACACTAGAGAATGTAAAATTGTTCGCTGAATCGATTGCCGAAGACTAGAACGTTCTATCTCTCGTATTAGTCGAGTTATGAGCACTTTTAGTTTTGAAAACGGGATTTCCGAAAATTTCATGACTTCATTTGAAGGAGAAAAAATGACTTTAGACAAAAACAGACTGTGGCAGTCGATTTTTCGCATTAAAAAACCCCTCCTGACAAATTTTGAGCAATTTTTATTCCAAAAACGTATTTTTTGTCGAAAATTTTGAAGCAAGGGGTAGGTATGGAAATATTTAATGTAAACTGCATTGTGCTAACTTCCCTCCTGGGCGGAATTATAGACTCAGAATACACTAGAGAATGTAAAATTGTTCGCTGAATCGATTGCCGAAGACTAGAACGTTCTATCTCTCGTATTAGTCGAGTTATGAGCACTTTTAGTTTTGAAAACGGGATTTCCGAAAATTTCATGACTTCATTTGAAGGAGAAAAAATGACTTTAGACAAAAACAGACTGTGGCAGTCGATTTTTCGCATTGAAAAACCCCTCCTGACAAATTTTGAGCAATTTTTATTCCAAAAACGTATTTTTTGTCGAAAATTTTGAAGCAAGGGGTAGGTATGGAAATATTTAATGTAAACTGCATTGTGCTTACTTCTCTTCTGGGCGGAATTATGGACTCAAAATACACTGGAGAGTGTAAAATTGTCCGCTGAATCGATTGCCGAAGACTAGAAAGTTCTATCTATCGTATTAGTCGAGTTATGAGCACTTTTAGTTTTGAAAACGGGATTTTCTAAAATTTCATGACTTCATTTGAAGGAGAAAAAATGACTTTAGACAAAAACAGACTGTGGCAGTCGATTTTTCGCATCAAAAAACCCCTCCTGACAAATTTTGAGCAATTTTCATTCCAAAAACGTATTTTTTGTCGAAAATTTTGAAGCAAGGGGTAGGTATGGAAATATTTAATGTAAACTGCATTGTGCTAACTTCTCTCCTGGGCGGAATTATGGGTTCAAAATACACTGGAGAATGTAAAATTGTCCGCTGAATCGATTGCCGAAGACTAGAACGTTCTATCTATCGTATTAGTCGAGTTATGAGCACTTTTAGTTTTGAATATGGGATTTTCGAAAATTTCATGACTTCATTTGAAGGAGAAAAAATGACTTTAGACAAAAACAGACTGTGGCAGTCGATTTTTCGCATCGAAAAACCCGTCCTGACAAATTTTGAGCAATTTTTATTCCAAAAACGTATTTTTTGTCGAAAATTTTGAAGCAAGGGGTAGGTATGGAAATATTTAATGTAAACTGCATTGTGCTAACTTCTCTCCTAGGCAGAATTATAGACTCAGAATACACCAGAGAATGTAAAATTGTTCGCTGAATCGATTGCCGAAGACTAGAACGTTCTATCTCTCGTATTAGTCGAGTTATGAGCACTTTTAGTTTTGAAAACGGGATTTTCGAAAATTTCATGACTTCATTTGAAAGAGAAAAAATGTCTTTAGACGAAAACAGACTGTGGCAGTCGATTTTTCGCATTAAAAAACCCCTCCTGACAAATTTTGAGCAATTTTTATTCCAAAAACGCATTTTTGTCGAAAATTTTGAAGCAAGGGGTAGGTATGGAAATATTTAATGTAAACTGCATTGTGCTAACTTCTCTCCTGGGCGGAATTATGGACTCAAAATACACTGGAGAATGTAAAATTGTCCGCTGAATCGATTGCCGAAGACAAGAACGTTCTATCTATCATATTGGTCGAGTTATGAGCACTTTTAGTTTTGAAAACGGGATTTTCGAAAATTTCATGACTTCATTTGAAGGAGAAAAAATGACTTTCGACAAAAACAGACTGTGGCAGTCGATTTTTCGCATCAAAAAACCCCTCCTGACAAATTTTGAGCAATTTTCATTCCAAAAACGTATTTTTTGTCGAAAATTTTGAAGCAAGGGGTAGGTATGGAAATATTTAATGTAAACTGCATTGTGCTAACTTCTCTCCTGGGCGGAATTATGGACTCAAAATACACTGGAGAATGTAAAATTGTCCGCTGAATCGATTGCCGAAGACTAGAACGTTCTATCTATCGTATTAGTCGAGTTATGAGCACTTTTAGTTTTGAAAATGGGATTTTCGAAAATTTCATGATTTCATTTGAAGGAGAAAAAATGACTTTAGACAAAAACAGACTGTGGCAGTCGATTTTTCGCATCAGAAAACCCTTCCTTACAAATTTTGAGCAATTTTTATTCCAAAAACGTATTTTTTGTCGAAAATTTTGAAGCAAGGGGTAGGTATGGAAATATTTAATGTAAACTGCATTGTGCTAACTTCTCTGCTGGGCGGAATAATGGACTCAAAATACACTGGAGAATGTAAAATTGTCCGCTGAATCGATTGTTGAAGACTAGAACGTTCTATCTATCATATTAGTCGAGTTATAAGCACTTTTAGTTTTGAAAACGGGATTTTCGAAAATTTCATTACTTCATTTGAAGGAGAAAAAATGACTTTAGACAAAAACTGACTGTGGCAGTCGATTTTTCGCATCAAAAAACCTCTCCTATCAAAATACACTGGATTATATAAAATTGTCCGCTGAATCGATTGCCGAAGACAAGAACGTTCTATCTATCATATTGGTCGAGTTATGAGCACTTTTAGTTTTGAAAACGGGATTTTCGAAAATTTCATGACTTCATTTGAAGGAGAAAAAATGACTTTCGACAAAAACAGACTGTGGCAGTCGATTTTTCGCATCAAAAAACCCCTCCTGACAAATTTTGAGCAATTTTCATTCCAAAAACGTATTTTTTGTCGAAAATTTTGAAGCAAGGGGTAGGTATGGAAATATTTAATGTAAACTGCATTGTGCTAACTTCTCTCCTGGGCGGAATTATGGACTCAAAATACACTGGAGAATGTAAAATTGTCCGCTGAATCGATTGCCGAAGACTAGAACGTTCTATCTATCGTATTAGTCGAGTTATGAGCACTTTTAGTTTTGAAAATGGGATTTTCGAAAATTTCATGATTTCATTTGAAGGAGAAAAAATGACTTTAGACAAAAACAGACTGTGGCAGTCGATTTTTCGCATCAGAAAACCCTTCCTTACAAATTTTGAGCAATTTTTATTCCAAAAACGTATTTTTTGTCGAAAATTTTGAAGCAAGGGGTAGGTATGGAAATATTTAATGTAAACTGCATTGTGCTAACTTCTCTGCTGGGCGGAATAATGGACTCAAAATACACTGGAGAATGTAAAATTGTCCGCTGAATCGATTGTTGAAGACTAGAACGTTCTATCTATCATATTAGTCGAGTTATAAGCACTTTTAGTTTTGAAAACGGGATTTTCGAAAATTTCATTACTTCATTTGAAGGAGAAAAAATGACTTTAGACAAAAACTGACTGTGGCAGTCGATTTTTCGCATCAAAAAACCTCTCCTATCAAAATACACTGGATTATATAAAATTGTCCGCTGAATCGATTGCCGAAGACTAGAACGTTCTATCCATCATATTAGTCGAGTTATGAGCACTTTTAGTTTTGAAAATGGGATTTTCGAAAATTTCATGACTTTATTTGAAGGAGAAAAAATGACTTTAGACAAAAACTGACTGTGGCAGTCGATTTTTCGCATCAAAAAACCTCTCCTATCAAAATACACTGGATTATATAAAATTGTCCGCTGAATCGATTGCCGAAGACTAGTTTTCTTTTTGTAGTGAACTTATTTCAAATATTCATTTAGGTACCTATTGGGGGGTGGAAATCCACTCACACAAAATACACAATCAAAGATCCCAGGAGTCATTTTTGTTTTGTACGAAGACTCAACAAGAAGTAGAGGACCATATTGCTAACCTGAAGATTTGAATAATGTCTATTCAGCTTTTTGTATTGTGCACTGGGGAAGACATTAACACAATTCCAAATATTTTCGTCTACTTTGAAGACATTGGATATAAATTTCTCCATATTTTTAAGGCAGTAAACATATTATTATGTTTTGAGATTATTTTTTTTATATAATTTTGACTTTCCCTTGGAAAGCAAAATGTTTTGGAACTTCCTAGAAAAGTCATTTTGTAGACATGATGTACCACTAGAAAGCCAAAAGTTCATAAAATGTGTGAATTTGTAGTAAGTGAATAGAAAATGCGAAAAATAGTTGACATTTCCACTCTCTAGGTATATATTATATTTTTTATACAGCGGAAATATATTAAAAATACAAAAACTGTTTGTCAATATAACACCTAATTCACTGTCTAGAAGTAGTAACTTTTGTTTAAAGACAGAATTAAAGAAGCAAATTATCATGAAACCCTCTTGGGGGAAAAATAAGTACTTATTATATAATTAAAAGCTATTTTTGGGACTCTTTTATGTCTTTGTATTCTTATTTGCAGATACTGGGTCTTACATCAAATCAATGGACACATAAGATAATATTCAGCCAATGTTGCACCTTAAAACCAAAAAAAAAATATTGCATTGTACTACCACATTATTTTTATGTTCGTAATATTAATAACCGGTGAACATCGATCAATGTTTATTGTACATTGATTTAACGTACAAAAATCATAAACTAATGACCGGTGGTCATGGATCCATAACATATCCGTATATATACGGATATGTTATTGTTTACTGTTGATAAAGGATTTAAAAAACTTTTACTAAATCACTTATGCTTGAAATTGTATTCTTCACCACAATCTCGACTAAAAAAGCTCTCGAGATTTTTCCATTATTCCAAAAAATGATCTTAAATTCATATAATTCAAGAGTTTGAATTAATTTAAAGCTCCTAAAGCTGCCAGAAAGCTGTAAAGCACTTTCGTAATGTCCGGTTGTCAGCTGCCTTTAGTGCCCTAAGCTTATTTTCTAATTTCCTGGTGTTTACCGAATTCATAAATACTCGAAACTTATACAGGGTGCAACATAAATCAAAAATTTGGGATCCTCAAAATACTTAAGAATTCATTGATGTTAATTTTTGTTACTCGACATTTTTGAAGCATAATGAAAAATAGGCCGTATCTCGATAAAAACTGATAATTTTAAAAAGTACTAGGGGACAAAAAAGTTTCAAAAATAATGTGTTTGAATAATGGTGCCACAATAAGCATGGAATTGTGACGTACATAAAAATTTTGGTTAGGTTAGTAGTAGTAGTAGTAGTAAGCCACTTGTCAGTGGTATTATACTTATACATTATAATATGTCAAAAAACTGTCGAAATATTTGAAAAAATCAATTTTCATTTGGTAACTTCGAAGGGTTGTACCTTTTTTCGCATGCCCATTTGTACTAGGGTAACTTGAGTTGGATCGAGTTATTTTTAGCCCCAGAATATGTGGTATAATTTATGACCTGCCTTTTTTTAAACCCTGTATATGTATATTTTTGACATTTATTGTGTTAAATGTACAATTAGGTCGAGCTATTCTTTAGATTTTCAAAATTCTAAAACTGTTTTATGCAAAGTCCTTAAGAACAGTTCTAATTTTGATATACAACTTCAAACTACGAACATTGATGGAAATAAACAATATACGTAAACTTGATATCAGTATGTGAATGTTGGCGAAATAATTTGTAATATTATGTTAGTATTGATATTTATCGATTTGGAATTCGTGTAAAGGCATTTGATGCAGAAATAACTAAGTTTCGACATTATACCTACTACGAGAACCAATCAGAAATTTCTTCAATCAAAGTTTGCAGGTACAGTCGACAGAAGCAAACATATGAACCTCGGAAAAGTCGGAAAATATGCGAACTAAAAGAATTTCATCGCAACGAACCAATCAGGTGCTAATGTTAACGAACGAACATTAGTAACTACAGCGACATGGACATGGACACGCCCACCAGGGTTCATGTTTGCTTCTGTCGACTGTTTGTTTATTGTGATTTGTGAGTCTCAGATCTGCTTTTATCTTTACAAATACCATCGAAAAGAAACAAAAATTTCTTGACAGCTGTCATTATAGTTCTCTGCCAACTGTAAGATGTAGAATACCCCAAACTAAATAGACCTGCAAACTTTTCGGGTAGAACATATGTAGTATAGGAAGCAATTTTTACTTTTTAAATAAACTCACCTTTATCGGTATCAAGTTTTAACATTCGTAAAAGCTCTAGAGAAGATCTTAATATCTTGAAAGCTTGCCTAATTTCCGATATAAAATAATTACTGACAAGTAAATATGGTACTCTAGTCTATAATAATTTCGAAGTTGAAATATAATGCGATTACTCGGATAGAAGTAATACTAAGGGGATTGAAATATCGGAATATCGGAGAATTCATTCAATTTAAATTTTTCTTTTTCCCTTTTGTCTAAGAAGATAAAAATAAAAAGACCAATAAGTAGCTATTAAGTAAGAAATTGAACTGAGGGGATTTTAGATATATCAGTCGCCGAGAAACATTATTGTTAAAATGTCTCTCTACTTCCAAAACTAAACAAAATAATCTAACAGACATACAAAGACAAGAGTATCAGAGAACAACCTACTGGCGAAGTGTAGCTTAATGGCATTTAAAATTGAATTATGCATCATCATTGAGATGGAAAGAAGCCGCGATTGGCACTTACAACTTCATTACGTTACGAGATCGTGTCTGTAGAGGGCGCTTGTATAGCTCTTGCTAATAACAGACATATTTTACAAACGGGGGAGCAACTAGCCTGGCGAATAGTCCCTTATTACTACTTTTTTTTCTCCATCCCCCATCAATGTGGTCAGTTGATCACTTATTTCTAAAGCGTAGATATACAGAGTGTTTCACCGGGTATGTCCAATAAAAAAATCTTTAAATTTGGACACTCTGCATAGCATAATAATATTATTATGTTCTTGATTATATCTTTCATTAATCTATTAAGTTGTTTTGCAGATACAGATTTATTAGTACCTATAGATTATCGATTGAATTTTTATTTTCAGGCGCTTTTTTGGTTCCTTATTGTATTATGCTGGTCATCGGAGGCATACCGCTTTTTTATATGGAGTTAGCTTTAGGACAGTTCAACAGGAGAGGAGCGATAACTTGTTGGGGCAGATTATGTCCATTATTTAAAGGTAAGTTTTTAATAATTAAACAAAACTGAAATATTTTACATGAAAAATGAAATAATAACTATAATAATTGATATATTCCGTCGATCGTGTGTCTTTATTTATTAAAAATACATAAATGAACGAATTTACATACAGACTTATCGAAAAATTTTCAAAGGTAATACCACGAGTGCTTCAAATTTTATCGATAATTTTTTCTTTTCCACGAAAACTTGTTTATTTGGCAAAAATATGAAAACAAACCGATTTGATAAAATCACGACTCCGTTAGGAGGAGTGATTTTATCTAAATTCGGTTTGTTTGAATGTTTTTGCCTCAAATAAACAAGTTTGAGTGATGAAAATAAAAAATTATGTGATAAAATTTGAAGAGCGAGTTGTATTTGGGAAGATTATTTTTTTCAACAATTTAAAAGGATTTTTGAAAGCGCTTTTAGTTGTCAATTGTTGTAAATATATCACATCAGAAATGCCGTGATCTAGTTTTGATATTCACTTGACATATGTTTTGACATTAATATTAACATTCATCATAATTGTAAAGTATATTATTAAAATAGTTTCTCCACAATCAATTATCATTTCATTCGTCGTCGTTCCACCCAACAAATGGTAGCAGAGCGTGGTTACTGATATAAAATATAATCGGTAAAATTAAAAAAAAAAAAAATAAAATTTTTTTGAAATGAACACGTCGACTGCAACCGCTTCGTCGTCGTACCATCGCATCGAAGCCCTAACAAAAGAAAACTACGATACGTGGTGTCTACAAGCGCAAGCAGTGCTAATCAAAAATGGCCTGTGGGAATACGCAAGTGGAGAGATATCCGAACCGATTTCAACCAGCGACGAGACGGAAAAGAGAGAATTTCTGAAAAAGGATCTACTTACTAGGTCAGAATTATTACTTCTAATTTCACCATCAGAGTTGAAACAAATAAAAGGCTGCAAGACTTCGCACGAGCTTTGGCAGAAACTAAAAAGCATTTATCAAAGTACGGGTCCCGCAAGAAAAGCAACATTGCTGAAGCATCTCATACTGAAAAAGTATGATAACGGCGATGTACGCGAACATCTAAATGAGTTCATGGATACTGTCGATAAATTAGCAGATATGGACATTACTCTAAATTCAGATCTGTTAAGTATCATGATGCTATACAGCTTACCCATGTCATATGAAAATTTCAGGATAGCGGTAGAATCTAGAGATACACTACCAAAGCCCGAAGAGCTGAGAATTAAGATTATAGAAGAAAGCGAAGCTAGAGATAATCAAGATCTTAGAAAGGAAAGAAGAGAAGGTGCGTTCTATTCCAAAAAGAAGCTGAAATACTGCCAGAAGTGTAAGAAACAGGGACATAATACTGATGAATGCTGGAGTAGGAAAAATAAACGTCAACAAAATCAAACATTCCAGAGAAGAGAAGAGAAAAACTTCAGTATAACACCTACTTGTTTATCAATTACCTCTGCAGATACCTGGTGCCTTGACAGTGGCTGCACGTCCCATATGTGTGCACAGGAAGAACATTTTGTGAACATGAATTCTGAAACTGGAACTTTGCGGTTAGCGTCTGAAAATCACACTACTAAAGTTGAAGGTAAAGGTAAAGTACGTATAAACATCCAAAATGAAACAATTAACCTTCTTGATACATTGTACGTACCTACCCTAGCAACAAACCTGATGTCAGTCGCAAAGATCACTGAAAAAGGAAACACCATATTGTTCACCAAAGATAAGGCATACATTAAAAACCAAAAAGGTGAAGTAACTCTAACAGCTACAAAAGAAAACGGCCTATACTACACGAAGGGAGAAAAAGCAAATATAGCAAAAACTGTTAACAATATTGAAATTTGGCATCGTAAACTAGGACATATTAATGAGAATGACTTAAAGTTAGCTGCAAACAAGAACCTAATCAAAGGATTGGTACTAGAAAAAGGAAATTTACCGGATTGTGAAGTATGCATTAAAGGAAAGATGGCCAGACTACCATTTTCATCCCTAGACGGACCACAGTCTACACAAGCACTAGAAATTGTGCATAGTGACGTCTGCGGACCAGTCAGCACTGAGACATTAGCTGGATCAAAATATTTCCTAACATTTCTGGACGACTATACTAAATATTGTTATGTCTATTTCATATCGCACAAAAGCGAAGTTTTTGAGAAATTCAAAGAATACAAAAGCAAAGTTGAAAAACTTCACAACAAACCGATAAAAAACTTACAATCTGATAACGGAAAGGAATACTGTAATATCGAATTTGATAACTTCTTGAAACAAAATGGAATCAATAGAAGGCTCACATCACCTTACACACCTCAACAGAACGGCCAAAGCGAACGCAAAAATAGGTCTCTTCTTGATAGAGCACGGTGTTTGATGATCGAAGGTAACATACCTCAAAATATGTGGGCCGAGGCGGTATACACAGCGAATTACCTCATTAACAGAAGCCCAGCTAAAGCCCTGAAAGGTTGTACACCATATGAAAAATGGACCGGCCGTACTCCATCTGGAAATCACCTACAAATATTTGGGTGTAAAGCTTTCGTCCTAAACAAAAATAGAAAAGGCAAATTCACACCAAAATCTGTAGAAGGAGTTTTCATGGGCTATGCACAGCAAGCAAAAGGTTATCGCATTTATATTCCTGAAAAACGAAGTATTGTTATAAGCAGAGACGTAAAATTTATTGATAAAATGTATTATAAGGGTGAAGACTATACCGAAGAAAACTATGAAGAATTTTTAAAGGAGCTTGAAGAACAAGAACACATGACACCTAACAAAGAAAATAGGGTTAATAAAAATACCGGAATAAAGGGGAAGAAGATAAAAGACATACCTATCATGGAAGTCGAGTTTTCATCAAAACCTACACATGAAACTGAAGTTATACCTCCTGAGCAAGAATCTGAAAATAATGAGCTTGATGTAAACGAAGAACCTGAAATCCGAGAAGATATAAGTCATGAACCATTGAACATAAGAAATTATATAAACGAAAAGCCAAGACCAAATAGAGAAAGGAAAATTCCGAATTGGCATAATGATTATGAGATGACAAACACAGTTTCACGTTCTGGTGAGAATCAAGAACCATTAAATATAGACGTAGATGAACTCACATTTATATGTAATCAAGATCTCGAAAATGAGGAATGGCATGACGCTATTAAAGCAGAAGTAAAAGCTCACATTAAGAACGGAACTTGGAAAATCGCCAAGAAAGAAAAGGATATGAAAACTATTGATTACAAAATGGTTTTGAAAAATAAATGGACTCCAGAAAAAGGAGAGATAAAGAAGGCTAGACTTGTTGCGCGCGGATTTGGACAAAGACCTGGGATTGATTTCAATGAGACATACGCACCAGTTGCAAAATTAAGTAGCATTAGAACTGTAATCGGACTAGCTGTCGAAGAAGATTTGAAACTTAACCAAATGGATGTCACGACAGCATATCTGAATGGCGACCTAGTAGAAAACATATTCATGAAGTTCCCAGAATATATCGAGCAATATATAGCCGAAATTATGGTAGACGCATGCGATAAAGATGATTTTATTTTGTATGATAAAGCAAAGAAGATGCTAGAAGATATAAGAAGTATCGAACAAGAAAAAGTATGTCACCTCAAAAAGGCTCTCTACGGGCTTAAACAGGCAGGAAGACAATGGTATACAAAATTAGACAATGAATTAAAGAAAATAGGATTTCAAGCGTCGAAAGCTGATCCTTGTGTCTACATATCAGCCAAAGGAGGAGAGAAGACAGTAATTGCCATATATGTAGATGATATCCTTATTGCTTATTCTTGTCCAAAAATACTGGCTGAAATCAAAGAAAAGTTGAGCGAAATATTTGAAATGAAAGATTTAGGAAAACCAAAATGTATAATCGGAGTTGATTTGGAATACAAAGATAATAAAATAAAATTAACCCAAAAGAAATTTATTTCAGATACTTTAAAGAAATTTAATATGCAGGATTGCAAGATTTCTACCACACCAATGGAAGTTAATTTAAATCTGGAGCCTAATACGAAAGGAGGAGCAGAGAATTTACCTTACAGAAACCTAATTGGAACACTCATGTATGTTTCAGTTGCTACCCGACCTGACGTAACGTACGCTGTAAATTATTTATCAAGATTTAATGATTGTTTTGGACCAGAGCATTTCAAATCAGCAAAGCGAATATTACGATATCTAAAAGGCACGATCGATGTTGGTTTAACATATTCAAAATCACAAGAACCATTAGAAGGTATGGCAGATTCTGACTGGGGTGCTTGCAAACTCGACCGAAAGTCCTGTTCCGGTTACATTTTTAAATACGCAGGAGCAGCTATCAGTTGGGCATCCAAGAAGCAAAGAAGTGTAGCATTATCAACAGCAGAATCTGAATACGCAGCTTTAACAGAAGCTGCAAAAGAAGCTGTTTATCTTAGATCACTGTTCAGAGATCTGAATATTGATTTCGGACAAATAAAAATTTGGAGCGATAACCAAGCTGCCATAAAATTAGGATATAACCCCATAGTATCTCCTAAGTCAAAACACATAGACCTTAAAGTTCACTATATAAGAGATTGTGTTAATCAAGGAATCCTGAATATCACTTACAAGTGTACAGAAGAAATGGAGGCTGACCTTTTGACGAAGGCATTACCTGGACCCAGATTAACAATGCTGAGAGCCAAACTAGGTCTTCTGCATTAGTGCTGTGAGGAGGAGTGTTGTAAATATATCACATCAGAAATGCCGTGATCTAGTTTTGATATTCACTTGACATATGTTTTGACATTAATATTAACATTCATCATAATTGTAAAGTATATTATTAAAATAGTTTCTCCACAATCAATTATCATTTCATTCGTCGTCGTTCCACCCAACATCAATAATGACAAATTCAAAGTAAAATTTTGACGTTTCGATGTAAACAAGGTTTTATCGATGAGGCGGCATAATTATCAGTATAATACCGAATGATTGGCTAGAATAATGTATTGCTATTGGTTAAAACCACCAAAATGTCAGATTTTGACAAGAAAAAAATAATCTTTGTAATGCTAACTCTAATAGGGTATTTCATTTTTTCACTAACACACTGTCTTTATTATATCATTTCACAAAATAAGTGTTATCCAGTGACACCTACTCATGGAATTCAAGAATTATTTAAATACCTTTAAGCTGCTCAATAACTCAAAGCCAAACTGCGCTAAAAGTTTTAACAGGGATCCTAATGAAAAAGCTCAAAATAGTGGAGGAAGAAGAAAGAATACAGACATTGTGGAATGGAAGAAGAAATCTCCATCCACATTCTTCCCAACTGCACAGCACTCTATCAGAATCCTAGAGCACAGCACCTGGGAGATTACTGGATAGAAGAGGAACATTTACCTAAGTTGAAGCCTGCAGATATCCTAAAATTCCTCCGGTAAATAGAACTAAAGGAACTACTAGTTTCAGGGAGTCTCCTCAGAAACTAAGTATAGAAGTAACGGGGCACAATGGATCTTTCAGAAAGACATACATACATGAGCTGCTCAATTTTCATATGCCTCCAGACAGTCTTGAACTGATATGAGACAATACAGGCTACCATTAAACAAAAAAATATTATCATTAGATTTAAAAAAAGTGTGACAAGAGAAATAATAATTTCACTCATGCTGAAAATCAATATTATTATGCTGTGCACTTAAAACTTTTATAGACATTATAATAAATAATAGCCTGGTATAAAGCACCATCTGGTTATACAGTAAAAAAACACTTTTACTGCCTCGTATATAAAAATGTTAAGAAGCCTAGTCTAATGGTCATTCGACTTCCATTTTACAATAATTTCCATGACCTCGACGGCCGACAAAAGTTTAAGAGGTCTTGAATTGCTTTTCCGCAATTTTTTTTGTCGCACTCTTCTCCCCATGAAATTTGCAAATGCGAGCACTTCATTCCACCGTAATTCAAAGATTTCAGACGTTGAGCTTCGAAAGTGTTTCACACAAATGAAACGAACGTCCTAAGTGCTGGGAAAATTGTGTACGAGACAGTGAGAAAAATATAAATTATCGTTTTTTCAGGATTGCTCGAGCGTCCATGAGATAATCATAAGTAAGAAACAGGGTGAATCCTTAAAATCGTTTGGCTCTTAGTTTTAGCTCTTTTTAGCTTGGGAAAAACCCCAAGTATCTTTCAAGCGGAAATCTACGCCATAAGAAAGTGCGCCCAGATCAATATTGATGAAGGATACAGAGGACAAAATATTATCATAATGACAGATAGTCGAGGAGATATTAAGGCACTGAGCTCTTGTATAATCAGTTCCAAAAACTCAATGAACCTTACTATGGATTCCAGGACACACTGGAATAGAAGGAAATGAGATAGCAGGTGAACTATCAAAGAGGGGGACTAAAATACCTTTCTGGGGGCCAGAATCCTTTTGCAGAATCAGTCCCAATGTAATATTGGAAGAAATAGGTGAAGCCGAGAGAAAGGGAAGATCAGACCATTGGAAAGGTCTGGTAGGGCTTAGAAAATCAAATATTCTTCTGGGTGACTACAACCTGTTGAGATCAAATGAATGCATAAGTCAAAGTAAAACTGCGCTGAGAGTTTTAACAGGGATCCTGACGGGACATTGTCGCCTGAATGGGCATCTGAAAAAGCTTTGGAGGAGGAAAAATGCAGATATTGTGGTATGGAAGAAGAAGATACTTTCCAGCTGCACAGCACTCCAGAATCCTAGAGCACAGTACCTGGGAGATAGAAGAGGAACATTTACCTATGTTGAAGCCTGCAGATATCCTGAAATTCTTCTGGGAAATAGGACTTAAGGAGCTACTAGTTTCAGAGACTCTCCTCAGAAACTAAGTAGAAGTAAGGGGGCACAATACATACATCTTTTCAGTTTTTAACCCACAATACTATATTTTACAAGACTTTTAATATGGTAGAACAAGTTTTTCTATGTATAATGTACCTAAATAGGTATTTTTCATATGTCAAAAAATATCTCTTTTCATTTAATACGAACTATTTCGTTATTACGGACTATTTCTGCGTTAACGACGCCGGGAAGCAAAATTCTGAACATACTACGGAACAGTCGAAGTATCTTTTGTGGGGAAAAGAGTCTCTAACAATGCATTTTACCAGTTGTATCCGTTCCCGTTTCCGCATATTAGCGAAAGTGGGTAATTGACAAGAACTTCGTTGGGTATTATCAGATTTATATAAGTCTTTCAGTCGATAACTCAGCTTTATTTTCAGGTATTGGATATGCTGTTGTTTTAATCGCTTTTTATGTTGATTTCTACTACAACGTAATAATCGCTTGGGCCTTGAGGTTTTTCTTCGCTTCATTCACAGATTTACTACCTTGGACTACATGTGACAATCCTTGGAACACTCCAAATTGTAGACCGGTAAGCATCAGTCAGTATCATGTAACCCAGCTCATTATTTTTATTACTGAAGGGTTATAAAGGTAAGACATGTTTTTTTTTGTTCGCAGTTTGAATTTCCTGCCAGAAACTATTCAGATTTCAATCGCTCTGAGCTGGTTGGAATCGCAGGACCTGCTGATTCCCGTTTTGCTTCAGCTGCTTCGGAATATTTCATGTAAGAACATCAAATTCATCTTAAAAAAATCTTATTTTTTTTTATTTTTAGTCGAGCTATCTTAGAACTGCACCAGAGTCAAGGTTTGCACGATTTAGGCGCAATAAAATGGGACATTGCTCTGTGCCTTTTGGCGGTATACGTTATCTGTTATTTTTCTTTATGGAAAGGAATATCAACATCTGGAAAGGTCGTTTGGTTCACCGCTTTATTTCCTTACGCAGTTCTATTGATTCTCCTAGTAAGAGGCATCACTCTACCTGGATCTGCAGAAGGAATTGCATATTATTTGAGTCCGAATTTCGAAGCAATTGGATCTGCAGAAGTAAGTTAATTACTTTCCCACTAAATCCTTACGGTAACTTTTTTGTTTGTTTAGGTTTGGGTAGACGCAGCAACCCAAGTATTTTTCTCTTTAGGTCCAGGATTCGGAGTCCTCTTAGCTTACGCGTCATACAACAAATACCACAACAATGTCTACAAGTAAGAAATTCCTCCACAGCATAACTCTTATTATAAAATATATTTTTTTCCAGAGACGCTATACTAACCAGCGTAATCAATTCAGCAACAAGCTTTATAGCAGGTTTTGTAATATTCTCGGTGCTAGGCTACATGGCGCACGCAGCTGGAAGACCTATTCAAGAAGTAGCAACAGAAGGGCCTGGTTTAGTTTTCATAGTATATCCAGCTGCGATAGCCACAATGCCTGGAAGTATCTTTTGGGCGCTGATATTCTTTATGATGCTCCTCACCTTAGGTTTGGATAGTTCGGTAAGTTCACTAGAACATTTGTGCCATTCCTGCTACCTAGACATCCATGAAGCCGAGCCCTTCAATAAAGGCCACAACTTTTTTCAATGGATGCCTGCTTGTGTCACCAGGGGCTATAACAGGGACTCCGAAGATTCGCCTGCGTCGTACAGCCCAGTGTGGACACTCTAAGAGAACAAGGACTGACGTTTCGTCAGTCATGCCGCAACCCCTAGATAGGGAACTCCTAAGTTGTGGAGGTGTTTCCTCATACAGCAGTGCCCTATTAGGAGTCCTGCTATCTTCCTTAGCCTACTCTAGTAGTATCTTATTTTTTTTTCCAGTTTGGAGGCTCAGAAGCGATAATTACAGCTTTAAGCGACGAATATCCAAAAATTGGAAGAAACAGGGAAATTTTCGTAGCCTGTTTATTCACGTTGTATTTTTTGGTGGGATTAGCATCATGTTCCCAAGGGGGATTCTATTTTTTCCTGCTCTTAGATCGATACGCTGCTGGATACTCGATGCTTTTTGCGGTATTTTTTGAAGCTATAGCTGTGTCCTGGATATACGGTGAGAGCACAAAATAATCATTTTTTCGTCGGTAATTTTATACTTTTAGGTACTCAACGTTTCTGTGACGACATCCAAGATATGATTGGATTTGCTCCGGGATATTACTGGAGATTTTGTTGGAAATTCGCAGCACCAGTATTTTTATTGTTTATAATTGTTTATGGTTTGCTTGGATATGAACCATTGACATATGATAATTACGTTTATCCTGCTTGGGCGAATATCCTTGGTTGGATCATTGCTGGATCTTCGGTGTTTATGATTCCTTCAGTTGCACTGTATAAATTGATAGTCACGCCTGGATCTTTCTTCCAGGTAAGCAACTTTTACGGTACTTAAGTGAAAAATGGGCTTATATGTTTGTTTATTTTTAGAGACTGAGAATTTTAACGACTCCATGGCGTGATACTCAAAGGGGATCACAAGTAAACGGTGTGGTTCAAGTTGAAACTCAACAAGTTCGTTTATCGGCGACTGAAGTTCCAAATCAGACGCCGGTTGAAGTGTGAGATAAGAGAATTACTAAATTTAAGGAGTATTATGTTTAATATTTAAATTATTTTTCTTTAAATATCAAAAATTTTATGGGAAAAATCTAGTCGTAAAGTGGAAGAGTATTTTTTAGATTTGCTTTGGTAATTTGCATGCTGCTTTATACAGGGTGTTTCATTGGGAAATGGGCATACGGTAAGGGTAGGTAGAGGTCGCCTAGGTGGTTCTAAAAAACCCCCATATGATGGCTCTAGCGCTCTTTATAACCGAGATACAGGGTGTTTTATAAATTTATCCTATTTCTTTCGAACCTCATAACTTCCGAGTTACCCTGTATATTATTTTGAGATTTGGTACACGTAATAACCATTACCTAGAGACTCCATCAAAAGTATCTCCAAAAAGATAGTGCAGGTCCGGCTTAATAAAAAATTTCAAAATTCGTCTTTCCTAAAAACAACACCCTGTATATGGATTTTTTTTAAATTGCTCTTTATAATTGGAAAGGGTATAAAAAATCGAATCTACTTATTTCGTTTTCATTTTTCCGCAGACAATTTTACTACCAAAAATTTACCGTCAAAGTTATAATTTATGCACGTTTTGGGGGTTTACAATGGTATCGGAGAGGTTTTTTTTTTATTTTTTAGCTTGAAATGAAATCCATTTAATGCATCTAGAGAAGCATCCTAGAAATTCAATTGAGTTTGTATGTTTACGAGTACAGACCACTAAAAAATGTGATTACAGGGCCGTACTTAGAACATACTCACTCAGTATGTTTCGAATATTTCGAACACCCTGTATAAGAATATGTATCTGGAAACTATGCACTTCTTCATTTGAATAACAAGAGTAAAATACGAGAAATGAATTTATACTTGAAAAAACGGAGAGATTTTTATTAATTTTATTAATTGACATGAACAGAAAGAAGAAATTCTAACAACATTGTCCAAACGAGTACTTTTAACATTTTTTGAAGTATAAATTCATTTCTCGTATTTTACTCTTGTTATTCTAAATGTAGATGTGCATAGTTTCCAGATACATATCCTTATACAGTGTGTTCGAGATATTCGAAACATATTGAATGGGTATGTCCTAAGTTCGGCTCTGTAATCACATTTTTTAGTAGTCTGTACTCGTAAACATACAAACTCAATTGAATTTCTAGGATGCTTCTCTAAATGCATTAAATGGATTTCATTTCAAGCTAAAAAATAAAAAAAACCTCTCCGATACCATCGTAAACCCCCAAAACGTGCATAAATTATAACTTTGACGGTAAATTTTTGGTAGTAAAATTGTCTGCGGAAAAATGAAAACGAAATAAGTAGATTCGATTTTTTATACCCTTTCCAATTATAAAGAGCAATTTGAAAAAAATCCATATACAGGGTGTTGTTTTTAGGAAAGACGAGTTTTGAAATTTTTTATTAAGCCGGACCTGCACTATCTTTTTGGAGATGCTTTTGATGGAGTCTCTAGGTAATGGTTATTACGTGTACCAAATCTCAAAATAATATACAGGGTAACTCGGAAGTTATGAGGTTCGAAAGAAATAGGATAAATTTATAAAACACCCTGTATCTCGGTTATAAAGAGCGCTAGACCCATCATATGGGGGTTTTTTAGAACCACCTAGGCGAACTCTACCTACCCTTACCGTATGCCCATTTCCCAATGAAACACCCTGTATAGTAGTACTTGACTAATCCTAAGTTAGTAGAAGAATAAATACAAATAAAAGAGTTCCGTCTATGTTCAGTGTGGCCAACAAGAATTATTGGCCACCGATATGTTGAATATTCAGCTAAAAAGTCATTTTAATTTTCAAGATATACGCTTTGGAGATGTATTCATTATTTTAATAAAGCAATATAGATATTTAATGATAAAAAACATGCAAAAATCTTATTTTTTGAATGGTATTAACCTTAACTGTTATTCTTGTCAGAAAAATCCACTTTTTGTTGGCCACACTGACCTTAGAACGAACTCTATTGTCAAAATCCGACATCCTGAGTATATTTTCAATCATAACTCATGACAACTACAAATGTGGCTGTAACTGAATATTCTGTACAGTTTTTTCAAACAAAATGTATAGCTAGGACTTAAATAATTTTGATTTTTAGGTGAAATATATTTGTATATAAATTTTGGAATATATAATGTGCTGTACAGCCAACATCAAATATTTAAAATACAAATATCTGATGACAGTACAAATATGTCTATATATTAATTTCTATATAGGCGAAAAGGTATTGGTAGGGCCCAATAAGTTTAGCCTTAAATTCATTCTAATACATATACAGTGTGACCCATTTTGTTTGGAAACATATACTTTTGTAAAATCCGCTTTTCTCAACTGATTTAATTTCTTTTGTTAGATGAAAGTACATTAAGCATTTTTTCCTCAAATATGACTATATACCACTGGTTTCAGAAACACCTGGGTGCTTCCAAACAAAATTTGTCTACCTAAGATTTGTGTGAAAACTGACTTTAGAGAAGCAAAATTATGAAAATGTAGATATATTATATAGAAAAAAAAACATGTATTAGTTAGCAATATTATTCGCTAGGATTGACATATTATTATATTTATCATCAATGTATAGGTAAAGTTATAAGTCCATGAAAAAAATTGGTCCATGAAAAAAATTGGTAATAATAATTTACTTATATTGTTTATGTAAAGGTACATTTTTGTACATTTTTGGCATGTAACAGGCTTTAAAATAAATATAACAATGGAGACAATCAAACAGCCATTTGATTGTTTTCAATAAAAAAACAATATATCTAAAATAGATTAATGTTTGCATACAGTGTGTATCAAAAATCTCCAATTTTCATACTTGATAAGCTATTTTAATATGGCACGTGAAAAATAGTAAGAAAAGCCAGAATTTCTACATTTGCCATATTTTTTACTTGAAGCAATAAAAAAATTACAGACTAGATCATTTGTTTAATTTTGAATCACACTGTATAATAGTTAAATGTATGTAAAACTGTAATTATGGGGCATCCGTATATATTTTTCTAACTACTTACATATAAATTGGTATATTTATTAATTCTCTCAAATTTTTATAAATTATGTAAAATTTATTTTTCTTTTGTTCACTTGATATGTTTATTTCCGTTGATAATAAAGTTGTTTGTAACAGCCATTACAAACAACTTTTATTTATTTAAACAATATATATTTATTTTTGTTATACAAGTGATTTTTATTTATAAACAATTCTCCATATAAGTTTCCACAACTTTCAGAAATATATATCCTTTATCGGGTGTTAGGTTACTTTTTCACTGACATTTGACAGAACTAGTGACAATAACAGAAAAAATGGTGACATTCCAAGAGTTCCTGACTTTTTAGCTGAATACTCAACATATCAGTGGCCAATATAGTTCTATGAACTCTTGGCATGTCACCATTTCATTTTTGTTATTCAGTCACTAGCTCTGTCAACTGTCATTTTAATTTTCAAGATATACTCTTCGGGGGTGTATTCATTATTTTAATAAAGCAATAGGGCATGTCCACGTGACGTCACAAACTAGCTGGTGGTAAAACAATAAACAAAGCCACGTGGTACTTATAGTGAGGTTATGCTGCTTCATAATGTTAGATCGTGTTTGAGTTTAGTTGGTTTTGCTTCAGTGTACTTTTAAAGTTATTTTAATTGTTGAGCTTGCATATTTAATACTATATAATATAGGTTAATAGTTGTTTGTTGTTTGATAATTTTTCATCGTGTCTATTGTTTATTGTTTTACCACCGTCGTATTGTCAATGTCAGCTGTCGTGGACATGCCCTATATAAATGTTTGCAATGATAAAAAACATGCAAAATCTTATGTTTTAAACAGAGTAGACCTAAACTGTCATTCTTGTCAGAAAAAACCTCTTTTTGTTGGCCACACTGATCGGACTTGTCAAATAGTGGATAATGCTCTATTTATTTTTGTAGCCAGCTCGTACACAAGGCTCAACTATTGTACGTAAACTCGTTTTTTTAATTATAAGAAATATTGAACTGAATCACAACTATAATATATGTGGTTAAAATCGAAACTAAATTCAAATTAATGCTCCTGTTAATAGTAATCAACCCAAGCAAAGTAAATTTCGGCAAATAATAGATTCCTTGCTCTGCAATTGCCAGTAACTCTAATCGTATATCTGCAGCTAAGCCAAATTTTTCTTCTGCGTCGTATACGACAGAAATAAATTGTTTTCCTTCATTTGCAGTAAAATCGCAGGATAAGGTAATGCCAACTACAAAAGTCTGGAAAGAAAAAACAGACATTTTCATACAATTTTGGTTCTTCTGTGTAATATTGTACTTACTAGTATAAGAAAAAGATCCATTAAATCTGATGCAAATATGCTACCACCATTAACATATCGATTTAAAAAAGCTATGCTTAAATTGAAGGCATAAGTAAAAACTAAAACTATAGTCCACCCGAAGAGGTCGCTTACTCCGTCTACTAATTCGCATACTTCCACATAGTATGTGAAAATGTTTTTAAGTTGAGCAACAGTAACAGTATCAAAATCGTCAATTTTAAACTTGTCATCGATAGCTTCTTCGCACACTTTAATTAAAATATCCTGTAAGTTTCTATAAAACTCTTTTATACTGTAATTAATCAAAAGCAACAAAATATTCACGTAGAGTGTCGCTATGTTCCATATGGAAAAACACATACCAGACCAATAAGGTTCATCGGGTTTGAAAAAATGAGTCAAAACGTTCAAAACTACCAATAAGTGGAGAAATATTATCAACAATATTTGATAAAAGTAGTTCTGTGGATAAACTGAATTTATATTATCCAAACTTTCTTTGAATTTTTGCATAAAACGAACCCAATACCATCTTTTACAAAAAAAAACTGTGGATGTTACAATCGGGGCGATGAAATATGTTCCAATACTTAACCTTTCAGTAACATACAAGGTATTTTCATAATTTGTTCCAAGAAAATTGTTATAATATAAGAGAACTGATGATGATGTTGAACAAACAATAATTATCGGTGGTAAGAACAAATTTAGTGTCTTATAAATTGGTGATTGCTTCTCAAAACTATAAAATGGTGTTATTCCAAACAATGAACACAAATGATAACTAAAATATAAATATTTCTTTATATAAGTCATAATTCTACCGAAATCTCGCCAGCAATACTGCACTATACGATGCTTTTACTCAATTTAATGTAGATATCATTAGAAAGGCAAAGTGGTATATTATAGTTAGTTAATTGAAAAATCAATTCTTCACAAAAAAAGTCCACATAATGATATGCTTTCATGAAAATTATTGAAGTTGAAAAGCAACATTATTTGCTAAACTTTGACTAATGACTTGAGAGCTTTTATGCTTTGAAAATTCTGGCAGATCAATCTATTGACAGAAAGTAAATAATTCTCTAAGACTGTTCAAGATATCATTTATTATTCAAAACATCCTGAAATAAGTCACATTATAAGAAAAGTTGATACAACTCACAATACTATCCAATTGGTCCTTTTCTTAATTACCTTTCAAGTATGTAGACATGATTTTATTCAATTTCTCAAGAATATATTCAAACAGTTACCAGTTCATCATAATTTGAAAAATAATATAAATGAAGAAATAAAATACGGTAGGTAGTATTGTTTATTCTGATTTAGTGTACTTAAAACTAATTACCTTGTTCACAGAATTGTGTTGATTTAGCATTAAATAAAATATAATTTAAACTTATCATTATTTTAATTATTCACTAAAAGACTTTGCAGCTCAGTCGATAATTCAGCTGCATCTGGTTTGGTCAGTAAATCTGCTTCGATCATTTGGCTTAGCCTGGGACATGCTTTTTTGTGCCAGTGCCAATGAAGCCTTTGGCAATTTCTATCACAATATTGAACAACTTTACATTTTGAACATTTTTTGGCAGGTTTTTCTTCTCCGCATGTATTACAAACAGATGTACTATCTTCAAATCCTCTTTGACCATTTATGGCATGACTTATTACGCTTAAGGCTGTTGGTGGGTCTTTACCAGCTAAACTAGCTACCATCTGACGAAATAAAGTGCAGTCCCGGTAAGGGAATTCTCTAATACATTCTTTTAGGAAAGAATCCATAAACTCCAACAGACCATCTTTACCAGGTTTTAAAAGTTTCCTTGTAAACAATTCAGTAATGTCTAGTTTTTTTTCATCTTCTGATTCGTCTTTTTTAGCCATTTGTCTTTGCCTTACCTTCAGAATTTCTCCAACAATATATCCTAGATAATGAAATTTAAAAGACATTACTTCATTTCTTTCAGCTCCCTTTTTTATTTCTCTTTCGCACATAAGTTCCAGCACTTTTTTAACTTCGGACAGATGTTCAGATAAGCCTACAAAGTTTTGGACATTCAACACCACCTTTATGGGATTTATATTTGTCTGCATTATGAATCTATGAAAGCTTTCAGATATAAAGGGTGGGAGGTATGGCTCTTTATTGGGAGACTCTGTTGTGTAATAGTCTACATCAGATTTTGGAATATAACTATTAATAACAGCAACACAATTGTGATGTCCTACAAATGCAGCCATTTGTGATGGAGTACGACCGACAGTATTTGTGATTTGAGATTTTGCACCTGCTAATAAAAGTGCCAGACAAACATCTGAATTTCCAGACAAACCAGCAAAATGTAGAGCAGTGTAAGTATGTTGATGTTCACAGTAGTTAACATCAGATCCCTTAAAAAAAAGTATGGGTAATAATAAAAGAACCCCTTTGTTTTATATACCATAAGTACTATTTCAATACCAACAATTTCATAAGCAAAGATCTTAAGATTCAATACATTATAATTATTAGGTAGGTACTCAAGTAATATACTTGTGGTATATCTCTTTCTGGATATAAAATAGAAATCAAATTTTCAGCATTTTATAAGATGGCATACCTGGTCTAATAGTACTTGCACCAGATCTTTATTTCCCTTATAAGCTGCATGTTGAAGAGGAGTCATGGAATTCTCATCTATAAAATTCACGTTTTTTACTTGAGAGAGTAAAGTCTTCAATAGAACTACATCGTTTTTTTCAATGGCTTTGAAGATCTGCTCTTCAGTTTCAGTTAAAGCTATCTTATTTTTTTCTGACATGTTCTTTCTCGCAATTTTTTAAATATTTTAAAACTAAAAAAATTCTGGAAATCACACCTTCTCCAACGAAGTGCCTTCTCTCTTTTCTTCTAGATGTCAAAAAAAATGTCAAATATCTTCTGTTTCTGGTACAATTCTTCTTCTATAACCACTACTGATCTTTGCCCAACAATGATTTAAGTGAACTGGGAACCATAGACAACTTACTAGGAACACTTTCACCGTAAAATAAAACTGGCCCGAATATATTTAATAAATCCCCATAAAAAGCACAATAAGACAGTGGACGTTGTTAGCCAGAGGTTATACTGTCCACTTATTAAAAGCCCTTTACATTCCATATGACCAGTATAACAATAAGATGACCTAATAGGTAAGCAACACGCAATACAGCTGTATGTTATATGCTTCACTTCATCAATTTTTTCCATCTATCGTGCATTTTTGAGTGTATGAAAATTCATCAATTGATAACCCTTATTTATGAACGATTTATAATTAATTAAGTAAGATTTTGGTGTATGTATAGGCAACCAAACATACAGTTTATAGACACTATTTTTTTAAGAAACAAGGAAATATTTTAAAAGTAAATTAATACTAAAACACTTACATTTAAACTTCATCATGTAGGCTTCATGCCAATACCATTTGAACTGCACCATTCTTTCCATTATCCATCACTTTTCAAAAGCCCTAAACCGAAATACAAACTAGTTATTTTTTGTTTTCTGTCATAGCAGCACTGTACGCTCTGATTTTTAAAATGAAAGGGTTAATTTTCTCGATTTCTTATGATGAATATGAACAAATATTACTTGTAAACTAGACACTATAATAATTAATAATCTTGCTTATTATATACAAAGCTAATACTTATCAATTGTACAAGTCCTTATTTAAAACCACGAGTCTTCTAAGTCCAATTTTATTTTATAGGATAAATATTTTTAACCAACTAGGTATGAATTACACTTTTATAATAGATGAGACAAATTCTAAATCCCTCATTATAGGTACCTATGTAAAATTCTTAGTTTTGGATAATAAAAACAGTACCGCATAATACAATAACTAATAACGCATTACAAATGTGAAATAGAATCAATTAAATATTAATTACCTGAATAGCATATCAAAAATATGTGTAATCACTGTTAAACACACCAACACAATGCAAAAATTCGTAAATTTGCAAAATGGCTGCGGTCGGGTAGGCTTTGATTGGTTCCAATCATGTCGTGTCATATTCGGTCGTTATTCTTTTGTTTTAAACTTGCTCGATTTTGTTATGAATTCCAGAGGATTATAATATACAGAGTGATTGTGAAACATCTTACAGGTAATTATTGAAGGAAACAGTCCGCAAGATTTTTATAAAGTTTGGTTTGTGAACGATTTGCGATATGGTCAATTTTTCGGTGGTAGGTATTCACATTCTTACAAATATTTGAGATTTTATCTTAAATTCATCGATTTTTGTTTATGACGTTGGCAAAGTAAAACGAATAACAGTAAATTAAAAAATTTTATTAAAATTTAACGTTTTCTTCGCTTCTACTACACATAAACGAAAAATAAAAACCACAAATTATAAATAAATAACCTATATTTTTTTCAAATTTTACATTTACTTTAGAAATAAGCGAGATTAAGTGATACTTAACAAAATATGTACATAAAATAATATGAAACAAAAAAAAAATTGTGATACATATTAGAAGTTGATAGGTTTTCCGCAATAGGCAGCTAAGTTAGCTTCTCGTAATGCTTCCGAGCAAGTTGGATGGGCATGGCACACCCTAGCGATATCTTCACTCGACGCTCCATATTCTTGTCCAAGGACTGCTTCGTTTATAAGTTCACCAGCTCCAGGACCAATTATGTGTGTTCCCAAAATTCTATCGGTGGCTTTATCAGCCAATACCTACAACAATAATAATACACCCTTCACAAAACCAAACAAAAAATTTTATATTTTGTATAATTACCTTGACAAAACCATCAGTATCATTGTTAGTTTTCGCTCTCGAGTTGGCCATAAATGGGAATTTGCCTACTTTGTAACTAATGCCTTCGTTCTTGAGGTCTTCTTCACTCTTTCCCACCCAACCTACTTCGGGATGGGTATAAATTACGGATGGTACACAATTGTAGTCGATATGAACAGGACCACCTTGCAATCCTTCAACACACGCCACACCTAAAAGAAATTGATTACGAACATAATTAATAAATAAAAATACAAACGTTACCTTCATCTTCAGCTTTGTGTGCCAACATGGGTCCGTGTATACAATCACCGATAGCATATACACTAGGAATAACTGTTTGGAAATGGGAATTTACTGGAATTCTTCCCTTTTGATCTTTGGCGATTCCCATTTCTTCTAAACCTAAACCGTCTGTATACGGCCTTCTACCAACACATACTAATAACACGTCACATTCAAGCTACAAGGAAAAAACAAATCATCAAAAAACCCTCATTTAATTTCAATAAAAACTCACTACTTCGGTTTTACTAGAGTCTTTTCCATCTTCGATGTTAACTTTAATAACATCTCCCTGTTTGTGAGCTGCGGTAACTTTAGTTCCTAATTTAAAGTTAAGACCTTGTTTGGTGAGGATTTTTTGAAGAGTTTTAGCTACTTCTGCGTCTATACCAGCACCTCCGATTGATGGTAAAAATTCAATTGCGGTTACATTGGATCCCAAGCGAGACCAAACTGATCCCTACAAAAATACAATAAATAAAACATATTTCAGGTATCTTTATTACTTACCAATTCTAAACCAATTACACCAGCTCCAATAACAATTAGTCTTTCAGGAACTTTTTTCAATGATAAAGCACCAGTGGAAGAAACGACAGTTTCTTCATCAACCTGGAAAAATGATTTTAGACTTTGTTAAATTAGGCAAATATCAACACTTACCTCTATTCCTGGAAAAGGTGTTACTTCAGATCCTGTAGCAATAAGAATATTTTTGGTATTCACTACTTCAGTAGAACCATCTTCCTTAGCAACAGTAACTTGATTGGGACCAGTGATTTTACCATGTCCCTTGACAAGATTCACTTTATTTTTTTTGAACAATTGGGCAATACCTCCTGTCAAACTGGTTACAGCTTTTGATTTTTGACCCATTAGTTTCTCCAAATTTAAACTGACAGTACCAACTACAAATAGATAAATAATATATAATAGATGAATAATTTGAAAATATGAACTGACCTTCAACACCTCTTTCAGTTAGATCTCCAGAATGGGCCATATGGTAAAAATGAGAATTATTTAATAAAGCTTTAGATGGAATGCAACCAACATTAAGACATGTTCCTCCTAATGTTGGATTTTTTTCAACACATACAGTCTAAAAATAATTAATCATCATAATAGAAAGTTTTCAATTTACTGATAAGTGATGAGCAATGTACAAAGCCTGCTTACCTTCATACCCAATTGGGCTGCTTTGATAGCAGCTACATAACCACCTGGTCCTGAACCAATAACCACAATGTCAGCATCTTCAGTGCTGGAGTATAGTCTATTTTGTAATGTACCCAATATTCTTGGATTATACCTTAAAGTTGGCTGAAAATTATTTTGGACCATTAATAAAATATTATAGTTGTGATTATACTATAAACCAGTTACATATCTAGCTTTTTATGAATTAACATGTAATTTGGAGTGTTATTTCACATTCCATCTAGTACAATAACCATTCTTTTAATTAACATGAGACCTTTGCAGCATGTATTGTACTTAAGTTATGTGAATCAGGTATTTTATAGATATTGTTTGTCATGAATATGATCGACAAATTTAGTAATTCATGTAAAAATTTAGGGTTTTTTTTTACATACCGAGGTTATATTACGTAAAACTGTTAGCACTTACTTTTAAGGAGGATGATATTACGTTAAAAACAGTACGTTGCATGTTTATTTGGTATAGACAAAAATCTGAAAAAATCGTAACAAAAATCGTATTATTCGAAATTTAGACAAACTTATTTCTAAATATATTTTTTCACCTCAAACCTTAGAGGTGACATCTAATCAAAAGACATGTGTGTGACAGTGTGATGTGATGAAAGACTTCAATCACACTTCAATCACACTTCAATCAGTTCGATCATCGATCCACTGTTGACAGTTTAATGTACCAGTTATCCAATCACTGTGCCCTGCCATGTATTTTTCTACTTGAAAATATTCTCCGTCGAAGGATTCATGTAAATTTTTGGAATATTTTTGAAACATTCTCTTAAAATTTGCAATTCAAAAATGGCTCATATCATGGGGATTCCCAGTACAAATGTAATTTTTACGTCATAGACTCACGACTCACTACTCACGAAAAAACTTTAGTTACTTTTGACGTTTGTGACTGGTGTATTTTCGTTTTTCTCAATTAAAAAATCAGGAAAAATGGCGGCTTTGAAAACTGAAATTAAAGAGGAACAGGAAAATGAGCAAGAAAAAGAACGTGTTGTCGACGATGAAGTAGAAACTAAAAATCCAGAAACTTCTAAAAACAAGAAGAAAAGGAAAAATAAAAAGAAAAATGGTAAGTCTAGTTGCTCCCATGCTTGAAATTATTCAATAACCTTATTTTTATCTAAGTAATTTTGGACGAAGATGATAAAGGTGAAAATGGTGAAACACCTTCAAGTGATGCACCGGTTGACTCACCCCCAACAGAGGACGGAGAAACGGGAGAAGTTGAAGGCGATGGTGATAAGAAAAAAAAGAAAAGAAACAGAAAAAAGGGTGGTAAACCAAAACAAACCGACCCTCCTTCTATACCAATAGTGGATCTGTTTCCAGACGGAATTTTTCCAATAGGAGAAATACAGAAATATGAAACTGGTAAAGATGATCATACTACCAAAGATCGGTTTACATCTGAAGAGAAGCGAGCATTGGATAGAATGCATAATGATATTTACAATGAAGTGCGGTTAGCTGCGGAGGCACATAGACAGGTAAGTTCGTAAATTAGTTATTATTAGACTTTTAATTGTTTTTTTTTTCTAGACTCGCCAATATATTCAAAAGTGGATCAAACCTGGAATGACCATGATACAAATTTGTGAAGAACTAGAAAATACAGCAAGAAAACTAATTGCAGAAAATGGCTTGAAAGCTGGTCTAGCATTCCCAACAGGATGTTCAAAAAATCATTGTGCGGCCCATTACACTCCTAATGCTGGTGACAAGACCGTTTTTGAATATGATGATGTTGTTAAAATTGACTTTGGCACTCATATTAATGGCAGAATTATCGACTGTGCTTTTACACACACTTTTAATCCAAAATATGACAAATTAGTTGAGGCTGTTCGGGATGCTACCAACACTGGAATTAAAGCAGCAGGTAAGAAATTTATTTTTCATCATCTTCATAAACTTTTACTTATATTATTCTTTAAGGTATCGACGTTCAACTATGTGAAATTGGAGCTCAAATACAAGAGGTTATGGAGTCATATGAAGTTGAATTAGATGGAAAAACTTACCAAGTTAAATCTATAAGAAATTTGAACGGGCATTCTATCTCGCCATACAGTAAATATACCTGAACTTAACCCGCAATAAGTTGAATTATTATTATTATATTTTTTTAAAGGAATACATGCTGGAAAAACTGTACCGATAGTTAAAGGAGGAGAGGCTACTGTAATGGAGGAAAACGAATTTTACGCTATCGAAACTTTTGGTTCTACTGGTAGAGGAGTTGTACACGATGATATGGAGTGTTCTCATTATATGAAAAACTTTGATGTACCTTACGTGCCATTACGGTGAGTAAATGATGATAAATTAAACGTTGATTTATTCAATTTTTTTTTTTTTTCTTTTTTTCAGTTTACAGTCTTCCAAATCTTTATTAAATGTTATTAACAAGAATTTTGGAACGCTAGCGTTTTGCAAAAGATGGTTGGACAGAGCAGGAGCGACAAAATACCAAATGGCCTTGAAGGACTTGTGCGACAAAGGAATTGTTGACGATTATCCACCATTGTGTGACATTAAAGGATGTTATACTGCTCAGTTCGAACATACCATTATGCTGAAACCAACTTGCAAAGAGGTCGTTTCCAGGGGAGACGATTACTGAAACTCACCCATGTTCTTTTTATCAGGGAATTAACGTTTGTCAAAATTGTATTTCGGAAAAATATGCATTTTTTAAGTAGCTTGAATTAAATGATAATGTGAGCAATGAAAACTTTATTCTACAATATGTATATTATGTGTATTTAATAAAAACAGTTGTATAGAAAATTTTTATAATATAGAAGAATGTTTTAAATCTAGCGAGACATTTTGAGATACCAAAGAGGCTGCTACCCAATATATAAAATGGTTGGCGTTGATTGGACCAGACAGGAAAAGAAAGTTCAGTTTAAGGTCAGTATTGCCAACCGAAAGTGGTTTTTTCTGACAAGAATGACAGTTGAAGTCTCAATATATCGGTGGCCAAGAATTCTATGAACTTTTGGCATGTCACAATTTGATTTCTGTTATCTGTCACTACTTATGTCAGACGTCAGTGGAAAAGTTAATTAAAAGATTAGAGATACAACTAACTAGAAATGTTACAAAAATCTAATGGAAAATGTACATAGACGATAAAACAAATATTAACAAAACCATAGAGAAATATATAGAGAGTTGTCAACCCTGCAGTAACAGTTGGCATCACGTTGATCGAAGCGCACCCCGAAGAGGTGGTGGAACTAATTTTTGAAGGCGGGATATTTAAATTGGTTAGTTTGGATAGTGGGCAGATAAATTTTACAATTTGTCTAGAAATTGTTTATTATTATAATTATTTCATTATAAAAAATTGAATTATATTTAATATAATTTAATGTTTTATAATGAAATGATTATAATTAATAAACAACTTTCAGACACATTATTTAGGTAAATGAAAAATGAACACAAATTTAATTTTTTTATTAAACTGCACATAATAACATGACATAATCTACATCTATATGATCAATTTATGATACATGAACATATTTTACTACTTACATTATATTTAGGAAAGTTAAGCCAATATCACATCAAATTGCACATTATTTCAAAATGTTTCACTAAAACTGCAAAAATTTCAATAAAAACGAGTTAGAAAGTAGATTCTCCAGACAGGAACAGATCTGAAACAAAATAAATAAAATGCAGTACCATAACTTACAAATAAAAAAGAATTATTTTTGTTTACTAGTTCTCTTGCGAAGGTAAAACAAATCTTAATAAGTATTTTGCATAATGAACCTGTAAATGCATTATTACCAACCAAAATGATCTTTACACAACCTTTGAATCTTGGATTTAGAAAGAAATCCTAAAATTATGAACCTCTGTTTACTTTGATTAATATTAGATGGAAGTTTGAAAAATGATTTATTTTTACTACGAAGTGGCCAAAAATATTTACTATCGCAATTTTTTGCAATACATTTATAACGAGTTATATCTGGTGATGATATTTAGAAGGTTCACTTTCTGTTATTTCCTTTATTAGAACTAAAATCCTAAATAAATCTATGAGTAAAATAATACCACTCACCATTTTGTTTTGTTGACACACTCTTGTCTTTCTTGTTTGACAAGCAGAAGCTAGATTCACACCAGCCAATGTATGATTGATATTGTATATTTTTATTTTTAATAACTTAAAAGTTGATGTACTAGGATATTTGATAATATTTATCGACATTAAAGGATAAATATTGCAGTGTAATGTAATTTATAATATTTTGAACTATTTTATTCCATTTCCCTTATGTAAAAAGTCTTGTAATTCTCGCGACCGCAGCGACTCGATGCGCGGGTGGTGGCGCAGAAACGTTATGCCGTATACCTCCTATGCTTCAATCCGTCTCTTTTTTATTTGTCTATGAACAAAACTAAATATAACTCAAGGATATTAGATGAGAATAGGATGGATTATTCCCATAAGAGCAACGCTAGCCGTTTGGGTAACCAGTGACGTCACAGCAACGTTCTTTTGTCGACATTGGTGTTCCATCAATTATATGTCTATCTTCTTTTTCTCTGTGTAGTAAACAAAGACAGATTTCGAACTGTATTGTAATAGTGTAACTATTGATAATTGCAACAGCTGTTTCTAAGGCGAAACTCTTCAAGGATATTAGTGTTGTTTTATTTTCATGTTAAAATACCAGTTTTGTCCTATTATATTTGCTGATTAATAAAAATGAGTATAAAATTGAATCAGCCATTTCAAAAACCTCATAAATCACACAATTCGAGTTTTTTTAGAAATCAATAAAAGCTATTTAATACACTTATACTTTTTTACTCTAAATTTAGTACATATTTGAGTTGCAAAAAAATAAAATATTGAATAACCTACCTACACAGTTTATAAATAATAATAATGAAAGAAACTTGAAAAACTGATCATGACATGTTGTTTTAGCAAGAAATGGGGTAAGTGGAACATAATTTAACATAGTAAATAGTAATCATTTTTTTTATTGCTTATTGAAAATTACACTTAAAAATTTGTCATGTGCGTAAACATATTCTCCATCATTCTTATCCGAATTATCTTGAACATTTGCAGTTGGCCAAATAAAAATGCCAAATTACATAATGGCATTATGTTTTTCCAGATTACTATCCCCTGAACTAGCTTTTAAATCGCCCAATTAATTATTATTTAAGGTAAAAGGAATATTGACTTACATGATTTATACCCAGAATGATTTTAACATAAAAAAAACATGTTGAAAAATTTTGCTTATACATTAAATACTTCATTTTTTGTTATTAAAATTTAAAAAATAAATAAATAACACCACGGATTTCACAGTTTCATAATTCGCGCAAGCCGACGCGCGCATGGGTAACCAGTGACGTCATCAAACTCGGCTGACACTTTTCAGCTTTTGATCAATCCTATTCTCATCTAATATCCTTGAATATAACTGGCATTTGACATAACTAGTGACGTACCTTAACTGTCATTCTTGTCAGAAAAAAACACTTTTTGTTGGCCATACTGAACCTAGACTGTCTAGGATTTGTAGGTGGGATGGCCATGGCACATAAGTAATTATTTATTTTATTTTCTTTCAACTTATATTTATCAATATAATTTTATTACAACTTTCTAAGTTCTTAATAATACTTCTTACATCTTACAACTACTAACTACATTCTCTTTTCATTTGTCATCTGTCACTTCTTCTTTGACATCAGGGGATTTTTAGCGTACTACAAGAGACTGAGCTTCTCTATTCAAATATTGGATGAACATGGAAATGTGTGATTGAAATCTTATTTGATTGTTGTAATGGTCCTTCTAATCACCAATAATATATAATTCAATGTTTTGTAAACTGAAAATCCACAACTCATTGAAAACGGAAAATTATAAACAAAATAAAAAACAATAACTTTCTATTTCAAGTATTTATTTTGGAAACATAAACAAACTATTGTTCTTAAAGACGTTCGTTATCCAGCTTCGGTATTTTCGGAACATCAAAATTAGTAGAATCAAAGTTGTTTCTTCTAAGAAGTTTATCTAGCGGTGAAAACGGTTCATCATTACACAAACAATTGAAATATTCTTTCGCCCTTTTGATAACTTGCGCATCTATACCAATTGCTTCAGCTACATCTATAGCGAAACTATTCGAAACTCCTATAAAACAAAAATTTAACACACTTCACGCTTGTAAATCGATGTGTAGGAGACTCGATAAGGTAGGATTCTGTAGTTTTAACTTTGACAAATGACAGTTGACATATAGACACCCAGTGTTGACAGTTGTAATGGCGTTTGAAATTTTAGTAAAATCGCCAAGAGTGGCGCTTTGAAATTAGTGATTAGTGAAACTATCGAATGATTTCAAATATCGAATAATCATTCATTGAATAGTTTTAACTATCGAATCTTATTAGTTTGTAGTAATTAGTTACCATTGGAATTTTTTTTTACTGTAATATCCACTTTATTCATGTTACTAAAATGATGGCAGGTATTTTTATTTTTAACATAATAAATTTAAATTTTCTTCTAATTTGTTTTATCTTTAACAATATTTGAAATTAAAGTTTTAAGTGAAATGTGACAACATCGTTTTAACTATCGAGTTATTCGAATAGTCTGTAACTATCGAATTATTCGATAGTTCCCATCACTATTTGAAATTGAGAGTGCAATTTAGCTGACTATATATAGAGTTTAGGTCCAGACCATAGACCTAGAACGTGGCCCATTCTGTAGATGATAAAAAAGAAGACAAGTGACAACATCGTTTTAACTATCGAATAGTCCAGAGACTATCGAATTATTCGAATAGTCTGTAACTATCGAATTATTCGATAGTTCCCATCACTATTTGAAATTGAGAGTGCAATTTAGCTGACTATATATAGAGTTTAGGTCCAGACCATAGACCTAGAACGTGGTCTATGTCTGTGGTTGAGAAAGTACTGACAAGTGACAGCTGACAACGCTATCTAACCTAATTTTATTGTTATATAATATTCACCTTCTGATATTTTATATAAAAAATACAACACTCCGTTCTCGTTTGTGTGCAACATTTTCTGATATTGTATCAAAGGCGATTGTGGAATATGATTATGGATATTTTGAAAGTGAGTCGATACCAATATATGGGGACAGTCGTTTTTTCTTTCGAGAAAATGTTCCAAAACACCTTGGAGAAAACAAATGCTTTCTTCTTCCGTAGTACCTTTCCCGAATTCATCCATCAGTATCAACGAAGCAGGTGACGAAGCAGGTGACAGAGCGTGAGCCATCTAATAACACATATTAATAATATTTTGTGCAAAATCCACAATTCGTATCATCACCTGAGTTACGTCAATCATAAAAGAGGATAATCTGACAGTTGCAGATTCGGTGGACCACAATTTCGAATGCATGGAATCCAACAAATTTATATCAGCCTTAGTACAAGGTACGTAAGATCCTATATGCGCCAAATACACTGTTAGCGATATTTGTTTTAGATAAACACTTTTTCCACTTCCGTTAGGTCCAGTGATTATTTTCATTTTGCTGTATTGACCTCCTGAAAAATAATCGTTTGACTGAAACTGCATGATAAGATGTTCCATTAAAGGGTGTCTGCAATCTTCTAATATAAAATAATTTTGTTCGTTCAAAAGAGGTCTGGTGTACATTTTACTTGAAGCTGTCAGTGCCATCGATATCAAGCTGAAAAATAAAATATACAAACTTGAAGATTAAAGATAACTTTAGTTGATTACCTGTCGATTAAACCAATTGTTTTTAGTGGTTCGGTTATATCTCTGTTATATTTCAAAATAAATCCAGATAATCTTCGAATAATGCGATTTTCATGGTCTATTATTTCGGAAACAATGTCACCTAGTCGATTATCCAGTTCTATAAAAGAAAAATTAACAATAATATTTGTTGTATTAATAATTATATCAACGTACCTACACACATGGGGTTCTTGTAAAGAATTTTACCACCGATTTTAAACTATAAAAAAAAGATTTTAATACGTTAAAGTTTTTGGGTAGATAATGTCTTACCACAAATCGAAATCCCAAGTAATGTAAATCTTCCGGCTGACAATTTTGATTCCATTCTTTAACCGCTAGTAAATGTCCCATTTCAGGTAAATAAACAACTGAGCATTCGTCCAAAAAATCTGGTAAATTATCTGCTGCAAAACGGGCAGCAGCCATCACATCGTTAATAATATCTTGACGCCTTAAAACTTCTAAAAAAAAAAAAAGAGCAAACTGCATTTATATAACTGAATTTACATTAAATATTGGACTTACTTGCATCTAAAACTTCATCTAATCCATATCTAATGATGGGTTTGCCAGTACCACGTTTTTTGCTGGCGTTAAAGTCCAATCCGTTTCTTATCGATTCTTCCAAACTCGCTAAATTCGGTGAGATGATTTCGTTCAATTCCAAGAACAGCGAACATTTTTCTGTGTACGGAGAACTAAGCTCTCGTATATAATTCGTATGATATATAGTCTGAAATTGATTGACAATAATCTGGTGGTAAAACAATAAACATAAACACAATCGATAATTTATCAAACGACAATTAATTTATATCATATATTATTAAATATGCTAGCTCAAGAATTAAAATAACTTTTAAATAAAAATAAAGCAAAACCAACTAAACTCAAACACGATCTGTCATAAATTAGCATAACCTCACTTTTATAAGAACCACAGAGAACACCATTTAAATGGTGTACTCTGTGACTGAACGTATTGTTCTACCCCATAGATATAGTAAAAAGGATTATATTCAATCTCTATGGTTCTACCCGTCAAAATAGTTTGACATTGACGTGGAGATGCCCTAACCTAAATAATAAAATTAGTTGAATATAAACTCACATTATACAAAACTTCCCAATCTCTAACTTTGGCCCGAGAATTTTCAATTCTTGTTAAAATAACCTAAAAATATTAGTGAAGAAAAAGTTTCTAATTTTTATAAGCGATTAAATTAACAACATACGTTAGTGTCACCAACGATTCCGTGCAAATGCTCTCTTAAGCTCTCAATAAATTCTCTATTGCTGGGCTGTAGCACAAAAGAAATAAAATCTAAACGCTGATTGAGAACATTCAAGTTATTTGTGGGATTTAAAAGAATTTTCCTAAAATTGAGGTAATTTACAATATATGATTTATGCATAAAATGTTAAATACATACTTTAAAGTAATAAGTCCAATTCTTGACTTGCAGTTTAGCGAAAATAATTTATAAACACTCAAGCCTTCCCTTTCACTTGAGTGTAAGCCTCTTTTAAAACCAGCTTCATGTCCGCGCTTCGAAAATATTTGCAGGGCTTTAAATGTTGAACTATCGATTAGAACACGATCTTTTCTACAATACATGAGTAAATCTATTCGAGGATTCAATACAAATAACCCCACATTGAATACAAACAATCCCACTTTGAATACAAATAACCCCACTTTGAATACAAATAGCCCCACTTTGAATACAAATAACCCCACTTCGAATACAAATAACCTCACTTTGACCCACTTTGAATACAAATAACCCCACTTTGAATACAATAAATCCACTTTGACCCATTTTGAATACAAATAGCCCCACTTTGAATACAAATAACCCCACTTTGAGTACAAATAACCCCACTTCGAATACAAATATCCTCACTTTGACCCACTTTGAATACAAATAACCCCACTTTGAATACAATAAATCCACTTTGACCCACTTTGAATACAAATAGCCCCACTTTGAATACAAATAACGCCACTTTGACCCACTTTGCATACAAATAAATCCACTTTGAATACAATAAATCCACTTTGAATACAATAAATCCACTTTGACCCATTTTGAATACAAATAGCCCCACTTTGAATACAAATAACCCCACTTTGAGTACAAATAACCCCACTTCGAATACAAATAACCTCACTTTGACCCACTTTGAATACAAATAGCCCCACTTTGAATACAAATAACGCAACTTTGATCCACTTTGAATACAAATAACCCCACTTTGAATACAATAAATCCACTTTGACCCATTTTGAATACAAATAGCCCCACTTTGAATACAAATAACCCCACCTTAAATACAAATAACCCCACTTTGAATACAAATAACCCCACTTTGACTACAAATAACCTCACTTTGAATTAATGTCAAACTTTATTAAAAATGTAAATTACCTGCAAACTTGATTAATATGGATATAGCTCAAGTCGTTTCTTTCAGTTATTCCAAAAAACGACCAATTTTTCTCTAAAAACTTCACCAACGTACCAATCGCTTGTAAGGGTAATTTGTTCTCGAAACTTATTAAAGAATGTATATACACTTCTCTTTTCGTCTCGGAAGGTTCGTCTTTAATCGCTGCTAGATTTAGCTGGGAAATAATTGCTTTGCAAATTTCGTAAGCTAAAAATAAAAAATATAAAAATATTGTAAATACATTAAAGATAAAATTATTATACTTACTGTATTCCTTTAACGGAACCAAAAACAGATTTTCCGGTATCGTTTGAACCGAATCAGTTGTTATAGTGTTCTGAAAACTACATCCATAATTTATAATATCAATGATCGCTTTCACAAATTCCTCGGTTCTACCTCCTATTGTCAATATAAAATTCGGTTTTATTTCTTGAATTAAACCGCTTATAATCAAATACTGCGGACCACACTCGAGCAACTCTTCATATACGTACAACTAAAAAATAATGTAACATTATGCGAGTAAATTATGTAGTTAGTAATAAAACTCACTTGTTTATCGGTGAAATTGTAATAAGCCGCACCAAGTTTTCCGGATCTGTATATTATACACAATAATAGAGTGGGATCTTCGTCGTTTATATTATCAGCTGGATCTACTTCGCTTTTGTCTATATCGCTAATTTCTGATGTTTCATTGTGATCTTTTCCTTTCACAGTACATACAGTTATAATTTCTGTTGCTGTGGAGGACATTTTTTTCAAATAATCAACGGATATTTCAAACGACAAATTACTGGAAGCAATTTAAATATACAAAGTAAGCAGAAATTAAAGATGGCGACTTGAAAACAAATGAAAATCATGACAGAAGTCCCTACTGCCAACTGAAAATTAATAAAGAGAAGTTAGCAATAGAATGTTAGGGAATTAATTTTTATTACCTGATTTCTTCAATTCAAGTTTTTCTGTATCTCGGATTTTGACATTTGACAAATGGAAGAACTAAATAAATTTTTTCCGAGATTCACTCTATGATATATATAATGAGAGATAAAGACTTTGACAGAATTTTATTTTATATTACAATACTTAGTACAATGTCTAAAAGGTATTAAAACTATTGAATAAATTGACATTGAAATGCAATTTAAATGAATTGAAAATCACCATTCCAAAAATATCGAACTCTATTCATAGTAGGTACTTGTTTTTAAATGAATATATTCCCTTATAAAGGAAATAACCGAACCAAAATAATAATTTTAAAGTTGTATAAATGTGAAATTTTTCATTATTCACAATATCTTAATATAATAAAAACTGCTATTTACACCGTAATCTTATTATCAAGATTTATTCGTCGACAGGGTCATATTTATGTAACTGCAAACGCCACTGTTTTATCAGACCATCCCATGCTCTTCGGGAATATTGTACATATTTATTTGGAGTTTTCGGATCGTCTGAACTTCTTTCATTCCTAAAAATAATTAAATTATCAATATAATTATAAAATTAATTGATCTTTCACTTACTTTGGCACTTTTTTAGTGTAATTATCATATCCAAGGGTATTCTTTCCATAATCGATTTGTTTCTGTCGCCTTGAAAGTGTTATTGGATCTGTTTCCATTTCCTTCCTGGGTCGTTTTCTGAAAAATAACAAAATTGATAAATCCACTTACATTACCTAATATAAAAAATTGTACTAACTGTGGTAGGTTATGATCCTGTTTGCCACCTAATCGTTTCTTAACTGAAACCCTTTTGTTTTGTTCATCTTTTGCTCCTAGCCTCATAGCTAATGTTTTAGATATCTGACTACCTATTTCTTGGTCCTTTCCAGATTCACTGCACTCATCTGATGTTTCTTCTTCTTTAATGTTTTCTTCGAATACTCTTTTAACTGCTTTTTTTCTCTCCTCACCACCTTGTACATATTCTTTGGACTGGGGGCTTTCTAAACTAAAGTTTCTGAATAATTCTTTATTAAAAGGTGAAGGATTGGATTCATCTTGAAAATTTTCTTTTTTTATGGGAGTACTTAGAATTTTCCTTTCCAAATGTTCCTCTGATTCTTTTTTAATGTTTGATGTATCTAAACTGATATTTAGTGTACTATCTTCTAGATTTACACTAGAACCTTCTGATTTAATCTGAATATCATTGAAATACCTAGAACAAAGAAATAATTGCAAATACATAACTATTTATCAAGCTGTGTTATTATAAATACCTTTTTTCTTCATTTGTAAAACTGTACATCAACTCTTTATCACTTTTAACTCTAATGCAGCTGGTGCTTCCTTCCCCCACATTAATGGAATCATCCAATTCACCTTCTTCTTTTGGTTCTGACTTAATTTTTATTATACTATCATTTTTGTCATCAACAGTTGCACTTTTTGTAAAACCTGCAGTTTCAGCATCCCAAGAATCCTGTAATAAGTTTCCTAATAACTAATATAATTTCAAAACGAATGACTTTCTTACTATTTTTAATGATATTGCATAACTTAATATCTAAGATATTGTTCAACTTACATCGTCAAATATTCTAGCGTTTTTGAGACTTGTATTCATTGAGAGTCTCTTCGTCCCAAGTGATCCAGCCATGATGCTAATCCAGCTTGGAGTAAAGTGAACAGCCGAAATAGGTAAAATGTGAACCACTATTTATCAAATTATAGATACTGGCCTTATTCAGATTAAATATATAAAATATTTACAGCTTTATCAACTCGCTATTCCAATTTTGGTTATATTTGTAGGTAAAAATCAAAACAACTTTGGCGCGAATGCCTGTGTTGCTGTCACTAAGTATTCATTGACATGTGACAAATAAACATGGAGGATGTCCATCTATACCATAGAACTATACTTTCTTCATTAATGTCACGTCGTTGATCGTTTTCTGTGGTCAAATCACAAAAAAATCAGAAGTGGAAAAGTCAAAAGGTGACGTTTTTTTTTCGGTTCATAAATAAATAATCCGTGTCTTGTATTATCTATGCAAATAATTTATAATTTATTTATCTATGGGTTATCCACTGTGCCTACACCTAAGAATTAAAACATTAAATTTAAATTACTATCAATAAAATTCGGTTTATAGATAGAGTCAAGTATGATGTATACATATTATCCATAAAATCAAACTTGAAACTTTCCACTCAATATATTTGTTTATTGATAATAATGGAAGTTATTGATAACATTGATAATTATGGAAGACAATAACCCCTTATGTTGCTGTGAATATTATGATGTACATTATGAAAGAAACCATATTTTAGCATGCTGTTGTAATTGTGAAGATTTAGACGAGGCGTTTGAAAGGTTCTTTTTTTAAATATAATTACTAAATTGAATAAACAAGTTGATAATCTGTATTATGTATATATTTTAACACACCTATTTTTTCTAGTTTTATAACTCGCAATGGGATTACAGATAGAAATAAACATGGTATAATTATGACTATTCAAGACAGACTGAGGATACCTTGGAAAGGTGGTGCAAAGCAAGTAGCCTTTGATGCTCTTTTACCAGTATTTATTATACCAATAATGTTAGTAACAGCTAGCATCAGTCTATGGTGGACTATCTTTTCTTTTACAACAGTTATCATATTTCTAATACTGATTTCCAATTTTTTAATTAAAACTTTACCACATACAAAATTTTTTATGATGTGGGCATTGACTTCGTTAGTTGTATTATATGTGATATTTGAATTTATTGTAATTCCTTTTCTGGAAATACTTCTTGAAGAAAACATTGCATTGAGTGTATTGATTTTTGGATTTATTATGAGTGTTTACGCAACAAAGAAAAGAACTAATGAACTGCCTAAGTTAGGAGACAGTCAGGAGGAGAAAGGTTTAATTACTAGAAATTGTACTAGGCTTGTCAATTGCTCAATTTGTCAAGTAAGAGTTCCTGATAAAGATCATCATTGTATTTGGTAAGTGTTTTGTTGTTAACAATTAACTTTCTTGAGTAGTTATAAGAAAAGTTAGTTGAAACAAATTTTTGTCAAAATAGTAGTTTGTGCAACTAGTGTGGATATGATGGCCATATCGCACGAGGACGAAGTTTGAGCACGACGCCGTAGGCGGAGTGCTCAATCGTTCGAGTGCGATATGGACAATCCACACGAGTCGAACAGTATATTTTTTCTACGACCCACTTGAAAAATCTAGAAAATAAACATTTTAATAAACTGTAATCTCGACTGTAATATAACTTCAATCTCCAAATTTTTAACAATTTTCATAATTTTACCAATCAATATCAAGCGGAATAATTATTTAGAAATAAAATTAAAAAAAAAATTTCTTCATTGGGAATCGAACCCTGTACCTAGCGCGCAAGAACCTAATATGCTAACAACTTGACCACCAAGGAATGTTTCCACTGATATCTATAACGTCACATGAATTACAAAATTTTATAAAAGCTGACGTCTATCAAAAGTCCTCTTAAATACCCATTTTATTCTGTTTTCAGTATTTGTTGTTAATTTATACGGATTATTTCATTTATGTTTATTATTGTTAATACATATTCTTGATCCAGTGCTTCTAGGGAAGCCTTTTTTTCGATAAGTTATTTTGACGTTTCTTTGAAATTCAAAGAAGGGGAGTTGACGAATACTAAACGCGAATGCTGATTGGTGGATTTCATATACGTTCTAGGATGTATATGAATATATACGTTCAGTTAACTGATATGGCCTACATTTCCATTCTGTAAACTGTGCGAAAAATGGATAATATACATGTGGGTGTAGAAAAACAATATTTCAGGTTTGATTGCTGTGTGGGAAAGCATAATCAATGTGTTTTTATTTTGTCACTGTTTTTTGCAATTGGAGCACTATTATATAGCTCTAACTTAACGTTGACATCTGTGTGCCATCCTTTCATATTGTACAAGACGATTTTACTACCTGATGATTGTTCTGAAGTATATAAACTGTTCGAGTAAGTTTATTAAATAACTCTAGAGAGTGTTCCTTTGGTTCAACACAGTTTTATATCTGTTTCAGGTTAGGATTATCCTTTGTATCTGCTATATACAGCCTCATAGTTGCTTTTCTTCTCCTTATAATACTTTGCCAGCAGCTGCTGTTGGTATCCTTGGGAATAACGTTAAAAGAATGGATGCGGTTACCAATTAGGACAAAGCTGTGTTTCGGTTTAACTGCAAACAGGCCTAATAGTCAAGGTTTTTTTAAAAACTGGAAATCTATTATGTGCTGGAATAGACATATCAATGGTTCTTTAAATCAAATGTAAACAAAAGTGTATCTAATTTGTATTTCTATGGTTTAAACTTTTTTAGAATTTGTAAATGTAAAATTAACAAATTCCATTATGTAGTTAGTTAATGCACACTATGTGTGAATGAATACATTTCTAGATCTTAAGGTAATTTATCAAGAAATAAATATTTTTAGCCCATATATTTTTAGTTATTGGAGATACAAATAATTTAAAACGGTGTATGTATAAAGTATTGCCTATACTTAGGAAACTAATATATCCAATTGTGTGAATAATCAACTCTCGTCTCCTGTCAGATGTCAGATCATAACCTAAAACTGTGTGTGAATAATCAACTCTCGTCTCCTTTATGGTCTCGTTGCAACTGTCAGATCATAACCTAAAAAAACTGATATTTTTTTATGAATAATTTTAAGGAAGCAACAATTAATGTCTTTTCAATCCAAAGTAGTTCTAGCCTCAGCGTTTGTATTTTCTGGTAGCATAATTGGTTACGTACACCTCAAGCAAAGTTATGATAGGTAGGTACTTTGTCATATTAACCTTCTTTTTGGAAATCATTGAATTACATTACAGGGAGCAAATGCATTCTGGTGTGTTGAAAGACGTTGAGACACGACAAAGAAGAAAGCAAGAAAATATATATGTTCTTCAAAAACAAATAGATCTTGCTAAGCAGTTGAGAAATGAAGAGGATGCCAAGATAACCTGAAATGTTAATGAACATTGAAATAAATAGAATTGAATTATTAATTCATTTGATTTCTGCCTGGATTAAAATAGTATCTACCCTATTACCATGAGTACTCCAAAGAAACTTGAAACTCTTATTCTTCAGGATCTGGATCAGATGTACCTATAGCCAAACTATCTGGTATCCAGTTCTCACTGATATAAGAAAATTGAAACAGCAGGGTAAGTAAATTAAAAAATTCAATGCTCTTACAAATTTTTATTTAATATAATTTGGTTTTGAGAAGTATTATCAGTATTTACAAATTATTATGTAACTACAGCATACTATTTTTATCAACATAATTTATGACTTGACGATATCAGTCTATATCTCTTAAAAATATGAAAAATTGATTTGATTAAAGGATATTTTCATTATCAGCCCAATGAACTCTTCTATTATTGTCTAAATTGCTGGATCCTAACCCAAAATTCTTATGTAGTTCTTCTAAGGATTGCCTGGTGCACTCATGCTGGTAGTACCTCTTGTATCTTCTTACTAGTACTACAAAACCAATGAACAGGAGTACTTGAACCAAAATCCATAATATTATCAAAGCAATCACTAACGAATAATTCAGACACACTTCGTTTTCTACAAAATCTAAAATAATAAAATAAAATTAACTTGAACTTTATAAATAGAAATGTTGAATAATTACCATAACCAGCAACTAAAATTTTATGATCACCAATTACCAATCTGTCAGATGTATATTTATTGGAATCTCTAACTACCATAATATATTCAAGGGGCATTTCAAACATCAAACTCGAATTTTGTTTCACATCAGTTTTATTAAGTTTGACTATTGTTGTCCCATTTAAGGTTTCAATTCTTGTTTCTCTTTTTCGCCGGCCATAAGATATTATATTTCCAGAACAATTTATCTGAAATAATAAATTATATCATACAGTATTTTACAAATGTGTGTCCCATCTATTCATTTTATCAACTAATGAATATGTCCAGTTCTTATACTTACTGGAGGACAAGTTCCTGTACAGAATTGTATAATGACACTAAATCTTACTATGGGAGAGTCAGAGAACTTAAAGGCTTTGAAAGTTGCCTCTAGCTCTATTTGATTGTTTGTTATTATTTTTTTCAAAGGTGGAAATATGTTAGGATCAGTAGGGCATCCTTTGTCATCTAATAAAAATATAGATTCGTCGTTTTTTTCGGTCATAGCGATTAAGTGACTTGCCCAGATATCCAAATCTGAAAAAAGCAATTTTATAAAAGTCATCAAAAAGTTATTTTCTCTTCAACTCACTTTCTGGTTTGTTAAGTATTATTTGAAGTTGCAGATCTTGTCCAATTTGCGAATCGCTCACCTCATTTCCGGTATGAGCATCTAAAACTTTCATTATAACATTCGGTAGAGAAGCGTTACCACCTGGGATTATTAAAACGCTTCCTCTATTTGGTAACATTCTTAAAACACACACATTTTACTAAAGGTTTAATATGGGAATAAATATTAAGACTTACGGTGATACATGTACTCCTGTACCAATAACTACTTTAGTTTCATTTCCAAAAATACATCCAACTCTTATCAGTCTGTCATTTTGAGTTTGAATTAACGAATTAAACTGTAGCAACAAATTTCCCGAGAACAATGTTCTATAAGAAAATAAAAATACAGTCTTGACTTGTTGAAAAATTATTTAAAAACTTACCGATTTATTGGTCCATCTGCTTTGATGATACCGCATTGCCCGGTCAATAAAGGAATTTGCAATGATATTGTATTATATCCACCTTGTCCATTTGTTGAACAAACCGAGTTGTCGGAGAACCCTTCCATATACATTTTACCTCTAAAGTTGACTTCCGGTTTATAGTTTACTGTCATATAAGTTTCAGTGCATGTAACTGATACTAAAATAGTATATTATTAAACGAGCAATTTATGATAGCCATAATTCACGATGGGTGACGTTACCCAAGTGAATTATGGCCATAAATTGCGAGTAGAATACTATACTTTGTCCACGACCATTAATTTATTTTATTAAATAAAAGATTGAAACGATTTGGTATTATACTAACCTCGAAATGTTCTGACAGCTACATAAAAATATAATTTGACATATATAGAGATGGGCGATACTGTGTAAAGTATCAATACAACGTACCGTTATAAATATATTGTTTTAAAATACTTAATATTAGAAAATATCGTTATGAAAAGTATCAATACTAAAAATTACAATATTTTATCGATACGATATATGTCAGAAACAAATTTCCTGAACAAAATACACAGATTTAATAGTTCATTTCATATTGTAGGTACACCCATCTCTAGTCCATAATTCACTACAGTGTATTATGAACCATAATAGTCCAGGGTCGATAATTTTTAAAACCAAAAAAAATCATAATAGGATGAAACCCATTAGAAAAGGAGGGGAATATGATAAAAATGAAAGGAAAAATAATTTACGGGCGATCTGAGGTTGGGAAGGGGATGGGGGTGAGTTTTTAAGGGTAAAAAACGGTTTTTCTCGATTTCCAGCAAAACTGAAAGTCCTATCGAAAAAAGTCAAATGGAAAAGTTGTAGATAATAAAAAGATCTAAAACTTTTGTATTTACACTTTTTTCACATAACCTCAAAATTTATGTGAAAAATTCAAAAAACCAAGTTTTTGGTTTTTTATTTTTATCTTTTACAAAAAAATTTTTTTTTTAACGAAATTTTGTGAAAACTTACCTTTTTATGTCCCAAATACGCTGTAATTTATTTAATTAAAAATATTTATTTTTTCACCTTATTTTGAATTAATATCGAAAAAACACCCTAATTTTCAATCGAAAATTCACCCGTCAAAATATCAGCTTTTTTCAAAAAGTTGGTGTGGTTTCTGTTCGTTGAAATCTCTACTTTCCGATGGTGAAAAAAAAAATATATGTTACTATGGTAAATCTTCTCAGAAAACGCAAAAATTAAAAAAACTCGAATCCGTTTTTTGAATCATTATGTAAAATTTTGAGCAATTTATTAAAATTTACACTTTAATTACTAGAAAAACGTAAGATTATAACATGAAATCTTACATTTTCCTAGATTATAACATGAAATCTTACATTTTCCTAGTAATTAATGTGAAAATTTTAATAAATTGCTCAAAATTTTACATAATGATTCAAAAAACGGATTCGAGTTTTTTTAATTTTTGCGTTTTCTGAGAAGATTTACCATAGTAACATATATTTTTTTTTTCACCATCGGAAAGTAGAGATTTCAACGAACAGAAACCACACCAACTTTTTGAAAAAAGCTGATATTTTGACGGGTGAATTTTCGATTGAAAATTAGGGTGTTTTTTCGATATTAATTCAAAATAAGGTGAAAAAATAAATATTTTTAATTAAATAAATTACAGCGTATTTGGGACATAAAAAGGTAAGTTTTCACAAAATTTCGTTAAAAAAAAAAATTTTTGTAAAAGATAAAAATAAAAAACCAAAAACTTGGTTTTTTGAATTTTTCACATAAATTTTGAGGTTATGTGAAAAAAGTGTAAATACAAAAGTTTTAGATCTTTTTATTATCTACAACTTTTCCATTTGACTTTTTTCGATAGGACTTTTAGTTTTGCTGGAAATCGAGAAAAACCGTTTTTTACCCTTAAAAACTCACCCCATCCCCTTCCCAACCTCAGATCGCCCGTAAATTATTTTTCCTTTCATTTTTATCATATTCCCCTCCTTTTCTAATGGGTTTCATTCTATTATAATTTTTTTTCACTTTTCATTATTTTTAATGGCTTCTACCCTGGACTATAATTCACGACAGTTGATATATGGGTACCATATACCTTTTGTGGGGAGGTAAAATATTGACTTATTATTAGGTGGTCGTGGACAAAATAAAAAAAGGGGTTCTTATTTGGTACTACAAACCTCTCCTTTTCACTTACTATTTAAACAATTTGCTTTTTCGTAATATACAGCCGCTGGATGATTTTTCAATGAATTTGGACCGTAGATTTTTGTATCTTCACTATGTAAATAACACGTACTACCACTTATTATAGTAAAAGATTTGCAATTGAATGGTTGGAAAGTATCACACAATTTTTGACATTCTTCTTTGGTTTTTCTTTCGAACATTATGTCGATGTGAGACAATGTCATGTTTTCGTATTCTTCGTAAGCACAAAATTCGTTTCCTAAAAAAAATTTACATACAGGGTTTATCAAAATTTATTGAACAAAATTAAAAAAATAATTTTTGTTCAAGATTTACTTACTGTTTGTAATAGTAGGGGCACATTGATTTTCAAAATACTCATCTCCATAACTAGAAACTCTGTAAGAACTAGGCAATAGTTGTCTATCTGTATTGCTTAAAATACAGATTCCTTTGAGACTAATACTGTTATTAGCACCATATGTATATGTCTGTGTAATGGTAAATTTAGCAGACCTACAAATAAATTGGGTCTCGTTAAGGCAGTACTGTTCGCAATCGGTTCTGGAAATGGCTCCTGATATAATTCTGCTATTGTTGCCTATTAAAGTAGCTCCTGGTATTCTATCAAATACCCACAGTTTGCTACATGCTGTATCTGAAAATTTAAGGTATTTGTAATTGCAACTTTTTTAAATGATATTTATATTGTGGTAAGTATTTCAATATTTTTTTAGTATCATGAGTCATTTGTTAGTGGTATGTACCCATTTAAATATACGACCTTGGTTGTCTTTTTGTGCGATAACATTTTTACTTTGGTAGGTACGTGTATAGGAAAACAACCGTGGCAATGAACCATATTCATATATTAAGAAAATAATACTTTACCTATCAATATAAGTCAAGTTTATACAAAATAATTATCTTTACCAACAAAAAAAGTGTACCGAAAACACTTTAAGAACATAAATGATCCTTACCTGTAACTAAACATTTTTTAATAAACCAAGCTACATTTTCATCAATAACATTGTCACTATCGTCTGTAAAGGTCTGGTTATTACCGAAATAGTAACATTTTGAGACACTGTAATATAAAACAAAACTAGAGCAGTCGTTACTTGCCAAACATTTCGCTATACATTCTGTCGTAACAGGTTTAAATATTGTATTTGTATCCGATTGATATAAAAGTCTGGATAATGTCGAGTTAGGAGGTCGCAAGCCTAAAACTTTTTCGAATTTTAGATCTGAAGAAGGACATTTGAACACACTTGCACCTGAAAATAAAATAAAATTCAGTTAATTTCAATGATTTAATACTTTTTTATGAATAAAAGATTCAGTTGCATCCAACTCCACCCTCCTGAATTTTTAAAAACTTTTCACTGGGATATAAATACGGTCTAAGAAGTGTTTGTTAAGATATTGGAAACAAATGCTGTGACATTTAACAGAGCAGTGGGTACTCCCGTGAAAAAGTCATTCTCCATTTAGACCTTCTAAAAATGTTGATAAAAATCTTACCAAAACTAAATCCAGTGAAAAATAAACACCAAATAAGGATAATCATATTGACAAAACGCACATGATTGTTACAATTACTACTAATGGTACTACTCAAATCGTAAAAGGTACGAAGTTTTTATGAGTACTGTGGTAAAAAGTGTCGACATATAACCGCGTACATTCGTCAGTTACTGACGGCGATTATAATGGGGAAAAGTGGTGGTACCCACTATGATATACTACACTTTTCGCTAGAAATTACGGAATAGATAATAAGTAGGTACCTAGTTAGATCTAATGTTATAGAATCAATAATTAAAAACAGGGCAGTTATATAGAATAGAAATTAGCTAAAGCCCCACATCTGTACAGGATGATTTAAAATTTACCCGCTGCTCAGTTTCTAGACTCAAATCTCATAGAGTATGCTTCAAATAAGAGCTCTACGTTGAAATTAGATTGTCAAAATAAAAATTATGTCATTATAAACGTCAAAAAAAAAAATTTTGTGATGGTGATATGACGGAAACACAAGATTTGATTGGATAAATATTACATGTGTGGAAGTTTCAAAGTTTTTCCTGTAATAAATTGTATTTTAAACAACCTATAGTTAGTACTCTCACTTCTTCTTCGGTACTGATTAGTTTCTATTTATTATTGTTGCGTAATTCTAATATTTCATATCAAACTAACTACAGTTTGATACACTGTCATTATTTTTCATCGTTTGAACGATTCTTACCGTTATTAAAAGAAATTAAGAAATGTACTGATTTAGGGGTACGTCTATATACTTACACGGGAAGAGGATCATTTTGTCTTTGGTAATATTTCTTAAGCTTCTAGTGATTTAGTACAAGGGCAAAAGCGACAAATTTACGAGAATCAAAAGTTGAAAATATGTATACCAGTTGTCCCACTATACTTTTTATTCTACACAACATCAAGAGTCTATTTTTAGTTGAACACCCTGAAGTATTTGAAAAAATAGTACAAATAAAATCATTTATTTAAACAAGATATTTGCATTAACACGGATTTTTGATGATAGTGAATTGTGTAGGGCTTGAAAATGCAGCACAAGGACAATATTACATAATGTAGGCAATAAATATACAAGTACCAGGTAGGTGAATACGTTGATGTCGACAGAAGACTGTATATTATTATACTGGTGGTTTTTATCTTCTTGACAAATAGTAAAATAGATACATTTCGTTGAACTAGATGAGATTTGGTAATATTTACAGAATATTTTCCATATTTTTTATTGTTTACTACTTTTGAGATCCTTTTTTTTAAATTCATAGTAAATCTAATTAGATGATCAGATATTTTGTCATTCTGGTGTAAATTTATTACAAAATCATAAAATGAATTCGTATACCGTCCAGTTCTCTCGAATAAAATTAGTTACACACATGATTAACTTCACAAACAATAACAAACAATTTGTAGGAAGGTTCATCGACAAAATAAAATTTTTAACGAGCTGTTTTTATAAATTTCTTGTTTTCCAAGAGTAGCCCAATTGTTGCCTCCAAAGAAACAATCTGTTGGACAAATTTTGTAATAACTTTAGGTACTCTTTATTTGTACTATAAATAATAATTTAGAATTGAAATCAATACGGAGAGAGAACCAATGTAGTCCAGGGTAGAAGCCTTTAAAAATAATGAAAAGTGAAAAAAAATTATAATAGAATGAAACCCATTAGAAAAGGAGGGAAATATGATAAAAATGAAAGGAAAAATAATTTACGGGCGATCTGAGGTTGGGAAGGGGATGGGGGTGAGTTTTTAAGGGTAAAAAACGGTTTTTCTCGATTTCCAGCAAAACTAAAAGTCCTATCGAAAAAAGTCAAAGGGAAAAGTTGTAGATAATAAAAAGATCTAAAACTTTTGTATTCACACTTTTTTCACATAACCTCAAAATTTATGTGAAAAATTCAAAAAACCAAGTTTTTGGTTTTTTATTTTTATCTTTTACAAAAATTTTTTTTTTTTAACGAAATTTTGTAGAAACTTACCTTTTTATGTCCCAAATACGCTGTAATTTATTTAATTAAAAATATTTATTTTTTCACCTTATTTTGAATTAATATCGAAAAAACACCCTAATTTTCAATCGAAAATTCACCCGTCAAAATATCAGCTTTTTTCAAAAAGTTGGTGTGGTTTCTGTTCGTTGAAATCTCTACTTTCCGATGGTGAAAAAAAAATATATGTTACTATGGTAAATCTTCTCAGAAAACGCAAAAATTAAAAAAACTCGAATCCGTTTTTTGAATCATTATGTAAAATTTTGAGCAATTTATTAAAATTTACACTTTAATTACTAAAAAAACGTAAGATTATAACATGAAATCTTACATTTTCCTAGATTATAACATGAAATCTTACATTTTCCTAGATTATAACATGAAATCTTACATTTTCCTAGTAATTAATGTGAAAATTTTAATAAATTGCTCAAAATTTTACATAATGATTCAAAAAACGGATTCGAGTTTTATTAATTTTTGCGTTTTCTGAGAAGATTTACCATAGTAACATATATTTTTTTTTTCACCATCGGAAAGTAGAGATTTCAACGAACAGAAACCACACCAACTTTTTGAAAAAAGCTGATATTTTGACGGGTGAATTTTCGATTGAAAATTAGGGTGTTTTTTCGATATTAATTCAAAATAAGGTGAAAAAATAAATATTTTTAATTAAATAAATTACAGCGTATTTGGGACATAAAAAGGTAAGTTTCCACAAAATTTCGTTAAAAAAAAAAATTTTTGTAAAAGATAAAAATAAAAAACCAAAAACTTGGTTTTTTGAATTTTTCACATAAATTTTGAGGTTATGTGAAAAAAGTGTGAATACAAAAGTTTTAGATCTTTTTATTATCTACAACTTTTCCATTTGACTTTTTTCGATAGGACTTTTAGTTTTGCTGGAAATCGAGAAAAACCGTTTTTTACCCTTAAAAACTCACCCCCATCCCCTTCCCAACCTCAGATCGCCCGTAAATTATTTTTCCTTTCATTTTTATCATATTCCCCTCGTTTTCTAATGGGTTTCATCCTATTATGATTTTTTTTGGTTTTAAAAATTATCGACCCTGGACTAATGTGCCAATTGATAATTCTGTAAAACAAAAAAAAAATAAAAGAGAAATAACACAATAAAGTTGGGTTATGTGAAGTCTCAAAGGATGTAAACAAACTACAAACACGGCGTGAAAATAGGTGAACGTCGTTTTTACTATTTTTTACGTTTCAAAGTTAATTTTTAAATCGTGTTAGTTAATTTTTATTACTAAGTTACCTCGTTCTGTGCGATGCGGTAAATTATATGTCCTGAATATTCACACAAACAGTGATCTTGACAATCAACATTGCATCGATATAATTAATTACAGACACAACCTTGAAATCATGTTTTATTTTCAATGCTTTTGAAAAGTACAATTCGAACAATTTAAAATGCAGAGATATGCCTATGTTTTCGTCTGTTTTTGAAAGAAACATTCAACAGTTTTAGAACAATAATTGTTAAATGCTAAGTTGGGAATGAATATCTACAGGATGTTTCCATAATGTTAAAACCTCTTGTATTATAAATATCAATAATAAAACTAAAAGCAAAATTACCATTAATTATGTAAATATTATGCTGTATTGAAAAGAACAATCCAATTATGCAATGTTCATTAGTGACAATGATAGTGTGAGTTTAAAAAAAAAACGTAAAATTTACTAGAATATCTGACAAACGTTATCCTGAACCGGATTGCAGTGCCACCTATCGGTACCAATTGTGAATATGAAACATCCAGTTACCTACTTCGGTACTGTTATAATCTTGAAGGAGTTTTTAGTTTAGTCGAACTTTTAGGCGAAAATATTTGGTAGTAAATTTAAAAAAAGTATTTCTTAGATAGTTTTAATAAGAAAAAATGGCAACTCTTAAACTGGTAAACTATTCGCCCGAAATAAATACAGAATGACATATTCGATGTTGGAGTTTCATGAAAGTACCTTACATAATTATTTGGTAAAAGCTTACGGGGTAAATCTATTTAATTTTTTGTTCTAGAGGTTTTGTTAATCTTGTTTGAATGGCTGTTGCTAAGCTATTATTTTTTTTAGGTAGTAAAAAGCATCGTACCAACCATAACATTTATTTAACCTACACTGACTTATAGATAATTTTTCGAAAACAGCATGATGTAATTGTTTATAAAATTTTATCATGAAATTATACATTATTTAATAAACTTCCATTTTCAAAAAAAATATGGAAACTTTGCACAAGAAAAATTCAAAATCCTGAACTTCAAAATGATACTTGATACTTTTTATATGTGGACAGGACGTTTCGGTACCTACAACCTGTTCCACATCAGGGACTTAAGGAACTTGAACAAATAAATTTAGAATTACGTAATTAGAATTAAGTAGATTAATTTGTTTATTAAGTGGCTGTGGAAAGATTTAAGCTGATTAAATAATTAGGCTTATGTGAATTATTATATTCTTAATTAACCTTTTAACCTTTTTCCAATAACACAAATGTGTTGTCCTAAATTATATTTATACATAATAATATTAAATACATCATAGAAATTGCCTGCCCAAGGAATAGACTCTAAAAGATCTATTGTGCCCCCTTTCTGAGGAGAGTCTCTAAAACTCCTTTAGTCCTATTTCTCGGAGGAATTTTAGGACATCTGCATATCCAGTAATCTCCCAGATACTGTGCTCTAGGATTCTGGAGTGCTGTGCAGTTATGAGACATTTTTTGAAAATATATTATTTAAATACATCAAGGAAATTGCCTGCACAAGAAATGGGAACATCCTATAATTTTAATTAGTAAAATTATAGTTTATAATTATTAAAGTTTATCAATATTTTCATGGAAATTGTCAAATACAAACAACTTTATCTTAAACTTGAAGAAGCTAATCAATTTTATTTCGATTATGGTTGGTATAAAAGTATCAGCACAAACAAAAATTGAACACAGTTAGAAGAAAACCGTCAAATAAACCAGACAAAATGAATAAGTTCGCGATTATTTCAGTATTTCTCGTGGCTTTTGGTAAGTATATATCATCATGCTTTAATGAATTCGAAATTTTCTCTCTTTTTCTTACAGCCTGCGTAAATGCAGGAGTAGCTAAGAAAGAGTCTAGCAGCAGTAGCTCCGAAGAATTAAAAGAATTGGCTTCTTTATTGGAAAGCAAATTCAACATCACCATTTTGAATGATATACAAAAACTCGCGGAAAAAGCAAAAGCACGATGTCCAGATATCGAAGAAAAAATCGATGTAAGAATCTAATTGCTTCATTTTTTTTTTTAATTTTGATGAAAAATTGAATTTTTTCAGGGTGTCGCCGATACAGTCCAAACTTGCATTGAAAACGTTGAGCTTGGATCAGAAACTTTCTGTTCCCTCATCAAGAAAAACTTCGCAAAATGCGCCAAGCCCGCTGTCGATCTCGTTGCTACATGCTTACCTGATGAATCCAAAGATCTTCCATCACTTGCTATAAAAACTATTGTAGCCGTCATCGAACAAGCTTGTGCTTCAACCGTAGAAGAAATTTTGGGTAAGTTTATATGAATATCTTGTAAAAACAATGAACTATATAGTTTCAATAATATTTTTTCAGAATTGTTGAACCCTTGCGTTTTGGAATCTGACCTTTCTTCCGTCCCAGCTTGTGGAGAAATCAAGAACTCCCTTGCAGAACACAGAAACAAGCTTCCTTCCAAAGAACTGATATGCAGGTATATTTTCTATTCATACTCTTGAGTAAAATTTCTATATTTTGACTAACCTCGTATATATGTCTGAAAAAAAATTAATATTTGAAACAAGCAGAACGTTTTATCAAGAATACATTTTTTTCTTAAAGTCAATAATAAAAAAGTGTTTTATAATGTTCCAACTTAAGTAGACACACTGTATGCAATGTTTTTTTTTTTCAGCACTTTACCAAAAGTAAGGAACTGCTCTAAAGATTTACGTAAATCTTCATGCAAAAACGAAATCACTAACCGTGTTTCTGCCAACTTTCAAAATGCCATTGAAAATGCACTTAAAGACGATTGTGCCGCTATTAATAAAGTCTAATTATATTAAATGTGTATTACTGTTTGAATCGAATTTGATTAAATAATTATTTGTTTGTTATTTGAGAGTTTTATTTGAAAGAAATTGGTATTTATTCTTTACTGATTGTGGATGACATTTAATGGAAAAAGTGGTACTTTATTGCACTCATCTGTCATTCTTGTGTCAGTTTTGTGATGATTAATGACAAACATAAACATTTAAATTAAATAAAAATCCATAGCAAGTACCTGATCCTGCTTTAATACAACAATAAAATATGTATATCTTACTACTTAGTCTCAACGAGTTACAATTATTGCAAAAATCTTTAATTATTTGAGGTCATGTAATTTTCAGTGCGCATGCGTTCGTATCAGCCATGTTTTTCGTACTGTTATTTGTAAACAAGCGTGTTAAAGTGCCCGCGTACTAAAACTTAAAATCAATAATAGTTATTTATGCAACAAGTGCAAAAAGTGAGTGTTTTTTGCACGCGACGTGAAATTGTCCAACGAGGTCTTTAGGCCGAGTTGGACAACACGTCAAGTGCAAAAAACACGTTTTGCAAGAGTTGCATACAATATTTTTTCTAAATTCATGCAAAAACTGGAAAATTAGAATATAAATATGTTGAGAGCCTAACCTAACCTAATCAAACTTAACCCGTTCTTCTTTTTTTGTATCTTTATGGCCTTCACCTTGTCAGTACTCAATCATAGCTGGTTTTCGCCTTGACCATTTAAATTTTAGATAATTAAAGATTTTTGCAATAATTGTAACTCGTTGAGACTAAGTAGTAAGATATAAATATATTATTGTTGTATTAAAGCAGGATCATATACTCGCTATGGATTTTTATTTAATTTAAATGTTTATGTTTGTCATTAATCATCACAAAACTGACACAAGAATGACAGATGAGTGCAATAAAATATTTTATTGCACTAGTGCAATAAAGTACCACTTTTTGCATTAAATGTGGTTCACTAAAGTGTTGTTTTTTGCATGAATGTAGAAAAATACTATTATAAATGTATTTGTGATTTAAAAAAGTAAAAAAAGTAAAGTAATAAGTGTCAGGATTCAATAGAGCAGTTTTTCTATAGACTATAATTATGTTAGGTATCTGTACGAAAAGGTACAACAAAACGGTGTTGTTATGGAGTATGCAAAAGTGATACACGTTATGAACCTTTTAAAATAAAACAAATACTTATTATTTTATAAACTTTACAAAGCCTTGCCTGGAATATCGTAAGAAAGTAATTAACTTATCCAAAAAAATACATAGTAAAACATGTCAAAAATGCTCTAAATGTGATTCGTGGGTGAAAAAATGTGGCCGAAGTGACAGAGGATTTAAATCTATTGATAATGTTACTAAGGAAACTTATATTTGTTCATTGCATTTTTCTGGAGAAAGTGGTCCAAGTGAACAAAATCCTGATCCTTTGAGCTATCAAGAATTTCAACAAGTTCATAAATCAACCAATAAGGTATAATAATTATTAATCCAAAAATTCTATTTTTACAGTAATAAACTCAAACTCATTAGTTAAGTACCTATATTAGTCAATTTTTATATTAATTAAGGTGCTTTTATATGCAAATTCAAATGAAATCATGATTTTTATTTATTTTTTATGATTTTTTACAAGAGTAAATACAACCTAACCTCTCAACTAGCACACTTTTTTTTCCTTGCTGTGAACGTCCGTGACATTTTAACCATCTTTTTAATTGCTCACAGCTATGAGCTTCCACAGAGTTATAAATAAGTGAAGCACCATCAATTAATTCTGCAAGTAATTTATCATTTGGTAGAAATATTATTGCATTCCCAGCCATTGCTAACAAAAACAGTACGAAACTTTTAAATTACCGCTATTTCAAAATGGCTGCAGCGCTTGCGCAATCACCTGATGAAAAGGTTAGATTAGATTTTTCACATATTTATATTTTAATTTTCCAGTTTTTGCATGAATTTAGAAAAAATATTGTATGCAACTCTCGCAAAACGTGTTTTTTGCATTAGACGTGTTGTCCAACTCGGCCTAAAGACCTCGTTGGACAATTTCACGTCGCGTGCAAAAAACACTCACTTTTTGCACTTGTTGCATAAATAACTATTTTGTTGTACTCATATAAACAGTCAACAGACATAAACAGGAAACGGGGTGTGAATTGCGGTGAAATTTACAACTCTCTTAGTATTATAGGATAAGGTTTGTTCCAACCACAAATCACAAACTGATTTCCAATAATTTTCTAAACGTCTTCAACGGGTATGTCTATCAAATAATCTAATCTCTGACTTCTGATCAGAGCTTCTGACCTACAAGCGCTTAATACAAGCTTACCAGGGCTTATTATTTATATAATATTATATATTAATAAAAGAAAATGGAACAAAGTGGAAAGTTATATTGTTTATTTTTGTTATATTTATAAATATGTTAATCAATATTTTACCAATTTATTAATAATGTTGAATACACAAAAACATGTAGGTGTATGTTTTCATATAAGATTCTATTTTAGGATAGTTCTTAATTCAACAAACAAAGAAGATATTATATATGCATATATTTTTGTTAAATTTACCATTGGGTTGTTGGTAACATTCTATTTGTGGTATTTTTTATGTCACAACAAATTATTTTAAAATTTTGAACAAAAATTCAAAATTTACTCTTACACATATTTAAATTTTCTCGTGTATTGTTTAGACAAACATAACACACTTGTATCTATATTTAAACTGACAATTTTCAAATAGTTAGATTAGCTTTATTAACTTATAGTTTTATATAAGTACTACAAAGTTTATGGAAGAAATAAGCTTATAGTGCACAAAATTAAGACAAATTTTATCAAAAATAAAAAATTTAATGTAATATTATAAAATTTCCAGCAAGTGGTGCAAACTATTATCAATAAAATTCCTAAAAAGTTCAACTTTATCTTCTAGTTCACCTTATGGTTTATCAAGAATTGCATTTTTTCTTGTAAACGGTAATATATAAGCTGGAAAGGCTACAAACACATCAGCAAGATTGTTCTTTTAAGCAATAGTTTTTATTAATTCACAATGAACAAATTGGTGATATCTACAATACTATTTGCTGTACTAGGTAAGATTTTCAATTTCTTTTAGAAATAATAAATCCCCCCGTGTAATTATTTGGATGTTTTTCCAGCATTTGTAAATGCAGACAGTAGTTCTGAAGAAAGCATTAAAGAAGTTGCTGCGTTATTAAAATCTAAATTCAACACAACCATACTTTTGGATGCTATTGAATTAGGTGATAAAGCAAAGTCGAATTGTCCAGATATTGAAACCAAAATAGAAGTAAGAATCTTTTTATTATACAATAGCATACATATAAATTGTTATTAACAATAATTTATAGACTGCTGTAGACCAAGTCGGGGAATGTATTGAAAGTATTGACCTTGGATCAGAAACTTTCTGCTCACTCATTAAGAAAAACTTTAAAAAATGTTCTAAGCCCGCTGTTGACGTAATCACTTCATGTTTACCAACTCAATCTAAAGATATTCCAGCTCTTATAGAAGACATTATATTAGCTACCATCAACCAAGCTTGTCAATCTACTGTTGAAGAAATTTTAGGTAAATTTTCCTAACGATTTAAACATACAAGCTGTTGAAAATTTGTTCTTTTTTTTTTATAGAATTGTTCAACCCATGTTTAATGAAGAAACCGTTTATTGCTTTCCAATCTTGTGCTGACATTAAAACTACCTTAGATGAACATAAAAATAAACTTCCATCCAAATCTTTGATTTGCACGTAAGTATGCAACTTTTAATACAATCGAGATCGACGTTGAAACATACATTTTTTTCTAGTACGTTGCCAAAAGTGAGAAACTGCATTAAAGAGCATGAAGAAGCTTCTTGCCAGAATCCAATCACCCGAAGCAGTAGTCTGAAATTCCAAGACGCCGTCTTAAACTCCATTAAAGACGATTGCAAAGCTTAATTTTTTTTATAAGGCCAGAAATTATTTTTGTACTTATTAAAAATAATATATGTAACTCGTAACAAAACTGATTTGTTTTATTTTTGAAGTGAAAACCTCATCGTTTTATGCAACACACATTACATTTGGTTGTCACTTATACTTTTGGTTATGCAACACAATTAACATTGAAGCGTATATAGTGTTGCATTTATTTGCATCTACTATGGCAACAGAAAAGACATTTTTCCTATATTACCTATGCCAAATTTAAGTTCCTGGTACTGCTTCCAATATTCCAGGATTCATTAAACTCTCTGATTTTTCCAGAATTAGTGGCCACTGCTGAAACTATTCCTTTTAAAATTATAAATAAGCATTTAGTTTCTTGTTTTGAAGAAATTAATTTTTTCTTTAATTAGAAGTAAAAATGATATTATTGTATAAGATAACAAAATATCAGTATAAATAAACAAATAAAGGTTGAGAAAGTTCAGATTTATTTAATCATATAAAATAGTGATTGCTTTGTTTTTGTATTAACAAAGTTTGAAACGCTCCAAGATGATCAAAGCGTTGTTCATAGTTATTATAGTTTCTCTTGGTAAGTTATGACAGAATACTTTTTAAATAAGTAAGAAGCATTTTGTATTTTAGCTGCAGATAGTATTGTATGTAGGAGGGTGCCAACGTACCAAGATTTAGAAAGAGTTTCAGGGGAATTGAAAAAAATTGTTGCACAATGGACAAGAGATATTGATCTACTGTTAATTCTTGAACTCAGTCGTGTAGTCGATAAATCCAGAGATACATGTCAAAACTTTCAAGAAAAAGTGAAAGTAAGTAAAACATATTGTGCCAAAAAAGGAAAAAGTACCATTTTTTAAAATAAAATAAGGCTTATTATTGGAAATAAATAATATATTGGTTACGGTCAAGGTCAAACTATAATCAGATGTTTCTCTATTATTTTTTTAGAACACGGTGGTCGATGTGAAGAAATGTCAGGATGAAATAAAAGTTGGCTCAAGTACCGTATGTGAGACGGTTAAGGCAATCATCACGAAATGCTCTGCGCCAGCAAGGCAATTACTCAGCGATTGCTTACCAATTGAACATAAAGAAGTTCCTTTTTTCCTACAGAGAATCCTAGTTAGTTTGATTAAACAATTTTGCGGAATTACCATAGAAGAGCTAACCGGTAATATTTATAATTAAAAATAATTTATTATTATCAATATCATTTTTTCTAGAATTCTTCAACCCTTGTCAATTTAAGAGAGATGTAAGAAGCTTCGAATCGTGCCGAAAACTACCTGACTTTATCCCAAGACAGTTTCCAAATACTGAGCAGCTTTGTGGGTAAGAATTGTAATATTTTCTTATTTATTTAAATGATTTTTACAGATGGGACACACACTACTATTGATTTATTCAAAGAAGCACACCCTGTATTAATTATTATTTATGTACACGAAAAATAATTTGATTTATTTGTTTAGATTATTGAAGCAGCTTAAGGTATGTTCCTACGATGTTCATAGTGCTTCCTGTACCAATCCAATTACCCTGAACTCGTTCGCCAAATTCCACAGGACAATCGAAGAAGATACTGAAAGTTTTTGTCCAAATAAAACCATTAATGAAGTTTAAATAATATGTTGTAAAATAATTTTAAATAAAGTTTAAAAACCGTGGATGCTCTAACTACTTTTTCTACTCAACACTAGATGGCGAAAAGATATGATCCGTCAGTGTGGACAACAAAAAGTGGGTTTTTCTGACAAGAATGACAGTTAAGGTCTACTGTTTAAGACATAGGATTTTGCATGTTTTTTATCATTACGAATATCTGTATTGCTTTATTAAAATAATGAATACAACCCCGAACTGTATATCTTGAAATTGAAAATGACTTTTTAGCTGAATACTCAATATATCGGTGGCCAATAGTTCTAGAATCTCTTGGCATTGTCAGTTATATTTATTTTTATTGATATTCGTTTAATTGTGTCCATTTTCGATTAGATTTTTTTAGCATTTCTAATTAGCTGTATCTCTATTCTTCTAATTACTTTTTTCACTGACATTTGATAGAGCTAGTGACTGAATAACAGAAATGAAATGGTGACATGCCAAAAGTTCCTAGAATTATTGGCCACTGGTATGTTGAGTATTCAGCTAAAAAGTCATTTTAAATTTCAAGATATACTATCTGGGGGTGTATTCATTATTATAATAAAGCAATTATAGATGTTCGCAATGATAAAAAACATGCAAAATCTCATGTCTTAAATAGTAGACCTTAACTGTCATTCTTGTCAGAAAAAAGCACTTTTTGTTGGCCACACTGACCTTTCTGACAGCTACAACCTTGAAATTAGACCTTAACTGTCATTCTTGTCACAAAAAAGCACTTTCTGTTGGCCACACTGATCTTTCTGACAGCTACAACCTTGAAATTAGACCTTAACTGTCATTCTTGTCACAAAAAAGCACCTTCTGTTGGCCACATTGACCTTTCTGACAGCTACAACCTTGAACGGTAACCTTAACTGTCATTCTCGTCAGAAAAACGCACTTTCTGTTGGCCAAACTGACCTTTCCGATAGCTACAACCTTGAAATTAGACCTTAACTGTCATTCTTGTCACAAAAAAGCACCTTCTGTTGGCCACATTGACCTCTCTGACAGCTACAACCTTGAAATTGGGAAATCGTGAAATAAAACAAGTATTTTTACTACAAAAAATGGTTTAATCAGACTGCATATTTACAACAAAATTGGTTGATTTTTTTTCATTCAAGAAATAAATATCTAAACGTTGCCGGCTTAAAAATATTCAAATCACATTAAAAAACTAAGAGTTTATTATTATTATTATAATCATATATCTGGAATAAAAGAAACTTTCACAAAAAAAAAACTAACTTATTATCGAGACTTATTATTTTGAAAGGTGTCGCTTAGATCTGCAGAACGAACGACCTGCAGAACTACATTAAAAAATAACTAACCTAACATTACAATGAAGATGATTTTTTAAATTTGGTCGTACATCGCATCAATGAAATAATGTCAATCGATAAGATGTACATACACGAGAAAAAACGCACGCTCACAATGTTAATATTTACTTCTTTGCAGCCTTGGCATTATTTTTGACAGGAGTTTTTCCCTTGGCATTAGTCGCTTTCGCTTTTTTGGCTTTTGGTTCTTCCTCCTCTTCGTCTTCCTCCTGAAATATAAAAAAATATTGTAACGGAGACTATCTTATTTTGCTAATGTGGATAAGTCACACCTTTACTTTTCCATTTGAAACTTTCCGTTTTCTACCATCCTCCTAAAAAAATGGGAATGTCAATAACAAAAATAACGGTCACAATGCCATCCACCCATTGATTACAAACTTTATTCATTTTGGTTGCTTTTCAAATCAATTCATAACCACAAGTACAATACGTTAAATTTTTTAGCTTGCTATCTACATTGCCTCCAAAAATGTAGAAAGAATATCAAAAATTATAAAAATATGTACTTGTCGTAAGTAGTTCAAATGTACCAGTCTCATCAAATCATTAATATTACTATAAAATTATCATTAAATGAAACAGATTGGAACGAAAAATCACAGTCTTTTTCAATATCGATTCCTTGAAGATCATATTCAAACTAATTGATGACAAACAATCTCTAACCGTTGCAAATTGTCTCCAAAAAGCCATAATTATTTCAATATAACTAAATAGTCGTTCAGCAAATAGTTATTATAAGTTACGAAACATTTTTTATATAAAATTGAACCTCAATTTAGGATACTTAAGTAGTGACGTGTATTTTTATTACAAATATTAATGATTTAATCAGACAAACAACCTATATCCGCGTGGAAGCGTTGAAATTAAAATATATTGATGTAGACTTGGTTTTTTAGATCGAAAACGGAATTTCATAAAACACAAATTTAAAAAAACATGCAATTTGTTATGGAAAAAGAATATCTACAAATAAAAAAGTAAAAGCAATATAGAGGCAAGCTTTACACACTCAAAAAAATACAGTACATTACTAAATCAAAATGTGAGACTTCAAAGTAAAACGGAATGTAATTAATGTCAAAAATACTTACAGCGCCTTCCTCTCCTTCTTCATCGTCCAACATTTCTTCTTCTAATTCATCCATTTCATCGAATTCTTCCATTGGACTACCAATCAAATGGTGTCCGATAATATGAACTGGTCCATTTCCTTTTTAAAAAACATTCACATATCAGACAACTTCGCAATAATTAAAACCACCATAGACAATAGCTAAGAAAAGAGCATGATTCGACATTTATAAAAACTAACCTTGTATGAGAGAGAAGGTGACTGGTGGATCGGGAAAAGACAGATCTAACAATACTTGACTGTTTGGACCACCTGCTTTAAGTGTTGCTACTGGAATTTTTACGGAATCTTTCCAGGTCATGGCTTCTACTTGTACTACATTTACCTCACCTAAATATAAAAACTTTTCATCAATTTCAGACCACCAAAGTAAGTAAGATTATAAATGACAACATTTACACAAGTGACATCACAATTTCTAATGAACTTAATCTATTCTCACAGTACTTTACTGCCAAAATATATTGCGAAAGTGTGTACTAGATTCAACAACAAAATTCTTGATATCCAGACTCAATTTTTCAATTATGATAATAAATAAGGATACTTTAGCCTTGGTTTTGGGTAAACAGGTTAAGTTTGTGGACTTTTGCCTGCTTTTTTTCATTGGGATGAATTATTTCAAGTAGTGTGTACAACAAAAAATGTAAACAAACAGGAACTCAACTTAATAAATCATACAATTCAAGATTTTCCTTGTTAAAGTTTACAAAACGCCGGTAGGATTTCAGTAATACGAAGTAAACACAGAGTAAAGTACTTTGATTTCTCATGGAAAAGTTCAAGAGACTTCAAAAGTATATGTAATAATTTTGAAAAATAGAGAATCCAAAGCTTTAGTATTTGCATAAAAAAATCATTTTCCAAGCTTGTAATGGCGTTACAATGGGCGGACGTAAACTAGCCAAAATTGTTGTGATATATTTTTGGAACTTGAATACAACTTTAACAAATAACAAACACAACTGTTCTCACAACACTAAAAAAGCATTTAAAGCAATTAACAAGACATACCTTCGGTGGCTTCGGGTCCTAACAAAGCTTGTTTGATTATCAATTTATGTCCTCCTTGGTAATCTTCTGCTCCTTTTGCTTCTGGATCCCATACTTCACTGGTTTTTCCTTTTAATGTTAAGGCTGCAAAATGAATTGAGACAACCATTATTTATTTATATTGCAAGTATAACCAGCGCTGATGCTACTCTCAACTACAATGGCGCGCAAATGCCGGCTTCCCGAACAAGACTAACGTTCTACTATGGAAACATTACACTTTTGATTTGACGTTTACATAAAAAATATATGTCCAAGAAACATGAAAAGATGTAAAACTTACCAAAAAAATATTCATCTGCCATTTTTAATAAGAGATGTTATTAGATTTTAATAGAATTACACGTGAAGTTGCCACCGGTAAACGGGTCGAAGATGAAAGGAGGTTGTTGAGTTCAGTTTGTAATGGCGGTAGTAGGAAGAGAAGCTGACTAGAGGGCGCAGCTGAAGCAAACAACAAACTGTGACTAATACTCCAGCTAACATGATATCTTTATAGAAGGATTTTCGTCTTCAAATTACGTTATTAAGTATAATTTTTTATGCAGAATTTGCAACAGACGTAACGATAAGTGATCAACTGTACGTAGTATCGTAATGGAATGCAACGACGTAGATTTTGTTTATTAATATACCGGTATCCGTAAGACTAGACACAATCACTTTGTTACCATTTTGCAAATTAAAACGGATTTGTAAATAAATTATGTGTGACAACCAAAAAATTTCATTGACTTTTATATATACTCTTCATTCAATTTAAACAGGCTGATACATTTTTTTTAAACTTAAATCTGATCATAGTATATTTTCTGAAGTAGGTAATCTTCTTTATCAACAGTGGTAGTTTTGAAATTGATAAGAATAATCGATTCAAAAAAAGGATTATTAATTTAAAACCATGTATTTTTATTGCTTATTCGTTTATTTTATTTTATTGTTATAGCTAAATTGCATAATAAAAATTAAAAATTGCGCGTCTACTTTTGTTAAATGTGGATCACAGTTTAGCTATTACTCAATAGGTGTCACGACTATGTACTATTTTGCGGTATTCGTCTAGTGCTTAAAATAATTAGTAAATTATAAAGAAAACAATTTATCATCTTTTATATGTATTTAGCAATGAAGAAAAAACATTATCAAATATTTTATACAATATCTATTCTTATTAAGAAAAAAATAAAAATAAAACTTGCTTAAATAATATAAAGCGCACTACCTATAATTTTATAAATAAATTTATAAACGCTGAGTATTAAAAAATGTAAGAAAATACTTCAGTTTGTCAAATTCGGATGCTCTTCGATAATGAGTATACTCAATTTATAAAAAAAGCTTATTATCAATCTAAACATTTCCAATTTACAACGGCTCGTTGGTCATTTGGTGCTTGTCGAAACGGTTGTGTATTATCACTGGCTACATACTGGTTAACTTGGTAGTCCAACATAACTTGGTATTTGTACACCTCCCCAAGTTGCTGGAAACAAAAAGAATTAGGTATCGTATGTGTAATAGTTAGGCAACCTGCTCGACAATTGCTTATAACAGATACAGGTCCGGATTAATTTCGGTTCTTAGTTAAAAATTAGTAATATTTATTTATATTTCTGCTACCTGTGTTAAAGGATTTGTGTTCGTTGTAAATATACCCTTAAAATTCCTATTTTTTGCTATCTTAATAATTTCTTCTTCCGCATATTGCATCACAGCAATATTTTCTTTAGCTGTTAATGAAGAATGTGTAGCCATCATAAACGAATGTAATACAGTACCCTTTCCAGGAAGAAGTTGATAATCTCTGAAAAATAAAACATCTTGGATAAAAAACAGTATTAAATATTTATACACTTACTTACCTAATAGGTTCTTCTAGGAATTCCAAAAATTCAAATATCACATTAAGTTTGGATGTTATTTCAACTTCCGGCTCTTCCCTAGCATCGAAATTCAAAGCTACTCCAACAACTTTACCGTAGTCATTTTTGATGATAAAACTCAAATTAGCCTCTAAAAGAGCATCCCAGATTTTATCCAACAATTCGGCGTAATCGCAGATGTGAATGTCTGGCTTTAACCACTGTTCTAAATCGGCTTTTTCGTAAAAACTGGACGTTATCATTCTACAATTTACAAAAATTGTTATTTTGCTCTTTTTAAAGACGATCATTTTGCGGAAAGTATATAGTGGCGCTATCTAGCAGAGAGTGTCGAAAGTACACATCCTTTAGACACTTAGAGGTAGATGGCGTTACAATACTTACTCATAAACACTGGATTTGTAGCATGGCTTCAAAAAATCCCGTGAAAAAGTAGGGACTTGGCACATATTTATTGTATTGTCGGATGTCATTCTTAGAATAACTTCGCCAAAATCCATAGCAGAAAGGAAATCACCAATTCCTATAAAATATATAGTAGATATCCGTTTAGTCTTTTTGGTAAGTCAAAACTTACTTATATGGTAATTTTGTTCCCTTAACTTTGAAATTGTATAAATAGAATTCAAAGAGTTTCCACCGATATCGAAAAAATTGGAGTTTATAGAAATTTTTGAACGCACTGACTTGTTTAAAATACAAGCAACGGTTTCAAATAAAACCTTGGCAGCTTTTAAATGATGAGCTGGAACTCCTTCGTAACTAATATCTATTTCAGGCTCTTTATCATCTGAATTATGATTAGTATTTTCATAGGATTTCAATAAATATTGTCGATCAACTTTGCCATTAACAAGCAAAGGTATTTTATCAATCAGGATCACTTGGGGAATCATATAAGGTGCTAATTGGTCCTTGAGCATGTTTTCAATTTGTTGTTCGCTCATTGGAATAGTTGTAGTTATAAAAGCTAGCAAAGCTTGATTTATTTCACCGGGTTTGTAACACAAAACAACACCTTTATCTACCTGAAAGTTAAAAACATTTTCATTCGACCCTGCCAATGACCCTGAGACGCTTACCCCTTCCAGAGAGTTCACGGCCTTTTCGACTTCTGCGATATCTACTCTATGCCCTCTGATTTTAACTTGGGAGTCCGTACGGCCTTCGTAATAGAGTATTTCTTTTTCTAACCTAGCGTAATCTCCCGTGCGATACAGTTTCCTGTAAGTAGGATCGATTGCTAATGGATTGTCGAGGAATTTTTCCGGATCTCTACCGCTGACGTAGCCAGCAGCTAGATTTGAACCGGAAACGAACAGTTCGCCAATGTCACCGGCTTTTACCGGCCGGAAATCTTTATCAAGAAGATAGAGGATGGTGTTGTCCAGAGGGATACCTGGAAATGTTTTAGATTCAAATATTTCATAAAGTTTCATTCAAAAGGAGAAAAATATTATCTAGTTTTGCTAATTTCTTACCAATTGGAACTTTACTAGAGTATTTGAGCTGTTCAATGCCGGTTATTACGTGATAAGTTACATCTCCCATGATTTCTGTACTACCATAAAAATTACATAGTTTGAATTCGTTTTCTCGGAAATATTCGAAAAACTCTTCTACCAGCGATACCACAAGTGTTTCACCTGAACATATCCACGTTTTCAAATTCTGTAGTAAAGACTTTTCTTTCTAAAAATCAAGTTTCTTATGATATTCCGTGGAAAGAAAGATGTCAAAACCATAACCTCATAAAAGAATAGTTTGATGGATGATAGTTTATTATTAAAAATTGTAATAAAACCATTATTTGTCTACTTACATTCATTTGAACAAACATTAGAATGGATCTTAATAATGTAGGAACAAGTATTAATCTTTCAACCTAAAATAAAAAACAATAATCTATATTATTTTAAATCCATAATTTTGTGCGCCAGGGATTATGCAACCAGTATTACAGCACTTTTCATTCGCGTTACCATTACTACTACGAGTATACACTTAAGGCAGCACATTGTTTAGTATATAGAATAAAATACTTGAAATATATTGGTTACGAAAGTTTATTAAGCAATGCTTTCATAAAAATGCTTTTTCAATGGTATTTAACACATCATTGCATCAAGATACATATTGCTTAAGACGACCCCGGTCTTTATATCTGTAGTGCCTACAATGATTTCGTTCAAATAGTAAAATTATGCTACAGGTACCTAGTTTACATTTTGTAATAAAGGATCCATTTACATTTATTTGGAGTTTTATATAATTTTTATTGCTAGTCTTATAGATCGCGTTTTATGAAATTTTATGAAAAACAGATGTAGAAATGTTGCTTAGGAATACAGGGTGAAAACTATCTATATATGGCAAAATACTTATAGTAAAATCATGAAAATTTCTACGTTTGGGTTTTCGGATACGATCTTTCCAACTAAAATATTTTCAAAGATGGCCGACTTCCGGTTCTACCGGAAGTTGACTGTAACTTTGTTATTTTAAATGGAACACCCTGTATATTAATACATTTTTGAAATCTACATAATATTTTAGTATACTTTTCTCCAAAAACTTTTTTCGAAAAATGCACACTTTTTGAGTTATTGATTTTTTTGTAGAAAATTTGACCGTTGAAGACCCTTATAAATTATTTTTTTACGAAGGTACCCTTGAAGATATGAAAATGGTTTCTCTTCGGTTGCCTTAAGCAAGGTCAAACGTATTCGAATCTATGTTGAAAAATTTTTCATTTAATACAGGGTGTGTATAAAAAGTGTTCAAAGTTTTTTCATGTATACTTTTAGTAGGCTTTGTAATAAATGACACTTATTTAACTGACATTAGTTAACATCTAGAGAAGATTGTGAGCTAAGAGTTCGAAATTCCTTCAATTCCCTTTCTGAGATTATGATTAGCCGTGCGACGAATGAAGGTATACTGAGAAGGGTTGAAAAATGCATTGAAGTTCAAGGGAGCAATTTTGAACATTTACTTTAAAATATCAGACTATTTTTCTTTGGCTTTTAATTTTCCATAAAATTCTGTAGCATATCTTATTATTCTCACAAATGGTTTAACTCGATTAACTTCTGCTTAAAATGAGCCGAATAGCTTCAAATTGTTAAGTATTCTTTTAACAATGTGCGGTTTCGATCGCGGTCAATCTGGATATCTTACTGCAAATAAAGCACATGTTGTGAAAACTTTGTCATATTTACCATGTATTAAAAGTAAATTCACATAATAATTTTTATTTCTAAGTGCTTGTATCAAAATTTAGACCACACCTGCATCTCTAAAAATGTACAGAAAACATTTAATATCTGGATAATGGTAAGGTTTAGGTATAGGAAAGTATACATGAACTTGCCTTATTTTTTCCCCCTGAATGCATTAAAATAGAAAAAACATGGTGGTTCTATTTAAAAAAACGGAGAAATTTGATATTTATGATGTTAAACTTTGAACACATTTTATACACACCCTGTATAAAATGAAAATTTTTTCAACATAGATTCGAATACTTTTGACCTTGCTTAAGGCAACCGAAAAGAAACCATTTTCATATCTTCAAGGGTCCCCTCGTAAAAAAATAATTTATAAGGGTCAAATTTTCTACAAAAAAATCAATAACTCAAAAAGTGTGCATTTTTCGAAAAAAGTTTTTGGACAAAAGTATACTAAAATATAACGTAGATTTCAAAAATGTATTAATATACAGGGTGTTCCATTTAAAATAACAAAGTTACAGTCTACTTCTGGTGGAACCGGAAGTCGGCCATCTTTGAAAATATTTTAGTTGGAAAGATCGTATCCGAAATCCCAAACGTAGAAATTTTCATGATTTTACTATAAGTATTTTGCCATATACAGATAGTTTTCACTCGTCGTGGGACACCCTGTATATGGAGTCAACATACACGATAAATTATAGAAATTATCTATGAAAAATGGTTCTAATAAATAATCGGCGTTAATATCAATCCAAATATTGGTAAAAAAAGTGTGTAGATAACGATATACTGATCCATAATCATTGTCCAAGAACCTTTTGCTTTAAAAATGAATATCTATTAAACAGAAGTGCATATTATACTTGTAGAAAATAAAACTCACTTTGTATTTTTCTAATAGACTTATGAAGACTTCTGGGTCTTTAGTTACGGCTTTTGAAACAACCAGAATAGTTCTACCGTTCAACAAGGGTCCCCAAATTTCTGATATACTGTCAACAAAAGTTAAAGCCGTCTTAAAAACACATACTTTTTCTGACGAACCATAAGGAAATCTTCTGAATTGCCATTGCAATCTATTAAGAATCACTTTATGTGGAAGGCGAACTCCTGAAAAATAATTTTAAAACCTTTCAAACTAATTACTTTAATAAGAATTACCTTTAGGAACCCCTGTACTTCCAGAAGTATACAAAACTACCGCTAAATTATCTTTAATATGATGCACTTTTTCATTATTTGCTAGTGATTCTTCGGATTGATGTGTACTTTTATTGGCCAGTTCTTCAAAAGTTAGTTTTAATGTGTCCAAATAAAACTGAGAATCTAAAATCAGTCAAAAGTTGGTATTAGTAATGCATCTTCTTTCTATAAAGACATACACTAACCATTTTCGTAAATTATTATTACAGGATTAGCCTCTCGAACAATATGTTCTATTCTAGATCCTGGAAAAGATGGATCCAGGGGCATATAAGCAGCACCAGCTTTCCAAATCGCCATTAACAGTATCACCAAATGATCACTGGGATGCATATTGACAGCTATTATGTAATCGCCATCTTTATTTCGAGGTAAATTATTGTTGAAAATTGTTTCTGTAAGTGTTCTAGCTATTTTGTTGGTTATTTTGTTGACATCAGAGTACGTATGGTTCCTTATTTGACCGTTAACTAGAAAATTAAGAAAAAATGTAATAAATAAAATGTATTTAGAGTAGTAAATGTTATTCCGCAGGGTATCAAAGGAAAGCTTAAGATTCACCTTCAAAAATTAGAGCAGTGTCATTTTCGTGCTGGGACTTGGCTACGCTGTCGAAAATATTGTCGAGCGTGTTGGGGTGAAAGTTTCTTGTAGGTCCTTTTAGAATCGATAGTTTGGGAATGGATCCCATGGTCTGAAAATAGAAAATGAAGAACTTGAATGTTTTTGTTTTTCGACATCTCTTGAGAAACCATCATAACAAGAGATTAGAATACCCTGCATATAAAATATGATTAATTAAAAACCATTTTAGATTGGTTAATTTATGATTACGCAGTCGACCTCGATGAATACAATTGAATTAATTGAACCGGAAGGAAACAGAAAGGTAGAAAATAAGTGCACGGTCATTGGGTCCTTAAACTCCTTAATTGAAACGTTTTATTTTTACTAATTATTATTCGCGCAATTTCAAGGTTTTACTTGAATAAGAGAGTCGGAAATTATTATCTTTGATTGAGAAATTAATCAATAATTTAATAATGCAAGAAATATTTTATTTATATTTATTTATTTTATTATTAAAAATATGAACCAGGATTAATCAGAGTTCCATTTTAATTATGAAATGATTCAATGGTGGAAAAACTGTTTATTATAGTTGAACCTGAGTATTGACAGGCGATATAATTGACAGTTATTCGCCGTTATTCGTTTCATAATAAACTAGGGACTAAAGAAATGTTTTTGACACTTTTGGTACTTAATATAATATTTTCATCGATCTTTACAAGGAAATTATTATTTTATTCATATAAAGATCAACGAAAAATTTATTTTAACCATTGAAAATGACAAAACAATGAATCGGTCCAGGTTCAAATAATGAATTAAGCACTTATTTCGGATTCTATAGAATGTTTTTGGGTTTGTAGGTATTCCAAAATAGCGATGATCTTTGATAAAATCGAGATAATTATTAATAACCTTTCATAATTTATTTACTAAACAGTTAAATTCATTACCTAACCTAACAGTTTTATTAATAACATTAAAAATAAATTATCGGGAATTTGCTGAAATGAAATAAAATTATAAATTCGCGAAATGGAATAAAATTAAAATATTCCACTGTCATTTCCTTATTTGCAAATCTATATTTTTTTTATACAAATATCACATTCATGAATATTTAGTATTTTTGAATTTATAAGCAAAATATTTTTATAATTGTTACAAGCTTCAAAGAAGAGTACAACTTCCAATCTTCTTTCTCTATTGGTTCTGTTGATTTAACATTTTCAAGAAGCCGTTCTCTAGATGATCCTTGAATAAATCATTCACGACTCATTTAATCATAAAATTAGATATGGTTTTATAAGTTATTGTAGAAGCACTTCAATTAATTTGTCTTACAACCTTCGTTCAATTTTGTAGATAAATTAATGATCAACTTCAACCAATCTTCCCTTCGAACAAGGTCAGATTTTATGAATTTAATACACTGAGGAAAAAGTTTATTCAGCATTATTAAGAATTTAGTTGTAGTAGGTAAAAACTTTAATACGTATTAGGACACAACAAATGTTTGATTATGACAATAAAAAGGGCTTTAATTATCGTTATCAAGATCCGTCAGCTTGAGGTAATTAAATCACTTTAATAACCTGTTAAAAACAGTAACCGCTAGTGATCAAATATTAATTACCTCAGAATACAGAATATTTGGAAGTATTAACTATTTTACTTACCACAATTAAATTACCACAGTAATTAGAATTAAATATGTTATTAGCAGTAATTAAACTAGACAATACTATCAATTGAACTAGTTGTTAAAAATAATTGAACCTGTTAATTGAAAATTCAAAACTGTCATTGTCTTGAGTGTTTTAGTATATATATGACGTTCCAATCAGTATTTATCTTTGTCGTTAACTGAATAGTAGATAGTGATCGAAGATAAATACCGATTGAATGGTCATATATTGTCGAGTATATTGTAAAACAATCTAAACAATGAAAGATCAAAATGAGCAATAACATATAATTTTTTATGGGAATTGATTATAAATAAAAAGCAAATTTTTTAAAACTATATAATATATATTAGATATATTGCACGAAACAAAAATTGAACATATTGTTAGCCTTTTTTGAATTTCAGTACATCACAGCATTATGTTTGGTATCACATACTAATCAATCAGTCTACAGTAAATTTTGGTTACAAAACACTTATAGGTACTAAAGAAAATAAATTGAATAGTGAAGGACGTATGTTTTAAAGTATACAAATTAAATATATATAAGCACAATCCATAAAATCTACATTTTCTTTAAATCTGGAACTAAACTTGAGCTAATTTTCTATGGCGAAACCCAACAGTATTGGCAGATAATTTCAATTCCCTTTGTTCGGACTGGAATCTTGAAGATGACTTTTTGGGAGTGTTCCACTCGCCTATAACCAAAATACAGGATGTGTTAATAATCTTCAAATCTACATAGGTACCTACTTATTCAAATAAAAATTCTATTTGTCCATGATACATTATTTCAGATAATTTAGATACTTAAATTGAAATTTGAGTTTATACTCATCTCTGTCTAACAAAAAACTGCTTTTTCAATAGGTATAAAAAAGATATATTCTTTATAGGGCTACTTTCAATTGCAGCTCACTGCATTGTCTTTTGCAGGTGTCTGAATTTATCAGAAAAAAATTAACAGTGTTAGCAATGCATTTTTGTAATATATACTATGATCTGGAATTGTATTGTGTGAAGAATAAACTTACAAGAATCAAATCCTTCAGATATTTTATCACCAGTCTTAAAATTTCAAATCACTGAACTATAAAATGTTTCATTCCACTTGAAAAAAATTGATATTCTAACTAAATAAGTAATTGATTTTTAAAGTTTATTTACCTCTAAAGCGGTTTGAATACTCCAACTTCCATTCCAGCATCAGTAATTCATACTTCATGATATCGTTTGTCACTCAACGATGATATTTATTTAAGTTGTCTATGTAATTTAAAATTTTCAATTTTCACACCACTACACAAACTCCAGTGTCCACTCTCACTGCATTTAATTAACTAACGCCACTAACCTAACCCGCCAAACGGGGCTGAAACCTCCACGATGTGGTGACGATTAGAGGCGGTCTTGTGCGAAATGCGAAAAAGCCGTTACAATTGATTAAACTATTTAATTGTAGTTCACACCCTTAGCTAGTGTTAGGTGATTGTTATACTTATCATAATTAAAATAATTTCAGAAACACATTTTAATTGCTCGAATTAAACTGTTAGCTTATGAGATGTTTATTTAAGGAAAAAGTCTTCAGAAAAACAAAAAATCTTGGGGTAATTCTACAAGTTTGATTATGGTTAGCGAGAATTTCTCTATTAAACCAGTTTACTTGGCCTGTTTTTCTCGGTGTATAACTAGAGGAGATCTCCACTTAATTTGAGAAGTAGGTACTCGAGTACCACCACCATTGTAGTCCTAGTCCTTGTTGAAAGGACTCTATCTTTGGTACACATCAAACAAGTTTTGATCGTGTTTTAATTTGAACTGAATATCCGCCTTAAAAGTATCGAATAAAAAATTTAACAGCAATAACCTTGCTTTCACTTTCATAGCCGCATTATGCATCTGCTACATTACAAATTTATTTGTTCTATTATGTAGTAGCAGGTTATTTATAATTTTGTTAATGGTTTAATCTTCGTTATAAAATCGCAAATCATGTTTTCTTTTACTTCCCAATATCCAAAAACTGCATTTTGAATACCTACCATACATTCTTCCTTAAATTTCGTCTGGAATATTAAAATTTCTTGGTGATTTGCGAAAAAATTTGTCAAAATTTCTACACATTGGTTATCCGCAAGACAAAATTATTGAATATAATTATTTATTATCGATAACAATCGGCTATAACAGACCGCAAACCATGTCGGTGTAACATAAATTGTTTTCGATTGATGGTATTGACCTTAAAATGCTATGGTTTACTATAATTATGGCTTGAATTTGATGTGGCCTTTAAGTAGCTTATTACTATTATTTATTTCAATTGTCTTCACGTATATACATTTGCATTTTTTACTTTCTCTCCTAGCAAATAAAAGATTTTCAAAACACTTGGATTTTGTTTATATATTTCCTATAGAAAATTAAATAATTTTTGCGTAAAAATGTGAATAGTAGTCAGAGTAGATTGACCATAAAGGTAGGATTGAACAATAAATTTAATAGAAATGTAGCATGATACAGGATGATAAAAAAACTCTTCTCTAAGTTTATATTCCTTGTTTGGGTATGTATTCATTATTATTTTTGTTAATTTTATTGGGATAAGAACAATTTTTAAATTTTTGGCTCTATTTGAGGCTAATAAAAAATTGGAATCATAGTTGGGGCTCTTAAATTATTAATAAATCCGTTATATCATCAATTTTGTCCATAATTATAGTAGATATGTCCAATTTTTCGATTTACGTGTCCCCCTAGATCGACCCCCTTGTAATCTAATCTAATATATGTGTGCCTCCCCTGGAAAAAAGTATACAGCATGGTTTTTGACGTTCTGGAAGTTTTTGAAATTATATTAAATATTTATATTAAATTTTCAACATTAAAAAATAGTAAGAAGGTAGTTAAGTTAATTAAATAATTTTTATTTAATTAAGCAGTATTTAATTTATTTTTCTTGAATTATTTTTTGAAATATTGAAGACTTGATTAAAATTTTAAATAATATTAATTTTATTTAAATAAAACGAGCTTTTTTTTAAAAAAAAATAGGCTCAAATATTTAATATTATCAGTAACTGCAATTTATTGAAAATTATTTTCAATCAAATAACAAATAAATAACTCACTGAGAATTCCAATGACCAAAATAAACGTCCGCCTGTACCGAACTTAATTCCAACCACCAAGCACTTCAGCTTTCATTAACGACAAAACAGCATTGCAGGCAAGAAAATATATAAACAAACTTTAAATAATCAAACAAAGTAACAAAGATAGAAAATTATTCAAGAAACAGAGATAGGATGCATTTTAACTGCAAGAGGGGGTAAGTAAGTAAATTAATCGCTTGTGTCCTCTGGATCGCCCCTATATTCGCCCCACTCTTGAGGTCCTCCGCGGTGCGTTGGAAAAAGAGTTTAAGGCTACGACGTTCAGCCAACTGCATTTGAAATTTGTCAATTATTTTTTTCAAGAACAAAATAGATTCATAGATAGATACGAGGATTTATGTTCCAATGCATTCTTATGAAATTTAAACGATTTGTTATTACATACCTACGAGGTAAAGTGACAGAAAACTTTTTGTTTTGTTTTACAATGTGTCGTCCAATGATTCTAGTGACATTTCCACAAAAAAACATTTAGATACATCCTGAAGTTCAAGTTTTTCAGCTCCATAGTGAACTGATACCTATTATCATTGACACTTTCACTAGCAAATAGTTTAATTCCAAGCTTTGACTATTATAAGACTAAATATTCATTAGAGGCTCACATCTCAGGCCGCAAAAAGTGTTGGACCACCCTAGACTAGTCAAATGCTAATATTAGTGATGTTCTTAATTGAATCTATCAATAATAAATAGGCCCTATCGAGATTCATATCGGTTTTTTTTATGGCATTTTTATTATAATTAATTATTGTTTCAATTTTCTCATGTTTTTATTAATGCATCAAAGCCAACCTTTATAAATTACTAAAAAAATGGAAAAATTATTGTAATTTATCATCAATTGAATACATCTATTTATCTATTTCGGAGTGAAAATCACATATAATGGATATTAACAATAAAAATTAACATTTTCATATTAATTTATTTTCAGGGTCAATTCCTCACTTTTTATTCAAAATAGGTACACAGGCATTTTTATCATTCTCATTAATTGCCAACAACAATATTTTAGATTATTTTAAACATCTTGTAAGCATTAAGGTTTATTAATGAAATATTTAGGATTTCAACGATTTATTAAACAATATCTTAAATCCACTATTTGTTTATGAAAATAAAATACACAATTGAATTTGTAATAATTGAGTAGGTCTTCTCTAATATGTCTAATTAGTTGAATAACATAATTGTTTATGTTTAATAGGGAAGAAAGCAATTAAATAGACTTGTTTTAATTAAACATTTATTAGAATAATTTATGGATAAATTCTTCCTGTGTCGACAAAAAGTTGTAAGTGCGATGGTATTAAAAATGACAATGTTGTAGATTTACTGACATTGATTATACAGGATACAGGGTGATCCGGTATACTTTTTGTCATGAGAAGTTGTTGAATTTAAATTTTCATGAAATCCTTGGAGATCAAAAATACAAAAATTTTAATATGAAAATAAATAAAATAAAAATCCTTTTTGTCCTTATCAGGTACCTGAAACTGGCACGCTGCGAAGACCTTGATTAAAATTTCACAAATTCTCGATATCCTAGTGGTAATAAATATATTTATACATTTAATATCAATCGGTAAAAATAAAATTAATCTGTAATGAGTGACAAGAGAGTGTTCTACTTCATACAGCAATAAATTGAAAATATGGAATCTAACAGCCTTCAAGATTTTAATATGGTATACAGGGTGTTTGAGGCACTTACTTCTACCAATATGATTCCATCCATAAAATCTCACCCAAATAAGTGTGGTGGCTTAATCGCAATAAAATTTACTTTTTTTCCAAGCTAAATATCCTCTTGTTATCATGTATTCAAAAGTAAATTGAAATGGATAATTTTACACTATGGTTTCGCTAAGATGTCATTATCCAAAAATTCATCAACCAGGCTATAGTTTTTGCGATATTAAATGGGAAGGTCTGCAAGTTTCTGGTTTTAAACAATTAATTATTGTAAACTTCCTGAATATTAGTGTCGATGGCCGATAGTTAAGACACAAGTGGGTCGTGAATTTTGTCATGATTTAAAAATTATGAAAATTAAGTTAAAATTCAGGAATTAATATTTCTGGTAATCTTTATATTTTTGCCATGGTTTACTGGTACATATATTTGGTACTTCCGGTTTTTTTAACATTGATCAAATTTATTTTACTAATGTTCAGGAAGTTAACAATAATTGATTGTTTAAAACAAAAATGCCTACACACCTTCCTATTGAATGTCGCTAAAACTATTGCCAGGTTGATGAATTTTTGTATGATGACATTTCAATGTATATTTCAACATTTTGTACAGAATTCGTCTATATTTAAACTTGAAAATTATGTCCACTTTTACCAACACCAAAAATAGTAGCTAGGCAAAAAATCCAACTTTTAACTACAATCTTTATCTATCTAATCGTCTATTATCATTGAAATGAAATAAATGTTCAATTGACTACTCCTTATAAATGCAATATTTTGATTAGTAGTTCATAAGAGTATCTCACGAGTTGACAAATCACTGATATGCAGTCTCAGAATCGGTTGTTGCATTATAATAATAGCAATTAACACAATACCGTGTAATATATTATAAACAAACCCGCATTACACCAAACATTCTAAATTTAAACGAACGTTCACCGAGCTTGGCGTATGATCTTGGCCCAAAAATCGAATAATGCACCTTAGATAATTTTTTTTCCTTAGATTTCACCTTCTGGTTATATTCTTGAAGAACGTAATTAATTGGGTGTTGGAGAATTGGGTCACTTTGAAAATTGATTAAACAGTTTTTTTTATTTTAAAACGTTCGGCAGAATTTTAATAGAGAGAAACTTTTTTTGAAGTTTTTCACCCAATCCACTTATGGAAGCATTTTTAATTGTTTTTAATTGACCAGAAGACAAATTAGACAACAAGGAATAAAAATTGTGGAAGCAATTAACGAGAATAGCTGTATCTACCATACAAAGTGTTAACAATATCACAAGTAGAGCTACCACAAGAACAATAATACATGTTATCGAATTTATATTGTGTTTTTATCATGGTAGTTGTAAATAACGTACAAAATTCTATTCGAGAACAAAGCCTCATTGAATAATATACGTTAGTAACATATCCCGGCGCGTTCGCCAAATTTTTAATTTTTTTAAAAAAATGGCGAGCGCGCCTCATACATTTTTTACGATACATATAAATAGAACGTAAGTTTTTTGGGGTCCAAACATTTATTTTGGACGGGCCTAAAATCATTTACACTAAACTGCAAATAATGTCTTGTCTGAAACCCCTAAAAGTTCACGAAAACCATAAACATCGGATACAAGAAGGCCAGTCGCAAATTGTTTCACAAGTCGTTGATTTTTTCTTTCTTTTAAAATGACTGCATTTTCAATGAAAATTAATGAAGCGTACCAGGATAACGTGAAAGTATAACGAAAACTTAAAATATATAAGCTTTATTTCGCTTTTTGTTTGTTTTTGTGTATGCGATAGTCTGTTGAAAATGGAAGAAAATAATTGAAAAGTCCATACAAAAAATTTAACATAACTGAATCCTCATATGTGTATTTTCTTCTGAATTTTGGATACAGGGGGACTTGGAATGAAACACAAACCCATTTTTACAAGTAAAAAATGTAAAAAGTATTTTTATTTTGAATTGTATTGACCCAAGCAAAGGAACTGTGAATAATAAGGAACAGACCTTTTAAAAGTAAAGACATTTTCGCCCCTTCTCTATAAGTATCGTTCATTTTTTCATTTTATTTTATATTTTTTCCTTTCCTCTTCTTTTCCGGCATTCAGAGAGAGTAGACGACATCAATAATCTCCTTTATAATAGCAGCTCTTGGTCACAGATGCATTGTAGGAAGAACACGTTTGTATTTCAAATATTTGAAATGAGTTTGAACTATTTCATTAGCCACGTAATATACTATACTATATATAAAAAAAAGGTAAATTGTATGAACACTGGACTGTGATCTACCTTTATAAATTATTGATTAAGTTTTAACCAAAAATGTTACTGCTTAACCAACTACATTTCTGACCTTAATAATTAATTATAATCTATCTATGTTGTCACGTTACGAACACAATAAGATATTTATTTAACAATAAAAACCAATTAGAGTTACTAATATTACTAATATTAGCCAGCAATGCTTAGAGAAAATAAAGGCGATTTCATGCCACGATCATTATCAAGTTCATTTTCATTATATCATAATTACATTTACTTTATTTATTATCCTACAATCATCTGTAACATTTTCATCAGGAACTTAGTGAAATGACTTAATCCTGGATAAAATAGTGGCTGAAAGGATTTTAGAAAATTAACTATAGCCGCACCCTACATCCCTTAAGTCGATAAACAATGTGAAATTACGAAAAGAAGTGCTCGAACGACAACGAGAAAATGGCTAAATAAAAAGTTTTTCAGCCTCCTACAGAGAGAAAATTCTCTCCTGCTGACCATTTTCTACTATACATAATGCCATGCTGCGAATCGCAGAATGTGTGTTACATTTTCTTTCAAAATAAAAGCCTGAATTGTTTCAATAACCGTGAAAGTATACGAGGAACTTTATAGTTTGCATAAATAGATTTTCTATAAAAAGTTTTCTGATGATATTTCTCAAATAGTTTTGTTACAACAAAACACGTTTTTAGATCGCAACCCCGATTTCTTTACGTATCCATAAATACGCCACTTAATACTATATGAAAACTTTATTTTTCCAAAAAAAAACTGTTCTATAACATCTAGTGTTATAGTAATATCGGAAATTTCAAGATTTATAGTGAGTTTTTGATGATCTCCTAGTAATATTATACTTTTATGTTGAAATAATAGCACATTAGCTTACAATATACCGTTGACACAAATTTAATAGATACATCACATTAGTAAACAACTATTTTTATACATAAAATAAGTTACAAGACAGAGAAAATTTATTGAAGATAATAAATTTAAAACGACCGTTAAAAATTTCGATTCTAGTTGTATCGAAATAAAAATTTGTCATTGTACCCACTAATCAAGATAAATTTAGTACCAAACTTTCGAAATCAGTCACTTATCCGATATCAAATCGCATCTGGCAAATCTAACAGGACAAAGTCCCCCATTTTTTCATTCCATCTGCAATATTTATTGGAGCACAAGCAAGTCGATTGTTATTTGAATTTTGACAGTTTCCTTGCTGTATATATCTACTATGCCGATTGCTTTCGAACAAGCAGGATAAAGTATTGACAGCTCACAATGATTTGGAGGTATAAAACTCAGCATATAGTTAGAAAACCGCATTAAAAAGTTAATATAAGACACTTTTATATTCATATTACTTTTAAATTATCACTTTAGCATCAGTGTATGCATGATTTCAGCGAGCAGCTTGTACTATCCAGTAGAAAGCTCTTAATAAATCAGAAAACTGGATATAGCTAGTGTCACTTTCTTTTCGACTAACTGGACCATGATATGTTAACCTGGAATCTTCGAAGTAGGTCATGTCGTTCCTTTTTAAGATATTAGAATTTGAAGAAAAATACAAAAAGCCATATTGTCAAGCCAGTATCGATTTGTCTTGCTTTCACTCTACACAAACATTTAAATTCTAAAGTTTACATATTTTAAAATAAAATGGGAGTAAAACACATCTCACCAATAAATTATAATATCATCTAGTCTAAGGAGAAGAAAATAAATATAAATTAAAATCTTTCAAAATGTTAAAGCTCGTAACAGCAATATATTTTCTAATAAAAGTTGACCATTCCAAAATTGTTTCAGTATACATATCTCTTGTATTTCAGATGAAATACTACCACAATATATCCATTCTGTCCACATATCGGGCCTACAAAGAATCCCGATCGATGAAAATAGCAATTTATTGTATTTCCATGTCATTTACAGTCCTGAAAACTATTTTCCACTCAATTTTCAGCTACTTCAATCTTATATTGATATACGAGAACGAGTATAGGATTCTTATCGGGTTTTCACATGGAAAGCGGACGGTGGGTATTCACAAATGTGGAAAAACTTGCTAGAGCGTCCAGAAATTATTTATATTCTTGAAGATCCAATAGTTTTACGACCAAGTACACTAAAGTTCTATCTAATCCTCCTCAATATAGAAGGAAAATCCTTTTAACTCAAAACTGTACCAAGACTTCTTTAAAAATATCAGCAACCCATCATGACAAGAGCACTGGAACAGCACCTCTTCGAATTTGCGTGAGATCCATCAAGCCATTCTAACTTCCTGAGTTTTCCAGACCAAATGATGAATGTTCTAAATTACTTAAAAGACATTTACTTCAGTACCAAAATATAATCAGTTCTAGATATTTTGTAATATTTACACTGTGTGCCAATGGCCTAATCTAAAATCTACTTTCATATTTTGTTCCTGAAAGAAACTTTGAATCAATCATCGAAATATCGCGAAAATCTCAACATCAACAGAACGAAGATGGACCAGCGGAGATATTATTATGAAAACCACGTGTCCTGAACGTCTGCGCTTAACAGAATCAGGAAATGATTGGACGGCGGCATCGGTAGTAACTTGTGAATGAAACTGGCGCCTTGCCATGATGCCGAATCACTAAAAAGTATCAGAGTTCAAGAAATTTTGGTTATATACTCAGTGGTTTATTTATTTTGCAAATTAATTGCATTTTAGTGAATTAAATTTTACTTTTTGAACATTTTTCTGATATAGTTACAATGTTATCATTATAGATTCCAACTCAAACATTACAAAATTTCTGGATGCTGCGTACTTATATACATGACCGAATTACATTCCCAGCTCTTTTGGAGCTAAATTACAAAATTGTAAGCGGTTTTCTTGTTCGTTTGGTCCTATTTCCCGGAGGAATATTAGGATATCTTAGCTCAGGTAAATATTCCTCTTCTGTTCTATGTGTCGTACTCTAGAATTCTGAAGAGCTGTGCAATTCCCAATTATGTGAATTTAGGTTTCTTCTTTCTCCACTATTTTGAGCTTCAGACGAATTCAGACGAAAATGTCCCGTTAAATCCCTGTTAAAACTTTGTTAATTCTTGAAATTTTTTTTTCTCCAAAATTATAACCGGCTTCTGCTTTCTTGTGTCGGCAACAGCGTATCTTACCGCCTTAACCATGAGGATGTCAGTCAGTTTACACTGCCCGTAATGTTCACACAAACTTTCATGAAAGCGGTCCCATTGTACTTACGTCGTGTCGACTTCCTCTATTATGTCATAAATATGTCAATACAATTTAAAAAAAGAAACTCAAATCGAATGTTTTGAATTTTTTTCGTGATTGAATTTTTTTTATTTATTTTTATTGTGGTGGGACATTTGTAAATTTTTTTGTTATTGTGAGACTGAGAATTGGAAAAGTTAAATTTTTGTTGATGATGATGATCCTGACATTTTAGAAGAAGGATTTTAGTAAGTCGACTATATATTTTTATTTTTATAAATAATTTTAATATTTTTCAACCCAATCAACTTTGCTTTTCTTTCTATGTCTACACGTTTTTATTGAAAATATAACATTGCCTCAGACAATTTTGGAAATTTTAAATATTTTTAATACTAAAATTATTCCAGCTTTTATAATATTTGACACCACACTGTATAACCCTTTCCACAAAGTTATCTTTGCTATTTCTATCATTTTATGTATTTATGTGAAATAATTTTCTGATTTTATATACTCCAGGTATAATTACAAAGTATTCTTTTGCTATGATAAGAAAAAAGGAGAAATTACTTCCTCAAGTTTCTCGCGAAGTGGGTATTTACTGTTATCTTTCAAAAGTTTTTAGTAACTTTTTTGGAAATTTGATTTATTTAAAAAGTTTTATCGGCATTCATAACCTCACTTAATATCATATTTTTTTAAATTAATATCATTAAAAGAAGGTACACAAATGATAATTTCGGACTACATGGTGATGTAAATATTATTGCAAGCTAATAGTCAAATAAAGTCAAAGCAAAAGTATATAAATCAACTTTATATCAAGTTTTCCTGCCACTGATGAGACTCAAGAGTATAGCTATCTGGTGGTAACTTTAAAACAAAAAAAACTTTTAACAAATGGTATTTTTCAGTATAGAGTACAGTTACAGGGTAGAGGGTTAAACAGTTTCTGATTTTTGTACCAAATAAGACAAAATTACGTCCCATGTTTGCATTTCTTCATATCCATCCTTTTCGTGAACAAAATATAAACATAATCTCAGAGAAAAAGTGTTCTGAAAGTGGGCGTTTGGCGAAAAATATATTTTTCCTTGATACTTAGTTTGAATTATTAAAAGGTTTTTCCTGTTTGCAGTTCCTGGTTTTAAAATGTTTTTAAGTTAAGTCTCAACTTCCTTTTTCACTTTAGAGGTGATAAGTTCTCTTACAGAATTAATGCATCATTAATTATCTTTTAATTTTAATTATACCCCAATAAAAGTTTTATAAAAATATACAGAAATAATGGCATAACTTATAGGGAACTTACAGGGAACTGCGGAGTTGAATTAAAGTTAAACTTATAGCAATTCTCTCGCTTCTTGAATTTCCAAACTTCGAGAGACTTTAATTTGTCAAATAATGATTTTGAAATTGTTTGTTTGTTTTACACAACTATGAAATATTTCACCGATTTCCTTTGTGAAAATGTCAAAGACGAAATGTTGAGTAAACTCATATTAATTTTAAAACTATTAAAATATTCTTTTAGATCAAAAACTTATAGAATGTCTTATTTTTATTTCTAAACTAAATATTTCACAACGTTCCTTCCTGTGTCAAAGAAATTAAGAGATATTAGAGTTATTTCTATTTAAAAAAAGATTTTGTAAGAGGTGTTATACAGAAAACCAGATTTCAATGAAATAGTATTTTGGTTTGGAAGCTTTGGAAGGCAAAATTATCTACTTTTATGTCCAAACCTCTGAGACATTCTGTATAATATCTTTCAATAAGAACAAAACAATTAAAAAAATATTACCATTGCTCATTGGAACGGTAAATATCTAATCTAAAGTCCATTGACCATTGTATTTACTGTCTAAAGTTGATCTGACATGATGATTCTATTCAAAAGTTGGAATGATGAATGACTATTCGTAGTTAAATGTGATAATTAATTAATTTTAATTTATACGTGCCAAATTTAAACGTTAGATCGAGCATACATTTCTCTTGTACGAAATATGCTAATTTAATGAAAGAGAAAATATGACTGAAATAACCTATTCAAAATATGTTAATTAATTTTGAAGATTCATAACAAATTTTACGATATTCTTATGCAAAAAATGCGAATAATTAGTAAGAAAATTAGTTATGCTGGTATAGTTATATGTGTGCTATTTTGATAAGGATTATACAATCTTTAAATAATTTGTTACATCAAAATATTCAAAATTTCACCGCTTTTTGTTTCCCTCATAGACAGAAATGTCTTCTATCTTTCTCTGCCAGTTAGTTTGAATATCCCATGCAGTATTTTATGTGAACAAAATTAGAATTAAAGTGCAGTAAACGTCATTGTAAGATAAACCAAACTACAGGAAAAAAACCGTTAAGAACAAAAATTGACTCTTCTTTTAGTTCCTGTTTATTTAATTTGGGTTATTTATTGATGTTTCCGTGTTATGTTTACTTCAATTGTATCTTTTTACTTTTACTTCCTCACAAAAACAAAACCGAATTGTGCTATATATAGGTACCATAGAGCTTGCGATTTTTCTACTCTTTGTCTCCATTAATAATGGTGAAGTTTGATCTGGTGATTTAACTTTAATTCAAATTTGCAAACGTTAAAATATCAACTTCAAAACGTTCGCAACCGTTTTAGATTTACGCTAAATTTAATATGTCTGACAAATTATATTTGTTTACACGTTTCCGGGTTGTCACCTTCTATCGCAAATAATTATAGTTGATGTCAAGGACTGTTAACATTGTTGTAAAAATAGTTGTTTTCTACTTCCAATTCGCTAAAGACAGTATTCATTAGTAAAAGTTTTGTTCAAAAAAGAAAATGGATTATAAAGGCGCTTAAAAGAACACCATGGAAGTTCTGGAGTAGTCCGTTAGCCAGGATGCTTTAAAGGCTCTACAACGTATGAGTCTAGAACAGTCTGGACCAAGAAACAATTCCTTAAGCAGCTGGCTTGAGTCAGAAAATGGAGAAAGAAGCCTATTGGAAAAATAATTCAGCCCAAAGACAGCAAAAAGCTTGAGCAAACTATACGTTAAACTGCTCTTGAAGCTTCAAACACTTGATCTTATGGTCAACATTCTACTAACTCAGAAATCTCTGTGTGGACATTGGAACATGCATAATCTTACTTAGAGCCTGATCAGGCTACAGACCTAGCTCTAAAACTCTTGATATGGCCTCTTCCAAAAGTCTAAATGAGTTTTCTTTTCTTCACTTTTCTTCTGGTCACTAGTTTTATCAATAAAAAGACGACTATCCATCGTTTCAATACCTTTTAAGCCTCATCAAAAACTTATGTGCTTTATGTAGTTTAACTGAGTTGGAAATTTCATTTGGTATACATTAAAAGGACACTATCAGGTTTTATTATTAATGATCTTTCATTTCTACGATACATAAATCATCTTACAATGAACTTATCAAATTTTATCTATTAAACAAACAAGTAAAATACACTCTGTATGCATATTGTTTGGGATAAATTTAATTTCATAGCTGTCAAGAATAATTAGGGATTATTTAGCCAACATTTATGTATATTCGATGGATTAGAACTTGTAATAAATCATCATATTGACTGGCTTGTGCTTTAATAACTAATATATTATTATGGAGTTCTTGTTAATGTTACTTATGTTACCTGAGAGTCGTCAACTCATGGTTTAATCTACATAAACACGTTTATTTTCAATCTGATATCGACAAAATTGGGTCTCTAGCCTAGGCACGAGCTTAGACATGGATTCAATTCAATTTATTGATTGTTTTATTGAGTTTTTAGGCGATTTCACAAATTACAAAGTAAAAAACTTTCTCTACCCACATCCATCCAAAACAAAAGGTTTAAAAATATATAATTGAATTTATACATTAGATAAATTAGTACTAGACAATGGAGATAAACTCAATTTGTTTCTAATCTGTCACTTTTATCTTATATTGACGCCTTAATACATAGTTAGCAGCCTCAACTTTTATCAAATAATACTTCGAAACGCACAATAGAGCCTGACCTAATTTTTTTTCGCTATCTTAAAACATTATTATAAATATCAGAATGCATATTTGCATACTCCATATTGTTAAAAGCTCTAACAAGCACTTACACTGCAATGTTTTACAAAACTGGAAAAATTCCTACTGGCTACATTGTCCAAATATTATTGACCTACTTATCGAGTACAACTTTTTATAAACGAAAACACTACCGAATATTATCAACGTGTTATGTTTGTTCCTACTAAATTTTTCCATAAAGTGTCTGAATATTAGTCAATATATCATGATATTTACCAATGGCGTTTACAGGTGATTTATTTTCCTTTAATGGGAATGGAAAACACTGAAATATTAATTATATCTTTTGTTACAGATGCAAGAGTTCTTCAGTCGTCAATTCACCCCATCACCAAAACTATGTCATGATTTCAACAACGACGTCCCTCTCCACGACGTCTATTTTAAATGCCACCTCTTTCTTATACATCGCTGACATAAATACTACAACCTCAAATTACCTTTACTCCCCTTCAGCTTCTTTGGATGTCTTCAATGTAACCAATAATGCAACTAATTTTACCGAAGGTATATATCCGGTCTTTCCTAGTTATATAAGAACTACTTCAATGGTATTTTGTATTATCATCATGTGTCTTGGTGTAATTGGGAACGTGATGGTACCCATAGTGATATTTAAGACTAAAGATATGAGGAATAGTACTAATATTTTCTTAGTGAACTTGAGTGTGGCTGATTTGATGGTGTTGTTGGTTTGTACTCCAACGGTTCTAGTTGAAGTGAATTCCAGACCTGAAACATGGGTACTTGGAAGGGAGATGTGTAAGTATTTGAATGAATTTAATAGAATTAAACGCAGTTTCACATCGCAAAAATGACATTTGATAAAGTAAAAGAAGTAGTGAGCATTATTTTAACCCTAATAAAGAATTATGTTCTAGTTTTGCATGCTATCCATAAAAACCTTCGTTAATTTGTCAGCTGTTAACTTTTGGCTGTGCTAAATTGGAATTCCATAGCCTGTTGTCACCCGATTTCGAGAGAAATCTACGAGTTTGCATGCAAAACACAAACACAAAACGAAAACAACACACTGCGAACCACTCGAGAAGAGAATTTAGGACATGCCACGGAATTTAATCTGTAATTGTTCTTAGTTATAAGTAACATCGACTAAATCTTAGTTTCCAAAAGGACCTCACTTCGAAGAAGCCGCATCCGGTATTGTTCCTCATTCTAGAAACGGTATTTTATTAAATTCTTGCGTCCAATGCAGCTAAAATGTCAAGAAAAACGTATATACAACTAAATAAAATCCTATTTTCTACCTATACAAATGTGCAAAAGTTACTTACAAATAGAATTTTGGTAATAAGTTGAAATACGGTTAGTTAAATGCCTGGGCGACGAAACAAAAGAACAGTCATATAAATACTTGCATATTTCTATAGAAAAAAACGATACGAGCTTATAAGGAAACCTTCTTACTCGAGATGTTCGATTCATTTATTACTTTTTTGTTTGTAGTGGGTACATTGTTTCCAAAAGAAATTATGGCTTGGAGATAAAAGCTGTAACTTTTGCTTTTTTCGGTTACTTGGGTGCATCAAGATAAATTTTGTGAATTACGTTTCAAGATGAGCGTTGTTGTGGGTAAATCGTTTTATTACAGTGTGAGGCTGAACTTTAAAATTACCATAAAGAACTAAATTTGACCGCATTATTAGCAATTATTCATGAAGAATGACTGTTGGGACGTAAAATGAATCACATAAAAATTGCTTTTATATTTTCCATTTAAAATGGTTTCAAGGAAAAAATAATAATAATATTAGTAATAAAATATTTGTAATTTTCCGTGAATGTCGCCGAGGCCAACTATAACAGAAGTAGGTGGTTTTCTCCAATATAAAAGATGACAAAAACAGGTAAACAATGTGAAGAAGTAGGTGGTATTGCAAAAATACCGTATGTCGCATGAAATCGTATAAAATCCAACACTTATCCAAATATTTAACCACGTACAAGTGAAAATAATTGTTTTTGTTTCATTTTAATGATAATATCACTGGATAAAAATATTTATAAATCAAATAAACCTCAGTGATTAACTATATTCTCGTTTCATTCTCCGTGTGTGACCAAAAAGGGCATGTTGCTTCTTCAAAGCATTGTTCGTCAAGAATAAGCACTTGGAGATTTTATTGTTCGGAAATTCCTGAGTATTCATCATCGCCGAAATTGATTGTGCAAGTCATGATAGCGCAAAAGGCTAAATATTTTATAAATAAGCGTGCGTAGATACATAGTGTCCGATTAAAATTAACCTTGATTTAATTGAAGTTCAAACGACGCACTCAACGAAAGGTCTATTTTTAAATTTCAAATTTTATGTTGATTGTTTAGAAAATAAATGTGGGCCTAATCTATAGCCTGTTTTTTTTCTGGTGTCTGATGGAATATTTTAATTACTTAAGTATTTTACGACAAGCGAGAACAGCCGGAAAATTGGGAAACGCTTTGGAAATTATGTAATACAGAAAACTTCGCTTAGTTATTATCATTAATAGATCTCCAATGATTAATAGAACGTATTTTTTCTCATTTTGGTGTTTTTTTTGTGAAAAGAAAGGTAGTAAAGATTCTATTTTTTTAATTTTCGCCGTTTTGTAAATCTCAATGAAGGAATTCAACAGCCGCTTGAAATATACGAACATATTTTCGAGCCAGGTCGGTGCCAAAATACATGACTTATTGCAAATAACATGCGGTAGGCAGTCAACTGGTTTTTTTTTATCACATTTAAATGTGAATACAAGACATAAATCTCAACAAACATCTCAACGTTACGAGATGACTTAAGTTAATTTTTCAATTTCAGTGTTCAGGCATTAATTTTAAATATATTTTCAACCATTCAAACGTAATTTTTATTCACTTGAATGCGTCAGATTGAATGAAATTTTGATCGATGACAATACAATAATTCAAAGACAAGTTATAATCAAATATATGAAGTTTCTTGTCCATTTGCTTCCATTTATCTCCCAGCGAAATGAATCATCCGGAATCTAGAGTCTATATTAAAAAAACGACTCCCGTTGCTATGCAACCACTTTTTCTTTGTTTCCTCCATCTCTTACCAACACTGTTACAGCTTCAGATAGATTTGCCAAACTATATATATATTGTAGTTTTTCTATTTTGAAGCTAAAAAGATCTAAGCAAGCATATAAAACTTTATTATATCTTATCATGCTGTTAACATCATGTAGTTTCTGTAGCAAAACAAAGAGTTCATCTTGTTAAAAGGCCCTACTGTCTTAGTTCCTTTTTGGAGGGTACTTTTTAGCATAATATCGTCATTTGTATTCAACTAGAATTAATTTCAGTAAACTAAAGATAACGCGAATGCATTTTATAAATAAACAAATCAACTACAACAGTTATCGCTTCTTTGAATATTGAATTTCAAAGGTTTATTTCCGGAAATGTATCGATATAGTTAAAACTAAGAGGGAGAGAATAACTAGCTAAGTACATAGGAGCTTACTTAACCTATTTTGATAATTTTCACTTTAACTTCAAATTTTTTTATGTTAAAAATGCGTTGGTTTATCAAACATATATGAATAAGTCAGTGCTGTAACAAGATTTTGTTTAAATATAAAATAATTATGGCTTGTAAAACGTATAAATAAGAACAAGTGCAAAAATAGATGTTTTTTATATATTTTGTTGCTTTATTGAACATAAAAGTGAAGTTTTTTAATTTGTTAATCTCTGACTGTCTTATACAATAAAAAATGTGCTAAAATCGTCTCGTATTTTAACGATCTAAACCTTTTAATCTAATGGATTTTGGTGCATCAGAGATTTATTTATCTTAAATATGTAATATTTTATTTCGGTGCTTAAAATTACCGCACAATATCCTTATGTTTAAAAAAGTATTTATGTCTTTAATTAAATTTTGCAAATGTGCAATGAGAAAACTTCCATACTTTACACTCTGAAGAATATAGCTTACCTTCATTAAAGCCTGGCAGATATCCCAAAATTCCTACGGGAAATAGAACTAAGGGAGCAAACTATATGAACAAAAATATACTTTTTATTTCTACCTATGTCTGAAATACTTGAAAAGATCACACAAAAAATTTCGTGTTAGAGATAAGAAATAACATTAAGAAATACTTAAAATATACCAATAAATAAACTTTGTTACGGAAATATTATGGCAATAACAATTATTTATAGTAGTTCCTTCGTTTTCTCAAGAAATGTTGCCGTCACCCTATCTTCACATCTAAATCAAAACTTTGATTTCCTTTTTTGCGTTCGACGCTGGTAAACAGCAACACTAGTTGTTTTACCTTTAAGTTCAGAATGACGTTCAATTTGCGATACCTTAAAAAGTAAAAACAGGCATTCCAGTTTTTTGTTTGAAGTTTAAGTAAACAATTTTTATGGGGTATCTGTATCGAAGAGACTGGACAGTGACAGGACAGAACAGTGACAAAAATAATTTTAAAAAATGTAACGAGTCAAAAAACTTGAAAACTGTTCTGTTTGCGCAAGTATCATAGAAGATATTGGCAATCTGGGAGGTGAAGACAGACTCCATTGCTTCGTTGATTAATTGGAGACATTGGCCTTCAGCCTTTGTGCTGATTGTGCTCTTGGTTGATGTGAAGTCATAATCAGCCTCAAAATTCTAGTCCTAAGAGTCTTTGGTTCGGCATGTGGCTCCAAAACGTTCTGAGATGATCAAAGACAGATGGAAGTAGCATTTTTCATTGATTTGAATATAAATCCAGTACAAAAGTGGATTAAATTTTGTTAAATGTGTGTACTAGTGTGTATTTGATGGATCCTCTAATAATTTAATAAGGAATTGTTAGCAAATACGCCACTGTGAACACTTGTAGATCAAAAACATTTCTTTCTATCGCTAGTTAATCAATTCTGTCGTTTAAGGATATGTTTATATTGTGAAGTCTCTGTTGGGAACGAATGATTTAAAAAATAAGTTTCTTAGGCAGTCTCTACGCAACAGGCAGATTTTTATCATTGGTTAACTGCCTTGTATACTTAATAAATAATAAATAAATTTAATAATCAACTAAAACATTAACCTAAAAAAGAAATTATAATTTTATGCAATGAAGTCACAAATAATTGTTTAGTATTCCAGAATACTACGACACCTACAATTTGGAATCATTAAAATCATTGCCACACAAAGACGGATTTATTAACTGTTTAAATAAATAATTTAAAGATATAAAACAATGAAAATTGAAGTTTCGGGTGAAGGAGAAATGTTGGTTTTATTCTAACGTATACAATTTATGCATGTAACGTATTATGTTATATAAGACTGTGATTTGTTATTGTTCTTGTTTTTTTCGTGATAAATTAGAAAATATTCCTTAGGAAAACCTACACAATTACCTTGGTCAAACGTGTCGCGACTAGGTAATGTTTAATGGCGTAGAGATATGATGAAGTAAAATTATGTAAGTCCATACATACATTTTAATTATTCAATGCTGGGTTTGGGTTCAATCCCTCATCTACTTGGAGATTCCCAGGTGAAGAAGTGTCTTCCGTCTGTCTATCCACTTTGACAGAAGTATCATTCTTTGGAGTTATCCTTTGCTTGTAGTTCTTTAGAAATATTTTGAACCAGTTCAGTCCTAGACTTTTCTAGATGTTTTTATCATTTGCCTTTTATAATTTCGCCTTGAAGGCATACGCAGACCGATTCAGACTAGGCTATATACCTCTTCAGTCGCCCAATATTGACGAGTAAAAGATATTAACTGACCTATCTACCTAGCTTCATCTTAATTGTCATCTGCACTCAATAAATAGCTGGCACGTCGCCAAAACAATCAGTAAATGCTTCGAAAAACGGAACGTTTGCGTGATAATAATATTGAATCACCTACTTAATTTATTATAGAAAAAGTTATATTGTTTTAAAAAGTTATAGAAAATATCCAGTAAGAATCAAATATTATGGACTATATGTGTGTACTTGGTAAAAACTGTCACCAACTCATATTTTTTAGTTGGAAGTTGGAATGTTAATTGGTTGGGTTTGATAGACGGATATGTGTTAATATGTCAGTTAGGTATTACTAATTACAATGGAAGAAAGGTATTTAAAACATTCCAGAAATATGATATGGTTTGCGTTTGGAATGTTTCATTAGGTTTTTAAAATATTTTCGCGATTTCAAATGGAAATGTTTCGATATTTTCCTACTTCTACTTAGTTTCTGAGGAGAATCTAGTAGCTCCTTTAGTCCTATTTTCCGGAGGAATTTCAGGATATCTGCAGGCTTCAACTAAGGTAAATGCTCATCTTCTATCCAGCAATCTCCCAGGTACTGTGCTCTGGGATTCTGGAGTGCTGTACAGTTGGAAAGTATGTTTAGAAAGGGTGTTTTCCCATTAACTTTGTGTATCTGTTATTATTTTCCATTTTCCAGTTTTTGAACACTCAGTATTCGAATCTTTTCACAGTTCCTTCACAATACGCTTCTCGGTAATATCCTTAGTGAATCAATGCTTTGAATTTTGGTAGACTAGACTAGACTTCTACATTACAACAGCCAGTGATATTGTGGAAAATACCTTCCATGAATACCAATATTACATTCCCCAGCCTCTCGCTAAATAAACTTGAAATGAGGAGAGCAATCAACTTTTTGGATAATATCTAAATTCCTGCTTCCATAATAAAATCTTGCAGAATGTCGGAGGTATTTATGGAATTCATTTCTACCAGGGTCAAATGTTACATTCAAAATCGTGGATGTCACTTCCGACTAAAGCAAAATGGTTTACATGATGAGACTCACGGATAATATCGTGTATCTGTTAAGATTAGTGACACTGGCATTAATAAAGTCGTTGAAATCATCTGTAGTGTATTCGAAATTGATAAAGATTCAGATTAATATGAGAAAGAACCTTTTTAATGAAATACCACTCGACCTGGCTTGTTATTTTAAATAATTCAAAACTATATACTCTAAAAATCCCATTCATCTTTAGTGTGATACTTGTGGTGAAAATAATTCGAAAAGGATTTTTGAGTAGATCCCTGTATACACTGTAACTTTTATTTAAGAACACCTAGGAGTATAATAATGCACTAGCAATTTCATCAAAAAGCATTTTACTTACCAGACCTCCAACCTAGCCGGTATTTTCTGTGACCTTGATGGGCGCTGAAAGAACAGTTGGATAAGTGGAAAACCCAATAAAACTTTTCCCAGTTCTACGCCAAAACGATTGAGATTTATTCCCTAAAAAGGCTTTAAGCGATTACAAGTTCCTTTCTATAAAGAGAGTATTATTAACAGTTTTTGGTATCTTTTGATTGTTGTGGTTTTATTTATGTTTTCGACAGTCTATAAAAGCTATTATCGTAACTTTTTGTAATTTTGTACATATTTTGTATTAGCATATAAATTTCAAGATGAACATTTTGCCTTTGCGGATATACAGTCGCGTTTAAATGAATTATCTTTTCGTAAGTTACGCAGTTGAGAAAGATATGCGACAAGAAAACTAAATACCACATATTTCATTCAGGTTTAAAATACTTCCATTCCTATTCAGCCAAGAAATATTGCTTTCACTCGGTTATTTATTTGAATTATGGAATTCTATTTTATGTACTAAAAATTACACCGGACTTAGTGTTGGTTTTTTAAAGTTTCAAACGCAAATTAAAAAGTAATCAAACCACTATAAAGTCATACAACCGCATACAACCAAAATTTTGAGGTTATAATCTGTTCGGAACAAAAAATCCCAGCTATCATCCTAGGATTCATCGAGCACGTTCCGAGCATGCTCGAAATTGAATCTAAGTCTTCCTCGAACACATTCTGAAGCACTCCACCAACACTCAAATTTTAATTGCGCATGCGTAGTTCCTCCGAATACGTTTAGGATGTGCTCCGCGAAAACAGCTATTATCTCTGAATATACTATCAGTATTCAGGCTTTTTCATACAATATCTACCTGGTCTATTGGATGAGAAAGATCCATCATTACTTGTAGACATCGAAATGTCATAAATAATCACAAAAATCACATTCGTTTCAGTCGGAGTATTACACCCCCATACGTAGGCATTCGAGAATATATTAAAGATCGTATTATACCCACAGAAAATTTGATTTATAAGTATGTTTATTACTGACAGTCTTGCTCTATTAATTTTAAACGATATATTATTTCTTAATAGATTTCTACGTCATTATTATCTTTTCTGTTGTACAAACACCTAAGCAATTATGTACTGGATGTTTATAAGCAAATTACCGTTGAAAATTCTTGAATAAATTTGGGTAAAGAATATATATATACAGGGTGTATCATCTCTGTAATTAGCGAGTATTGTTATATACTACAAAAGCATGACTTAATCCGTACAAAACTCGTGAACCTTAAAATTTTAATTGTTTCATTTCGAGCTAATTTCACCTGATTGCCATTTTTGTACGTAGCTTATTAAAAGCAGTGAATACACGATTTAGATTTAGTGAAGGTCATAATTACCTAAATGAATGGTTTATTTGTACCTTTTCACGCGCTAAGAATTAATGCTTTGTTATAAGTCATGAACTTTAAGTGATTTTAATTAACAGTTAATATATTATAGTCATGATTACCCTTAAATTTTGTTAGATATCTTGAATTAACCTAATAAATCTTCCAATTTATTATTCCATTGTCTGTTCTACAACACTTTATACTAAAAGTAAAATAAAAATGAATAGTCTGTATTTGTCAATAAAAACACTTTGGTGGTGGAGTCGACCTAATAAGAACGTATAATCCTATAAAGGATAATGCTCTTTTACAGGATTTAGTCCTCAACCGCAATGATGCACTTTAAATGGCTTGAAACATGGAATAGAAGTATTGACATTTAATCGTAATAATCCTGGAAACAACCTCATAATCCTGGAAACTGGAAATCGCATAACATTTTACTTTTGAAGAATTCACTTGAATTGGACAATACATAAATGACAAGTTACATCCTTTTTGACGGCACTGTATAATCCTTTCAACAAAAACAATATCCTTATTTTCTCCACGTCTAGTTTCTGTCCAGTCTTTTTTGGTATATTTTAAAAAGTAACCATCCGGCAGCAATTTGAGCTGTGACCTTTACACTGATGGTTGTGCAGTCACCGCCAAGTGTGAGGCTGCAATTTCTCCAGAGACGTTTGCAATGGCGTGTCCAAGGGGTAGCAAGGAGGATTTAAAATCCAGGAAAGTGCGGTTTGAAGGGATACAAATTGAGCAACTGATTCTTTCGGATATTTCCTTTTAAAATGGATTTCTTTTAGAAGATGTCATGTTAAAACTAGACTAAATAAAGTACTCCATGTCAGTCTAATATTCCATATCTGTGGTAATTCAATTTTTGGTATTGAAAGGTAGAGTACGATATTTACAAAGCATGAAAAAATCATAATATTTCCCTTTGTTCCATCGAGTCACATTATGATGAATAAATGTAGAAACGAAACATTTTCAATGTGGGGACAATACAAATCAAATGGGGTAGCTTAACAATGGATGTTTTTACAGAAACCTTTGGTGAAATTGGTTTTTGATGTTATGTTTACAACGAAAATATATTTTAACCGTTAAAATTCATGTTTATATTCTTTTTCTAATGGTATTTGTTAAATGAAAGAAAAACATGTTTTTATATCCGTTCTTTTGCGGTGGAAAATGATAGTAATTTTGGAAATATATTCATATTTCTATAGGCTGCAGAGTATACAATTTTTGTCATGCGAGTAAGTGTGCTGAAAAAGTGTGCCGAATAGGTTATGTTATAATAAAAACTTTGATATTTGAAACACTTGACAGTGACAGGTTAATAGGTAGAATCGGATTTATGTTTAACACTTTCTTCTTGAAGATTCGACACAGTCCTCCAACTTTCACGAAAACAGGATTTAAACTATTTTTTGCATTGAATACAAACGACTTGTTGGCAATACAAAAATATAAAAACTCGGACAAGCAGACAAGCATGATAAAAACGACTGATGTCGCATTGTACTAAATGTAAATAATCTTCGAAAAAGAAATGAAGAAATCACAAAGATTTACGCTTTAACTCAACTAAAATCGAACCGGCTCTAAATAAATATAAAAAATTGTCAATTGGTTATTTTATATTCTGGATAAGTTGTAATTATTTATGTGTAATATTGTTAAATTCATTGAATAAATTAAATTGAGAAGCGTGAAATTCTTTGATGGATGCATAAAAGAAATAAATAACTTGGTACATCATGGCTATCGTCAAATGTATAAAATTCGGCATATAAGGCGATACGCCACATGCTCTGTATCTTACCATTAATATTAATCATTTTAAAGATCGTAATCCATTATAATTTTGACAGTTTCGCGAGATTCTTTGTATTGCGTCAGTCTTAATCGGATTTATTTATTTTTTCAATTTATACTCTACGCCAATCCACTAATCTCAAGAAGTATTGTGTATAGGGTGTCCCAAAATGCATGGTTTTACAAAAAGAGATTACATTATGTATGAGGAAATTCTCAAGTTGTTGACAAAGACTGAATTATAAATTAAAACCATCTACCTACTATTAAATTATTCCGTATCGTGTCTTGAAGTACCAGATCGATTTCTCAACAATCTAACCAATATTTATTATACAGGAGATGTTTGTTTAGGATTCCATTGAATTCAGAAGTCAACGCAGGTGAATATAATACTCAAAGTGACATTTATATACCTACAACTTATCGAGAAATCTTGTAAAGATTCAAGTGGCAATAAACATGTAGGAAAAATAGTAAATCAAACAAAAGTAGTAGTGATTGCTTTAAATAGCTCATTAGTATTCTGTAAAAGTAAAACAAATGTTGAACTTGAACTTTAAATCGACTACAATTACAAAATAGATACTGTAGATTTGAATTTTGTGGCTTTTAAATGAATACACACTAAGAAAATGCTTATATCTATACCTTTCTTTATCTAGTGTCATCTTCCTCATTTACAATTATCTCACGTTGGTGGTTATTTGTCATATGATAACACAATCCGTTCATTTGTTATTGTCTAGCAGCACATCTGTTCACATTATGATCTCCACGAGACTTCATGATACCCTCTTTATAAAGATATAAAAAATCAAGACTTCACCACCAATGGTGGTGCCAAATTTAAGAACAAAATTAAAAATAATTCACAAACGCACCACGTCTGACTGAACGCACTTCTTATGACAGTCATTTTTGAAATAGCGCGAATTTTAAGCCAATGACATCTTTATTCATAGATAATTTAAAGCAGCAAATATGCTAAAGACAATATCTTGGATGTAAAAAATGATGTTGCACAAGTTTTTATTTGAATTCTCAAAATATAGAGAATTTCAGCTTCTCAGTTGGCTGGATGAAGCAATAATTGTAAACTTCACAGCTAGTAGTGGTAAAAATATATTTTTCTCCTCCCTATATATTGTAAACAACGTATAAATAATTATCAGTTGGATTCGGCAAACCAACGAACCAGCTTTCGAGATTGTTGCAACTTTTTGTGAGACAACTGAAATTAAGATAATTGCTCTTTGGTGCAATAACAGTACCTCGTTAATACTCTCGTTGACCATTTTGAGCTCTAACTTTCTTTACCCTTCAGTTACCGGGTGGCCTATACAAAATTTATTATGTTTTTTTCAAAACAGTTAACAATGGGGGGTATAAGAATTAAAATAAATAAGAATAATACGAGGGACGACCAAAAAATGTCCTTCGTTTTTATAAGAAAAACTAAATTTCCTCGCCGCTTATGATTCCAATTCTTTTAGGGAGACATCGTAAAGTACATGTGGTGAAATGGAGAGAAATATTGCAATTTTCTTTCTCATTTCAATTCGTTTTCGTATACGAGATCAGTTTCATATATGGGTTAGTGAACTAGAAGCAAAATAGTTTGCGTGTATCGATTAGCTGTTATAGTTGGATAAACGATGACTTTTATATGTCATATTTTCTTTATCGGAGATTGATTCAAACAAATTTCTTAGTCGTAAACTTTTAATCAAAAGCGATTTAACATAAAACTATATCTTCTCATACAGTTTTTCTTTTTCTTATAAGTATTATTACCGTGTTTTTATTCGATTCGTGGTCTTAAATTGCTTATTAATACATTTTTTTAACGGTATCATTACATTGCTATAACTGCTCGGATGGTAAGAAATTTTACGTACATGCTACCAACCGTATTCGACATTGATTGCTGTATATGGATAACTTCTTATCTTTGTAGCAAATACGAGTTGAATTTCGAACAATCGTCAGATAGATTGATACGAAGACGTGTGGAAAATATAAACCAAAGAAATTTTAAACTATATTTTCTCACTATAACTTCGAATATAGGGCAAATCCACGTTATATCACGCCTTGGTGAATATGGCGTGGCTCTTATAGTGTGTTTAGGTTCATTTAATGTTGAGGTAGTAAAAATTAAGAAAATTCCTACACTGACAATATTATTCGATATTTTTGTATTTGCAAGAAGTGGGTCATATGTTAAGGTCACTTTTCTTAAATATAGGTACTTATATAAAGTTAGGAAAAAATCTATTTGTCGTAAAACATAAATAATTGTCGACTTTATCAATCTAAATCTACATTTTACAACAAATTATTATTAATTTAGTTTAAAATGTGCATAAATTTGTAATAAAATGTATTTGCAAATACTTATTTCTTGATTAATATTGATTTATTCCATTCAAGTGCTAATCTTGTTACACTACTAAACAGCAGAGGAAGAAACACGTGTAAGTTGACCATTTTAGAATTGGCAAGGCGTGTGTATATATATTACAAACGTGACAAAAACATAACGATCATGAATAATTCATAATATGTGCACATATTTCACGAGATTCATTCTCTGAAACAGACCGAAACATTTAAAAGAAGGTGAACTAATGTACATATTTGTTTTTTAAGATTTTTTCTTACTTTTTCACATCTCTAATATTCTAATACAGATATAATAAGCTTGGAAAACAGTACAGGAAAAGTCAAAGGGCACCAGTACTCAAGTGCTACGTTTCTGTAGTTATTTGTATGGTCACGAAGGCAGTTAATATTGAAATAGTCTCAATTCTATCAACAGAGGAATTTATAGCCCTCTATACAATATTGGAGGACTATGGAAAGAGACTGTTCGAAGTACAAAGTATCATTTGCGTCGTCTTTTATGAAATAATTGCTTCACATTTGAAGAATTAAGCACCGTAGCTTCCCGTAGCTAAATGATCATTCGTTTTAAGTTATTTCCAGAAACGTGATTTTAATGCAATTGATTTAGGAAGTTGTAATTACGTAGATATTTATAAATTTTGTGAATCAATCTTAAAATATATGAATTATATACCATGTCAAACATAAAAAGCACATAAAAATTTGCCGGCTTCGATTGATCTCGTTTCGTTACATCCCGGTGTCTAGCGACAAAAACATATTAATTTTCATTTACTTTACGAGATCTGAAAGTAATTTTCAAATTTTGCAATTTTGAAGTTGAAAGGCTTAAAATTGATTCGAATATTTTCAGTATATTTATACACGTCGATGCGGCTTTTCTAATTGATTAAATAATGGCATAGGTAATAACAAACAGAGTTAACAGTGCATTAACCATTGCAGAAGTGGCCTATTTATTTGACAGGTATAAATTGCTTTACACTTTTGTTATATGTTCATAAAACAGAATCTACATGATGTTTGGTATGGAAAAATTTTATTTTTACATACAGAATGTTCATTTTGATTGTCACTAGTTTTGGAAACTCAAGACAAAGTGCAGCTTTTGGTTTTAGAAAATGAATTCCCAATATTTAGAGGTGAAAGAGTTATTTTATCAAAAATCCGGACTGTGTCAGTCGATTTTTCGACCAAAAAGAAACCTTTAATATGAATTCTTAGGATTTTTCATGCCGCAAACAATTTCAGTACAAAAGTTTTAAAAAAACGGGTAAGTATAAAGAAAAATCACAATCATTTAATCACAAATCTTACTGCCCTCTGCTAAATTACCATAGCAATTAAAATGCAGCATGTCGCTCTTACAAAATTATTCCAACATTTTTAATTACAAAATTTAATTCTAAGCGAACTCTACAAGTGTATTTGTTTTGTATGGTGATGCACAGTGAAAAAGCAATTAGGGAAAAGGGTTTATTTGGTTGTCGCCTTTATTTTACATTTATATGAGGTTGATGTTGATTATATTTGGAATCTGAGTTTAGATACAGTAAGTGACAGATGACAGAACTAAAAAAACTGTCGAAATATTCAGTTCCTACATTCTTTGGTTGTTTGACTGCAAAGAGTTACCAAAATAAAAAAAATTGGCCCTGAACTCTCTAGGGCCAGCCCTGATCAATTGGAAGATCAAGAAAACATAAGAATGATTCACATTTTTCAGCTCGAATATCTTCAACAAATCACGTGCATTTATTACGAAGAAGAACAGCATAGTTGGGTGTTTAAAACATAGTAAAAATGTCACATTATATTGAAGTGGTCAATATTTTCTCCATATATATAAAGACGTTGATACCGAATTTTTTTATTGTTTTAGGTAAAGCAGTGCCCTTTGTAGAACTGACTGTAGCCCATGCCTCAGTGCTGACCATTCTAGCTATAAGCTTTGAACGTTATTACGCCATTTGCAAACCCTTAAAAGCGGGCTACATATGTACCAAGGCCCGAGCTTCACTTATATGTCTACTAGCTTGGTTTGTGGCAGCTGTGTTTACCAGGTAAATTTCCAAAATAACAGTTGTCCTTTAACCCTATTAATAAAGACTTTTGAGTACAATTAAATAATTTTGTGTATGCTTTTGTTGCTTGTCATTGCTTTTGTAAAATATGCCTTCTCTTAATTGGATTTTATAAGAAATTTATATCCAATCCACAATATTTGATATAAAATGTTTCAAATTATGTTTAATATTTAAGAAAAAGACAATCGGGACAAGCTAGGACTCATTTTCAAATATATTTACCTCTCCTTTCTGCATAACTTTCTAGATCGTCTTTTTTTCTTTATTTCCTTGAAACTGGATCTAACGAAACGACTCTTCATTTTAAATTTATCGGAGCCCGATCCTGAATTCAGATTTTGTGGTTTACAACAGACCATTTTCAAGCCGCTTTTCGACGGCCAAAACAAATAAATCAAATAAAATTTGTTAGTTCACTTTACACAAAGCTAAAAAGCTTCTTTTTCTCTTTCTAAATCCCTAACCTACCGGACTTAAAACTAGATTGGTTACAGCTTTAACTTTCTTTAACATAGGCCAGTACTTCCTCGGATAAACACCTTTGAATAGGCTATTTAAACTCTTATTTTGTTAAAAACTCACCTATATTATAATTCGTCTTGAATATTATATTCTATTAATTAAATAAACACTCTCAGACAAGTTTAAGTGTGTGGAAATATTGGCCTAGAAAAAATGGCTCTTCTTTAGTGTTTCGTGAACAGTTTGTAAAAGCGATTGGTAGTGTAGCATGCTGCACGGTTTATACGCGATATTAGTGCTTAGTGACTAACTGCAAAACTAAATGGTCCATGCTTTTAATATATTTCAGCTTTTAAAAGCTACTATGTAGATTGTACCGTACTTTCCAGTAATTTAAAATCGAGTTACTTCAATGAAATGCAACGGAAAGGTTTTTTTAAATGAAAATGGAAACTAGGATTTTCTAAGGATTAACTGCTAGTTTTCGTTGGGAAAAAAATCAAAGTTAGGCAGCTATACCTTTTTTTTTTAAACTACTTTATTTGATTTTAAGTTGGATTTTCTGCTGTATATTGGCCTGGTGCTTGGTGGTAACGACAACTGCTAGCACTTTTAATGTTTCTCAAAGTTTTAGGACTCCTAAAAATTATATTTCTGGGTCATTCCCAATCATCAGTACGACATGTACATGCGCCTAGTAACTACCTACTTAAAATGATCCCATATTTTATAGATTTGTTGTTTTTAAACAATTTATTGCGATTGCAACTATCATAGGAATTATTTTCAGACATGTCGATCTTGTTGGTTTTATTTATTTCTACCAGATATAAGAGATTATAAAACGAAAACTTAATTCTAAGAATTAGGAATTGGATATTCCAGTTTTTCGTTTTGTCGCTTAATGTGTTCTGGCTTTTATCCAAAAATAATGTAAAATGTTGTTGTGATATAGAACAAATATTATTTCAGATGTCTGTTACTTGTATATAATATTTTCTTACAGTAATTTTCAAAATTGAGATTGGAAAGGACGAAATAAAAAATCGGTTGTAGCAGAATATAGAAAATGGTAAAAAGAGGGCAGAGAAAAATTCTTCAGCTAGAGAGGACAGAAAGAATCAAAAATCCTGATGAAATTGAAAGGAATTATCGTAAATAGCGTCACAATACGATTTTAAAATATCAATTTAAAAATAATACATTATCAATCACTTTCTCTGTGAGAAAAAGAAGAATTTAAAACGAGAATTCTGTTTCTCCTAGTAAATTTTATCTAGAAATCAAGTTCCTTATTGTAAATCTCGTTTCCTTTTAAGGATTCTTCAGGCTTTTATTAGAAACAAGATGAAACAAATAGTCAAGACGCCATATGATTTAAACTACACCCACGATTCTTAAATTAAGTCATTTTTAATATAAAAGTCATTCTTTTACATGACAATTTCCACTCGTTTATTTGAATTTTCCTCTTTAGCGTATTTTTATGGCTACTAGTTCTATTCCTGATTGGGATGCAGTCCTGTCCTCTGCTTTAAATATCGTGGCGGATAATACTTGGCTCACCTGTATTTTCATTTTTGACAGTTGGTATTTGCAATAAAAAGCGAATCACGAAATTAATTACATACGTATTTGAATATAGCTCCCATACTAATAAATTATAGGATTGTACCTTTATATTTTTTTATGACTTTTAATTTCCAAGTAATTTATAGCGTTAATTCCAATAATTGAATTAAAGAATACCAGATGAATAATAGGTCGTTAAGCTTGTAGATATATTACCTCTTAAACGGTATGATGTCTGGTTTTACTGGAAAATTGAATACATGGATATAAAAATTGATATTGTGTGATTGCTTTCCTCGGCTATACCCCATTAGATTTATAAATAAGGAATTTTCATCACTGGGAAATAAATTTGGTCCAATTTGATTTTCTCCTGTCCTCATTCTTATGACACATTGATATCGGTAGTTGATTGAACTCGAGATAAACTTTCAGAGAAATAACTAACAAATTATCTACTTTTTTACAGTTTCCTGCAAAAAGGTTTTTGGCAATGAGAGCACAATTTATAGTTTTATCCTGTTTTTAAAACCACTTCTTAGAACAATTCCAAAGTAGTGTACACAGGCTGCAATAGAATACTTTGATGTTCTCAAACATAGGATAAAATTTCAAGCACTTTTAATGCCTTAAAAGGAGTATTTTATTTCTTCGAAAAGGCTATTATAAATTATAAAAAAAAAACTTGTCTTCGTTATTATTGATTTAGAAAAATTTATTTACTGTTGGATTCGAAGTATACAGTGCAGAGGCACACTTAAAAATACGAAGACATTAAATAAAGACTAAATCCTCAAAAAGAAAAGCTTCAAAACATCTATAATAACAATAAGAATGCAATTATTGAAAGTGTAAAACGTAGTAGTAGAGAAAATAAATCTTGTGTGTTCTATGGAGTAATTTTAATGATTAAATGGAGATATTTCATCTTTCCAAACATTATTGATATACAGAGCGTTCTTGAATAACAAAAACAAGCCAAGGATTATTTTAGTCTGTATTTTTTCCTAGGTTAGAATATTTGTCATTTTCGCAGTTGCATAGTATATCCGAGCAGGACTTTTTTTTCAGTTTGCTCAATAAATTGACCCACGTCACGTTGAGTGTCTAATTAAAATGATTTAACGTCCCCAATAAATTCATATTAAAATTTCAATTTGTCTTATATTTTAAAATTACCGAGCTTCCTCTACTGAACGTACATGAAAAGATTGAATTTAGTGCGACATGGTAGAAGAAAATTAATAGGGAATTTAAAGTTTCGGGAAAATTTAAGTAGTTTTGGATATGATTCCTTTTTGGTAAAAAGTTAGAATATAACTACCATTTCCTGGAGGAATTTCAGGATATCTATAAACTTAGGTAAATGTTCCTTTTTTCTATCTAGCAATCCCCCAGGTGCTCTAGGATTCTGGAGTGCTGTGCAGTTGGAAAGTATGTGGATGGAGGTCTCTTCTTCCATGCCACCAAATCTACTATCTTCTTCCTCCACTGTTTTGAGCTTTTTCATGTACCCATTCAGGTGACAATGTCCCGTTAGTCACCCAGAAGAATCTTTGATTGTCTAAGCCCTACTAGATCTTCCCAATAGTCAGATACTTTCTTTCGGCTTCACCTGTTTCTTCCAATATTACATTGGGGCTGATTCCACAAAAGGATTCAGGCCCCCAGAAAGGTATTACGGTCCCCCTCTTTGCTAGTTCATCTGCTATTTCATTTCTTCCTATCCCAGTCTGTCCTGGAATCCACAGTAAAGTAACTAAATTTATTCTTGCCTAGATCATAGTGTTTGTCTAGGCATTTTGGCATGCCATGTATAATTTTCATCCTACACTTTCATTTAAAGAAAATATTTGTCGACAACTGTTTTTTTTTCATCTAATAGTCGCCATTGAAACAACTTTTCAAGGAAAAATCCCCGAATCTTTTCAACTATTTAGATAAACAAACGTCTAAAGTTTGCAATTTAATACATCGAAATATTTTAACCAAGTCTGAATAGAAAGCAAAAAAGTTTTAAAAATATTGAGGTAGTTATTGGAAGTAAACAAAAAAATACTTCCAAGCCATCATCCAGAATTTAGTATCGACAATATATAGGGCGGATGTAAAACTTTTAAGAGTGCCTAATAAATTCACTTGTACCTATAACTTTTAAAATATATTGCAGCATTGCTTGCTCAATACAATATTCCAAAGACCAACCAGTTATGTGGCTATAGTAAATTAAAGATATTAAAGACATGAGAACTGCAAGAAACAATATCGGGATGAGAAGGGAAGGCATTTTATGGATAAAACTTATATATAACAGTCCTTATTGTTAAGAGATCTAGCTAAAACTGGGGTTATGGGACAGAAAAGGGACAGAAGAAGTGTGAGGAAAGGTCATTTGATTGGATACTTTAAGTCTCTGGAATCTGGAATTCCTTTTGCGTCGTCTTTTTAAAATATTGAGAAGTGGAATATACTTCAGCTTGTTTGGATTTTCAACCAACAAATATTTTTGTATAAGATGGAAGTATGAAAGGAAAAATATATCAGCGTTGTTTAATTTTATTTTTATTTTGACTGAATCGACTGCAAAATTTGATATTTTAGGAAAAAACGGCTAGATAATCAGTAATTTCTCGCTTTCTTGAAAATTGATTCCCTTTATTCGCTCCCAATTTGTAGGGAGTTAAATCTCTCGACTAATATACGTACTTTTCGACACAAACGGTGCCACTTTATTAACAAGGGATCCCATAAGAAATTTTGAAAGTTCAGCGATTTAATTAAAGAAGTTGTAATGAGACGAAAAGTTACATGGTTATATTGAGAAGGCGGGAGTTGTTTGAAAGTGGTTTATTTGGCTCTATAAGGAATTCAATTATTTAATGAATTTTAGCAGATTTTTTTATAAAAATTCAAGCATTGTACACATTTTTATATAAATTTCTTTCTTCTTGATTGATTTACTGCAAAACGAGTATCCAACATCGAATATAAAATTGGCTAGCCTGTTGCCCGATAGAAAATGCTACGTCTGGTGTCGTAACTTCTTATATTGGAGCATTAAGATCCATCACTGTCGTTGGAGAACGAAAATTGTGGGTGAGGAAAATCGAAATGAGATGAATAGATACAGAAAACAGGTCATGTTTGTGTTATTATCCGAATGAAACGAATCGAACAAAATAAATTGAAGAATTGATGTTTTGTACAAAAATCAGAAGCACTAAGCTATGACACAATTTTAATAATTTGATGTTTTTGTTTATTTTATGTCAGTTTTTGACATCTTGGATTGTCCAAACATTGTGGGACTGTATATATTCGCAGCATAAATATAAAAACAATTGACATGTCTGAAAATAATAAAATAATCAGTCACTAGGTGATACATTTTTGTGAAAAACAAGATGGTTCAGCAGTACCAGTTCAACTCAAATGTAGCTTCATTTATGTCACAAATAATTAGACTGCCTAATTTTTTTAAGGAGCTGTTAGGAAAGATAACAAATGCTGCTTAGATAATATTGTTACGCGAGTGCCTCAGTGAAATTCCCGCATGAGACGACTATGACTCCTCCGCTAGTGGCCGAGAACTATCGAGAAGATAGTGGCTCCGCCGCCACTAGACTAGTTCTCTCTCGAAGAATTGGAAGGGCGAGGGGTAGGTAGTCTTTGGATTGTTCTCGACTAGCGGAGGAGTCATAGTCGTCTCATGCGGGAATTTCACTGGGGCACTCGTGTAACAATATCATAAATAGTTTTATTTTTGTTATCAAATTGAAGTTTTGGCTTTATTGTTGAACTTGAACATTGGACAAGCTGCAACTGCAAAATCTGAAAAGTGTTTCCACATGTCTTGCTTTGCCACTTTTGGTATCTATCCTAACAAAAACCCAGTACAATTATTTCTATATCCTGACGCGATTTTTGCTATTTAAAGTACTTTTTGCTTTTCGTCAATTTATTTGGACTTTACATTGTTAAAATAAATGTTGTTAACAATTCCTACAAATAATCTTTTAATTCAAATGGAACTAAGTAGTTTGCAGCATGATTTTTACGTGACCGTTGAGTTAAAAGATTACAATTTTAATTTCTATCGTCCAAATGTATTGAATTAATTTCGGTGAAGAGTTTGGTTTTTTTTTGCATTGTGTGAACGTAAAAAACGCAAAATAAAAAAATATCAAAATTTATTCCAGCCCTATAATTGGAATAGCAGAATTCAAACACATAGAATATTTTGACGGGACGAAGGTACCAGCTTGCCATACGCTCGCCAACACTTTTTGGTCCGCTCTGTACTTCCTCAGCAGCGTTTTACTGTTTTTTATAGTTCCTCTTTTTCTCCTTTTGGTACTATACTTTGTAATAGCGAAAAATTTAATATCAAACGCAGCTACGTTAGTTTTAAACAAACATATAGATAATTATTCCATCAGAGCTAGACGACAAGTTATAATGATGCTGGGTACAGTGGTACTAAGCTTCTTTCTCTGTTTAATTCCCTTCAGAGTATTTATTATTTGGATAATCGTAGTACCAGAAGAAAACGTTTTTCGATTGGGTATTGAAAAGTACTATAATATCTTGTACTTTTGCAGAATAATGGTTTATCTAAACTCAGCTGTCAATCCTATTTTATACAATTTAATGAGTTCGAAATTCCGTAACGGATTCGTCATATGTTCAGATACAAACAGGCACTTTTTCCGAAGAGCGAGGAATGGTACTACTAGTACTACAGCTACGAGAAGTAGCAGTACTTTCAGAAATAGCCATGATAGTTATAATTATAGAGTCTGTTATAGACCTAAGAACATTATCAAAAGCTTCAGCGATTCCCCGGATTCGAACAAAAGCTCTGATTCGAATACGGTTATTTTAAAAGAGGTTCCTACGAATAGAGCTTTAAAAAATAGCAGTATTGACGAAGAATACGATAATTTCGACCTGGAAACTCACGAGCATCCGAACTATAATGTTTTCACTGAAAATGTTATAATGTTTAACCAGGATAGAAAGCACGAATTTCCGAATTTTTTTCAGGAAAAATGTGGCGAAAACGAAGGAAACTTTGTTACTAGGGATCCAAACAGAGAGGACGAAAGCTTTGTCTAAAAATCAATTATTTATAATAAATATCCATTAACGAATCTTCAAACCAAGTAATTTGTCTGATATTTTCAAAGGTTGTTGTTTATCTTTATCTTTTCCCTCATTACTTTTTTGTATTTAACATTTTTATAATGTGCCCCACGTTGGGCGCCGAATTTATTCCAGTTCTTTTCCCCTTTTTAATTATTTAAACAATATTCTCGAAAATAGTAGTTTTTTGCCTCAACTAAATAATCATCATTGTCCAACCAGTTTACCTAAACATTAGTACGATAAAGTCCTATATCTTGTGATCGATTGAAGATAATTGAATGAAATTTTGACCGATTGTAGTCAGCTTAGAGGTGCATAATTTAAAATTAGTCGTAATTGTACAGCGTGTTCCAGAAGCTGGCTACAATCGGTCAAAATTTCATTCTAATATCTAAGATAATTCACAAGATATTGTACTTTATTGCACTGAATGATTCTTTGATCTCATTTTTTGAAGTTTCTGTCCATTTATTTCCTCATATCGCCTGAACTCCGTAAATAATTTAAATAAATATTTATTAAATGTACTTAATCTATTAGTTATTCGTTTTCTTTTTTGTAAAGTTTATTGTTGTATAATGCATGCATTTTAGACCAAAGAATAAATGTTATAAAATAAAGTTTCAGATATTTGTGTTATTGTCTTTTTCCATTTCATCACCTAAACTATCTAACAATACGAACCTCGAGCAGGTACGTACTTCACAGCATACACTAAGAAGAAACATTCCTTCATTGAAGTGGAGAATTTGTATTGAGTTTGCTTATCACTTAAAAATAATGTTTTAATCGGAATATACAGGATGGACCGTAAATAACTGAGATGAAAGATGCTCTGACTCAAAATATTACCATCTGATTCATTGTTTTCCAAAATTGAGCTCGAATTCTGTTTAGTAATATCTTCTAGAGATGTAAATATTCGATAAATTGAACCCAAATTGTTATTTTTATTGAACTCAATACAAATGTTCACTTTCATCATAGAAGAATTTACACAGCATTCATCGACTCTAACCACAAAAATCATCATCAGTCACCTAACAATGAACGAAATGTGAGTATAATTTTTTTTTCCATTTATTTTTTAAACTTTTTTTTTGTAAATAAACTTTATATTGTCTTAGAAATACCCAAATACCTAGTTTGTGGCTTTTCTTGATTACTAGAATTACCAGTTGCTATGTTTGGACAAATATTAGTAAATGTAGATATGTTGAGAATATTTTGCACTGTATATAATTGCAAGAAAGCAGGGGTGATATTCTGGAGGTTTTATAGTATTTTAAAAGGTTGAATAAATATACATTTTAAAAGAGATATTGCGTAGTCTTATACAAACAAAAACAATCCAGAAATTACCCAAATATTACGTTACTTTGTGTCTTTTCTAGCCCTTGTATACTATATACTCACTACGTAAACATAAATGTTGCTCATCAAGTTTATCGAATGCATAGTTGATAATAAAACCTAATTCAACTCAAGATTCAGCTGTTTACAATTGTTGACAAATGAAACATATAATAAATATATATGGTTCATACAACAGCCTTTTTGGTGTGCGTCATCGTTTGTTAATGTCTTTCTAATACATTACGTGGAAAGAAATTCAAAAAAAGTCAGGTCTTTAATTAATCCTAATCAAAATATCACAATAATGAACCGTTCAAATTTATTACAAACGTCAATCCTAATCATTGACTTACCAAAATTTGATTGGTTGATGTTCAGATTAAGCGTAAGCGCGACCTATCAATCGGGAGAAATTTCTTTATTTAAAATAGGCATGCAGATATACCTTTCGTATTGTCAATGTGTCTGACATCTTTTTCTACTGTCCCACTGACAGTTCTTGTCAGGTCTGTACTTTGTTGTTGACGGTCAATTATTATTTTTGAAAAGTTAATATGAATATTATTGTTATATTTATTTGAATAATACAAAAATATGCCTAAATACACAGAAAAACATCAGCATTTTGAAAGTTCTCAAGTATTTTCAGTTAGAAAAAGAAGCTGGTAACTATTAATTTCGTAACCTTGTCGAATTTTGCTGAATGCGATCCTGATGATTTTATTTATCAAATTTAGGGTTTGATATGTGTCAAAATAGCAAATAAAATAAACGACATACCCAAAACCCGAATATACGTCACAAACGATGACGCACACCAAAAAGGCTGTTGTATGAACCATAGTTTAGTTGCGTTATACCCTGTATATCATTTCTAATTATTCATCCCTCTAATCCATTGGTTATTAGAGCTTTTAACACCAAACAGCTGCAAATAATTGAGGTATACATTATTAAAAAACATTTGCAGGATTAAAACTATGAAAATTAACAAACTCAAAAGGCCCGGTACATATTAGATGATAGTTGTAACAGTTTAATTTGTAAATGTTTTAATATAATATTATTTTTTCAGCCCGATTTTGGCAATAACGCAGTACAGCACCGAAGAATACATCGATGGGTCTCTAGTATTCGTCTGCTTTAGTTTAGTCGAAGATTTGTTCCCTTGTATATTCTTCATAGGATCAGTAATAATATTTTTCATCTTTCCTTTGGGTATATTAATCTGCGTTTACGCCCTTATCGCTAGTTCTTTAATGTCCCAACCTCTAGTGATGATAGCGTCAAGAACTAGTACAGTCCCTGCTCAAAACGTAATAAAATATAGAAAACAGGTAATTTTAATGTTGGGTACTGTGGTACTAGCTTTTTTTATTTGTCTACTACCCTTTCGAGCTCTAACTCTGTGGATTATAATAGCTCCAGCTGGATCTAGCTTCGAACTGGGATTCGAAAGATACTATAACATCCTTTATTTTTCTCGGATTATGTTCCACATAAACTCAGCTGTCAATCCGATTTTATACAACGTCATGAGTTCAAAATTTCGAGGTGGGTTCTTTAAATTGTGTGGCGCTAAGAAACTTAGACAGAGGTATTTGAAAAAACCGGAAATGACTAGAAAGAGTACCAGTTCTTCCACGCATACTTCCTCGCAGCAGACTTCGGAAAGCTTCCTGAAAAGCAGTCGCAACCATTCTAGGCAGTCTAGTAGTCTTAAAGAAGAAGAAGGGAAAAAAGAAGTTACAAAGAAAAATTTAGTTAAAAACGTTTACGTTAGAGCTCCGATTCAAATCGTTGCTGGTATTAATGGTGAGAAACTTCCCAGTGGGGAGATTTATGTTTGATAATTAATTTATTTACTTAATAATATTAAATAATTAAGGTTGAAAGAATGAAAGAATTTCTAGGAAGTCAACTAACCACTCTGAAAAATAAAATATCTATTTGTATATAATAATTATTCGATATGTAAATATTATTGATAAAGATACAGAAAAAGCATCACACTCACTTATGCAACACTAATACCTGCTGCAAGTGAGATGTGTTGTCTACACTCTTTTGACAAGACATTCTTCTTACCTTGCGTTATTCGATTTGTAAATATTGTCTTATTGTTTGTCAAATAAAAATACCTTTCGTTTACCAACAAATAATAAGTATATATCAAAACTTTTTGTAAATCCAAAATTGCACTATCTATTCCATAAGTATACGATGTAAATAATCAAAATAAATAAAATTAGACAATAGAAAACTTATATTGGTGCTATTTTAAATCTTACTTTCAGGTTTATATATATATTTCAATATTTTGATTGTAATTTTCTAATTGTAAGTTCTTTACACAGCATGGTCCAAGGCTTCTACTACACCTTCCAATTTGTATACCCTATAAAAGGCCACCCTCTTTTCCTTGTATAGAGATATTCCAAATTATATCAATCTTTAAAGTTCAAGAAACTAACTCTGTTTTTATTAATCCCGACAATACAAATAATATCCACTTATATAACCCATGAAAAAGGTTATTAGACACTTCTGAAGATCCTCAAATATCGATATTTGCGATATTAATGCCCGTCTATAGCTTTGATTATTTTCTTACGGTGGTTAACGACCCCTTTTTAAGTGGTAATTTTATCAAGTCTATGAACCATTTAAGAAAACCGTAAAATAGGCATTTCTAAAGTATTTATTATAGTTTTAAGTTGCTAGATGAAACATAAATCGGTAAAATATCGATAATAATATTAAATCGAATTGTCAGAATGTTTATTTAAAAATGTGTATTATTTTATGAATGTATACCCAATGATAACTGTATAGTTCTCAGCTAGTCAAACCTTTATGTACGTATTTATTAATAAAAATTAGCAAACAATTTAAGTTTTATTTTCACACACACTTATGCAACACTAATACCTGCTGCAAGTGAAATGTGTTGTCTACATTCATTTGACAAGACATTCTTCCCACATGGCTTTTTTTACATCTTGCGTGAATGAGATCTGAATCGAGTATAATTATTTATTTCATTTATATCTGAGATAACTCAATTTTGGATCTAACCCATCATTGCACATGAACAGTTGGATGAAGCCTCACTTCTATCATTCTTCTATTTTCCATTTATTTCTATGTTCTGCAATGTCATTTTCATTTTATAACCTATAATACAAAACGTCAAATGGTAAATATTTTAAATAAGCTTTAAATAAATTAATTCATTGCTTATTGCTATTACAATGACAGAAGAATTAATAGTAATTACGTCTCTGAATAAACTGTGTCGGACGTGTTTATCAGAAAAACCCTCAGAAGAATTAAAATGTCTTTATGATGGAACCCTAAGGCAAGAATTAAAAGAAATAACGGATATTGAGGTATACTACCACAAACGATAAATTATTTCTTTTGAAATGGCAACGTATGTGCAAGTGGAATATGTTTTGTAGGTACGAGAAGATGATGGTTTGCCTTATGGCATCTGCCACAACTGCTGTTACATACTCAACATCTCTGTGAACTTTAAAAAGCAATGTCTGAAGTCAGAAAACCATTTAAAAAGTATTGTGTGTCCAGTAGAACCGACACTTATTTATAAATCAATCACAATATTGAACAGTAATCCAGATGATCTGTGTTTAGAAATTCTTCATGAACAAAATCTCCCAAAGACAAACGATAAAGATGTTATTGTATCTGAAAATTCTGTAGAAAACCATTTAAACACAAATAATTCCAATGAAAATAATAATAATACAGACTGTAATCAAGAATTTAATGGAAATATGATTGAAAATAATGCACACAGTGTTATTAAATATAATCCAAAAGTGAATACTGAAATTTCAAAGGAAAAACTATTTGAATGTTTAGACTGTAGGAAGAAATTTAAACTTGAAAGTACATTCAAGTCACATATTGTTACCCATGGAAAAAATTTTGAATGTGAAGTTTGTCATCAACAATTTAATGGTAATACTTTAAATATACTTTGAATCCAAAAAAAGTATTGATATATTTGTAGTTATGAAGTTGTATAGATCCCATATGTTATCTAAACACCCAGAACACCGTCCCTATAAGTGTAAGCACTGTGGAAAGGCTTTCAATGTGTCTTACAACCTTATTAAGCATTTAAGAATACACGGAGGTGAACGAAAACATCTATGTACAATTTGTGGAAAAAAATTTTACGAGCACAATCATTTAATAGTAAGAACTTTTTAAATCTATTTAGATTTTCTGGAAAATGCATAAATATAAGAATAACTGGCCAATGGAGTGTTTTAGGTACATTCTAAATCGCATACTGGTGAAAAATCTCTAAGCTGTATGACTTGCGGAAAAAAATTCAGCAATAAACATGGGCTAGCTACGCACAACAAAATCCATACAGGAGAAAGAAAATATCAGTGTAATGAATGTGGTAAGTTTTATGGTTTCGTGTAAATGTAATTATATGTAATGTTTTTGAATAAAATTCAGCAATTTTTGTTTGATGTAGGTAAAAGATTTGCTCACTCTTTTGTATTAAACGCTCACAAGAGAGTTCATACAGGAGAAAAGCCATTTAAATGTGCTACATGTGAAGCTTCTTTTGCTTCGTCTTCTTATTTAAAAATACATCAGAGAATCCATACTCAAGAAAAACCTTACAGTTGCGATATATGTCTAAAAGTAAGTGAATGTTATAAAACGAAATGTATGGTAAATAATGCGTTTTTAGTGTTTTGTGAGCAAAACTGCACTTTCCACACATCAGGTGATTCATAGTAATGAAAAGCAATATCAATGTTCAATTTGTGGAAAAACTGCCAATAGATCCAATGATTTACAGATTCATATGCGATCTCATACAGGTAAAGTTATCTGCTTGATTGAAATTGTAGTGGTTTGTAATTTTGGAGTACCCTGTATTTTTTTTAAGGTGAAAAACCGTATAGTTGTGACCAATGTGGTAAACGATACTTGACATCAAGTAACTTGGCCGCCCATAGACGGACTCACTTTGGTATAAAAAACTATGTTTGTTTTACATGCGGTAAAGCTTTTGGAGATTCAAGAACATTAAAGTGTCATTATAGGGTACATACTGGAGAAAAACCATATTTATGTAACATATGCGGAAATAGCTATTCACAATCTGGACAACTATCTGCTCATAAAAGAATACATAATAAAAAAAATGATACCATGTCAAAAAATGTTGACTTGTAGATAAATGTTTTTTTTTCTGTCCATATTATCATGATTGTATTTGTTATATGTTCAATTATACATTTTTTATTTATTAAATAAAGTATTTTACTTACAATTGTGGAGTTTTGAAAATCACACTGTATATTTCACATAAATTATATCTATGGTTTGCATAACAAAATCGAGCAAGCTTAAAACATATGAATAACGACCGTAACTGTCACGACATGATCAGAACCAATCATAGCCTACCCAACCGCAGCCATTTTGCATAAAAAAAACGCATTTACGAAGTTGTGCATTGTGTTGGTGTGTTTGAAAGTGATTACACATATTTTTGAAATGTTATTCAGGTAATTAATATTTAAATTGATTCTATTTCACGTTATTAGTTATTATATTATGCGGTACTGTCTTTATTATCCAAAAACATTGGTATATAAAGGATTATAAGTATTTACAGTTTGTCTCATCTATTATAAAAGTGTAATTAATAGTTGGTTATTAGGTATTTGAATAACGTTGATGTATGATTTTTTTAAACTGTCTTGAAATTTTTATCGTGGAAAACATTGTTATAAATTGTTTTTCGTTCCTTGATGGTTTTTTATACCTATAGATGCTTATAGGATAGTATAGACAGAATTCATGTAGGTATACCGAATTAGATTATACATAGATATAAAATTGAACTTAAAAGATTCGTGTTTTTGATAAGTACTTGCAAGTAGTAGCTTTGTAAATAGTAAGCAAGATACTATATAGTGTAGTTTACAAGTATAAGTATACCTACCATGGCATTTTTGATAGTGGTCATCCTAAAAACTTTGTGCTGCTTCTGTGATATTTGTATTAACTCATATTCATCATAATAAATCGAGAAAACTCCTATATTTATTAAAATCAGAGCTACAAGTCAATAGTAAACAAAAAATAACTTTTAGTTTGAGTGTACTGGCATTTTGTTTGGTTATGTACGTTTATACTTTTTCAACTTGGATAATAGATGGCGTTGTCGATCATTTCGGTTAAATTGATATCGATTTTGGATGTTTTTCTTTAAAACAATTTAAAATTATAAAGCTTTCATTTTGTTATTTTTTTTACAGATTTAATTCGCTTGTCTCGATGCTTAAAACGCGGTTTGCCAAAAGGTAGGTGGTTGTGACGAATAACAAAAATAGAATTTAAATTTTGTCTTTAAAAATTTTCAGTTAATTTTTTGATAATTATTATATTTTCTATTTCTGTTATTCAAAAAGTATGCCTGAAATGTTTTTGCTATTCACAATTTTTCTTATACTTATGATATTTTTATAAAGAAATGAAATATTGGAAACACCCCAGCAAGAGGATATCTTCATGTGGACTTTGTTTGTGTTTCTTGTTTTTCAGGTGAAGTTCTTTTCAGCACTTTAGGAAGAGATTTCTGGTGCGACGTTCTGGGTGTCTCAATAGGTCAATCATTTAAAACAATTTAATATTTTTTAATTTGAACAGAAAGTTATTGAAAAAAGAATGATAAAATATAAAAAATCTATAACATAAGAAAAATCTTAAGGTTTTCAACAATTTTAAACATTTTTCAGTCTAGCATATTTTTAAATAAATAAAAACCTTGCTAAACAAATAATTTTTTTCTCACAACTCATATCTAAATCAAATATATTTTAAAAAATTTCAAAATTCAAGACATTTATTTAATTTAGCATATTTACAAAAAAATTTAGATAGGTCATTATTTTTAAATATAGGTAAAGACACTCTCAGAACGCACTAGGTAAAACAAGATCTTCCAGACAACTGAGAAGAGGTGACAATTTATTATTCAGGGTGTTTCCTATTTTTTACATTTTACTGTTTATCATAAATTTCATTTTTTATCATCTGAGAAATTCTTTTTGTGGTTACACAAATTTTCAAATTGTTGTATGCCTGTATATTATATATACCTAGTAGAATATGTGATCACAGACTTTCCTTGGGGACATTATTAGGACTTGTAGTTTCTGAATATCTTTTTCTTAAACTTAATCACTCAGTAAAGTTATTTTATTATTTTTAAACACTCTTGATTTAATATTTCACAAAAGACACTTTTCGTGCCCAGATTACTTAGACTTCTCGCAAATTTTTGTAGTACTTTGGTTAACAAGCTTTTCACAAAATTATTTCACTCCATTTTTTCTAAATTATAAATTTCCTTTTTTTCAAGTAATTTTTAAACTGGATACTGCACCACATCAAATTTAAAATTATAAACTTTAAATCACTACACTATTCTCAATTAAAATTTTGTCAAAACTTGTTGATTTCTGTATTACTTAAAAGAGCGTTTGGGTAATATGGTAAGATATTCTAGAACTATTCGTCACGGGTTGTCGGGTTACGCTCATCTTCCCTGTACTAACCGAATTGTATAATTTATTTAATTTAGTAAATTACAATTATGAGATGTGTATTTAAACATACAGTACTCTAAAATGTAATCTATTTTGAATGATATGCAACCGGTTTTTATAGATAGGTGAGTTACTCTATCAACACAGGTACTGGCTCGAGGTTGCTCTAACGTAGTGGACTTAGAGGCTGTACCATGGGGAAAGTTATGTGATGTATGTTAGTAAGGTCTGTGGTAAATGTGGTGGCAACCGCCGGTCGGTATATGGAAATGGTTCGATTATTTCGGGTTAGGGCTTTTAAAAAGTGTGCTGAAAAGTGATGGGTAATGGAAAGAATGGTGCAGTTCAAATGGTATTGGGATGGAGCCTACATGATGAAGTTTAAATGTAAGTGTTTTACCTAGTTTTAATTTACTTTTAAAATATTTCCTTGTTCCTTTTTGGATTATATGAAATTTAGATATAAAAGGAACATATTTGAGATAATAATTAAAAATCACTCTGTATATTTATATTTATTATTAACAATTTGTTTTAAAATATGTGGTAATTCTCTAATATCGTGCTTATATAGGTAAATGATGGCCCTGCTGGTAATTTATGAATTAACTTAAAAAAGTAAAAAAGATTTTAGAAAAATGTCTCACCTCTCGTAAACTATAATACTGTATGTTTGGTTGCCTATACATACACCAAAACCTTTCATAATTAAAAAATCTTCCATAAATGGGGGTTGATAATTATTGATATTGTATATAATATAATATATTAATAGAAGCTAGAAAATATTTGTTGTTAACTTGTTCTTTAACAGGGGATACTTTACCTGCGACCTTTATAGAAAATAAGATATATAGGCAACACACATTTCGTTGGTGACTAGGGGATACTTTACCTGCGACCTTTATAGAAAATAAGATATATAGGCAACACACATTTCGTTGGTGATTAGAGGGTTGTCGAACAATGTAAATCGGTATTTAATAATAAGTACATTTTGATTGAAATTTTATTACACATATAAAGAAAATTTTTAAAACAGTCATTGATAATAAAGTTGACGGTATCGTGAACACATACGCATGCTTATATAGATACTATATAATATGCTATTTATGGATTTATAAGAAACTTCTTCTCACATATACAAGAATAATATAACTAGATAGAAGATAATTTTATCGTGTAAGAAGACTTATAGATAGCACGTTAGATTGATGGAATATTTTGAGAACGTGCTATCCGAATAAAACCCTATAACTGACATAACTAGTGACTGAATAACAGAAATGAAATGGTGACATACCAAGAGTTCCTAGAATTATTGGCCACTGATATGTTGAGTGTTCAGCTAAAAAGTCATTTTAAATTTCAAGATATACGCATCGGGGGTGTATTCATTATTTTAATAAAGCAATATAGATGTTCGCAATGATAAAAAACATTGAAAATCTTATGTTTTGAACAGTAGACCTTAACTGCCATTAAAATCAGAAAAAAAACACTTTTTGTTGATCATACTGACCTTAAACTGAACTCTATTCAACACACTGTTTAGAAAATAATAATTCAATATACAAAAAAAATGAGTATTGTTTATCATCAACAAATATCACTTAGGAATATTTTATAAAATGCCAATTATAAATATATAAATATAAGTGAATAGGATGTCTAAACTAGTAAATATACAGGACCAGTGATTTATAAAGTTTGGAAAGTGAAAAGAGCCCTGAAGAACGTCCCTGCTTCAAAGTTATACAGTGTGTCTACTTAAAGTTGGACTCATATGGGAAACTTTTTTATTATTGGTTTTAGGAAAAAAATGTATTCTTCATAAAAAGTTCTGCATTGTCTAAAACCTAAAATGCAATCATTAGATATTTCTTATTTTGAACCGTATACGAGGTTTGTCAAAAAATATTAATCTTACTCAAGAGTAAAGTACCTTTATTTTTCACAATACAGAAAAATTGTAAGGAGTGAAGTTGTTTAAAATTAAAAGTTATATTCAAATATGCAATTACAGTTATTTAGCATGAAAATTAAGATTTGGTGATTATTTACGATTTATTGTAAAAAATAAAGGAACTTTACTCTTGAGTAAGATTAATATTTTTTGACAAACCTCGTATACGGTTCAAAATAAGAAATATCTAATGATTGCATTTTAGGTTTTAGATAATGCAGAACTTTTTATGAAGAATAACTTTTTTTCCTAAAACCAATAATAAAAAAGTTTCCCATATGAGTTCAACTTAAGTAGACACACTGTATATTATTATTATTATTAACAAAAAAACTTTTGGTCTCAATATTTGAATATCAGATTGAAGCTCTAATGAAATGTCATCTGACTCTATTGATTATTAATTTGCTAGAACAAACCTAATGTCTCATATTTTGAAATAACTGGTTGGTTTTTTTATGTTTGGATAATTTAGTCCAGGGTCGATAATTTTTAAAACCAAAAAAAATCATAATAGGATGAAACCCATTAGAAAAGGAGGGGAATATGATAAAAATGAAAGGAAAAATAATTTACGGGCGATCTGAGGTTGGGAAGGGGATGAGGGTGAGTTTTTAAGGGTAAAAAACGGTTTTTCTCGATTTCCAGCAAAACTAAAAGTCCTATCGAAAAAAGTCAAATGGAAAAGTTGTAGATAATAAAAAGATCTAAAACTTTTGTATTTACACTTTTTTCACATAACCTCAAAATTTATGTGAAAAATTCAAAAAACCAAGTTTTTGGTTTTTTATTTTTATCTTTTACAAAAAATTTTTTTTTTAACGAAATTTTGTGAAAACTTACCTTTTTATGTCCCAAATACGCTGTAATTTATTTAATTAAAACTATTTATTTTTTTAAATTCACCCGTCAAAATATCAGATTTTTTCAAAAAGTTGGTGTGGTTTCTGTTCGTTGAAATCTCTACTTTCCGATGGTGAAAAAAAAAAATATATGTTACTATGGTAAATCTTCTCAGAAAACGCAAAAATTAAAAAAACTCGAATCCGTTTTTTGAATCATTATGTAAAATTTTGAGCAATTTATTAAAATTTACACTTTAATTACTAGAAAAACGTAAGATTATAACATGAAATCTTACATTTTCCTAGTAATTAATGTGAAAATTTTAATAAATTGCTCAAAATTATACATAATGATTCAAAAAACGGATTCGAGTTTTTTTAATTTTTGCGTTTTCTGAGAAGATTTACCATAGTAACATATATTTTTTTTCACCATCGGAAAGTAGAGATTTCAACGAACAGAAACCACACCAACTTTTTGAAAAAAGCTGATATTTTGACGGGTGAATTTTCGATTGAAAATTAGGGTGTTTTTTCGATATTAATTCAAAATAAGGTGAAAAAATAAATATTTTTAATTAAATAAATTACAGCGTATTTGGGACATAAAAAGGTAAGTTTTCACAAAATTTCGTTAAAAAAAAAATTTTTGTAAAAGATAAAAATAAAAAACCAAAAACTTGGTTTTTTGAATTTTTCACATACATTTTGAGGTTATGTGAAAAAAGTGTAAATACAAAAGTTTTAGATCTTTTTATTATCTACAACTTTTCCATTTGACTTTTTTCGATAGGACTTTTAGTTTTGCTGGAAATCGAGAAAAACCGTTTTTTACCCTTAAAAACTCACCCCCATCCCCTTCCCAACCTCAGATCGCCCGTAAATTATTTTTCCTTTCATTTTTATCATATTCCCCTCCTTTTCTAATGGGTTTCATTCTATTATGATTTTTTTCACTTTTCATTATTTTTAAAGGCTTCTACCCTGGACTAATTTGACTAGATAAAATTTCGAATATTCACAAAAGTAATAAAAAATAGTATCCCTAATTACCTATGCTAAAAATTAGACCGATTAGTAGAGATGATCTCACCTATACAGGAAAAATACTTCCCTTTTTGTGCTTACATCTTATATTTATATTTCTAAACAAGTACTAATATATTAGCATTCGAAATAAATATTTATTTCACAAAAATTATTGAAAATGTAGATTTGCTCCTTAATTAAAACTAAAAAACACATATATATATATACTTTCAAGAAACATTCAAGGTAAAGATTTTTAGATCACAGAATTTCCTTTACATCCATCCAAAAAAGTTTCCATTTAAATTTGTTTTTCCAATAAAATTGTACACTCAAAAAGCTGGACCCTTTGATGATATTAATATTGAACCGGAATGTTTCACTGCCCAACATCTCACCCTTTTATTTATTATTGACAAGTGGGCAGTAAAAAAAATATGTTTTAAACAAAATATAGATGGGCATGTATCGACAAGGGTTTTCTCAATTAGAAAAAGTTGCATACAATATTTTTTCTACGTTCATGCAAAAACTGGAAAATTAGAATATAATAATAGGTTAGGAACTCAAACTCAAACTGTTCTTCTTTTTTTTTGTATCTTTATGGTCTCCACCTTGTCAGTACTTAATCATAGCTGGTTTTGGCCTTGACCATTTAAATTATAAATAATTAAAGATTTTTGCAATACTTGTTACTAGTTGAGACCAAGTAGTAAGATATACATTTATTATTGTTGTATTAAAGCAGGATCAGATACTTGCTATGGATTTTTATTTTATTTAAATGTTTAGGTTTGACATAAATCATCATAAAACTGACAGAAGAATGACGGATGAGTGCAACAAAAATTTGGTGGAAAAAAGAACCATTTTCATGGTTCTTTGTTGCACTCATCTGTCATTCTTCTGTCAGTTTTGTGATGATTTATGTCAAACCTAAACATTTAAATAAAATAAAAATCCAGAGCAAGTATCTGATCCTGCTTTAATACAACAATAATAAATGTATATCTTACTACTTGGTCTCAACTAGTAACAATTATTGCAAAAATCTTTAATTATTTATAATTTAAATGGTCAAGGCCAAAACCAGCTATGATTAAGTACTGACAAGGTAAAGGCCATAAAGATACAAAAAAAAAAGAAGAACGGTTTGAGTTTGAGTTCCCAACATATTATTATATTCTAATTTTCCAGTTTTTGCATGAATGTAGGAAAAATATTGTATACAACTCGTGTAAAACTAGTTTTTTGAACTTGTTACATAAATAACTATTTAGTCGAAGATCTTTTTGAATACTGAAAATAAAAATTACCGTTTACGTTCTTCAGTACACTCTAGTGTAGTCCGATGTTTAACGCCAACTTTTGCATATCTTTAGTCATCGGTAACGGTCTAGCCGGCCAATCATTAACATTCTTCAAAACGCTACTGTCATTCTGTATCTGTTCGAATTGTAAAATATAGGGGTAAATCTTCTGTTCAATCCACTCAGAAATTGTATAGTTATCGAAAATACCGTTCATGGCATCAACAGTAGTTCTCGCTATTGAAATCATCCCGTGATAGAGTCTGGGTAAATCTAACGTAAGTTCTTCAACTCTAAGCCCTAAACTATAATTATGATTCACGTTATACAGGGTCATCCAACCTTTTTGTTTTAAAGTAACGTATAGGAACTCTTTTGCTTCCAATTCAAGATTATGAAAACGATTAGTTAATCTAAACACTGGACTACCTGGAAACGTACACCTAAAATTTAAATTTTTTGTTCAACTATTAAATTTTTCAACTAAACTTAAATCTTACCTGCTGACTTTATCCCACAAAAACGGATCAGATTCCAACGTAATAAAAGGAGTACTATCGATAGTTGACTCAGGACAATTCAATATTTTCAAAAATTTATCTTTCAACGATAAATTAAAATAACCGGTAGTCGCAGCTAGTAAACTTAGAGTTAGAGAAGGTATAGAAGCTGGAAGTAGTTCGCAAAGAACAGCGAAATGATCGTAGCGCTGCCATCCAGTGATAGCGATGCCTGATATTCCTTTTTTAAACGACGTAGACTGAGCTGCCATTGTATCCAACCAGCGTAGAGTATTTTCCAAGTGTCTACGAGCGTTGGGGATGTACATCGTTTCACCGAACGCCCCTTTGAACGCAGACGCCGACCAAGCTGTTGCAAACACAGAAGAATATTTTTCCCATATAGTAGGTTGAACGAACCTAAACACCATCAATAATAAATCAAACGACAAACCACAAAAATGTGCAAGATTCAGCAAAACCAACTAAACTAAACTCGTAAATCAGTCCCAAACCCTTAGAAACTGGACGACACATGAGCAGAGTCTATTTTTTATCAATTTTTATTCACTGCGCATGGGTCGTCCAGTCTAAAACAGTTTAGAACTAAACGACACATGCGCAGAGTGTTTTTGTTAAGGTTTTTATTCACTGCGCATGGTTCGTCCAGTCTGAAACAGTTTGAAACTAGACGACACATGCGCAGAGTGTATAAGTACCTGTAAATATCTTCAGCATAGACCCAAACCATCGGTTCAACTAGTTCTCCTAATTTAGCATCGAACATTGATTGCTGGGATATGTGACGTAACATGTCATCCCAGACGATAATTTTTATTGTTGGATATTTAGAACGGACGATGTCTACTACGTTTTTTATATGTTTGAGAAAAAGATTTTCGTGAATTTCTAATCGACATAAATCGCATTCGCCCATTTGGAAAACTTCGTCACAGCCTATGTGTAGATACTTTACTGAAGGATGTAAGGCCATGACCTAAAATGGTAATTATAAGACAGAGATTTAAATAAAAAAAAATATATCTTACTTGGTAGATTAGTTCTGTAATGAAATCTAAAGAGGTTTTTCTACTGGGACACAGAGCTTGTGGACTATGGCTTACTTCTCGAAGATGAGCAAATTCAGCATGTTTAAGAGCAAACTCTAAATGACCAAATGTTTGTACTAAAGGAATGACATCCAGTTGAGACATTTCAGCTAGATTTAGTATTTCTTTGATATTTTCTACACTGTAGGCATTTTTAGCTGATATATTTGTTAGAATACCAGAAAAAGGAAACATATCTTCATATTCTTAAAAAATAAAATCACAAATAGGTGTATATAGGGTTATATTTATATGATATTTTTACCTAATAATATTCCAGTTGCTCCCATTGATTTTATTAAAGGAAAAAACCTTCTTAAATATGAAAGTAATGGTGGTGCTCCTTTCAAGTCTAAATGAACTATTCTATTATTTGGAATAAAAGGGTTTTTAGGATCTATATTCACAAAAGGTATCCCTAATTGCTGCTCCAAATGCATATTATTAAATGATTTATCTTGTTTAACATCTCTTTTGATATTAATGGCATTTCCTGTTTCCGTTGCTGATAATTTATTTCTATTAGATTCTATAAACCTAACATTTTTTATACTTTTTGCCAAAGCTGCAGCGACTACCTCTGCATCTTTTTCATCTTGTAAAATATTGTTTAAATTAGTAGTGTTATCTTCTAAATGTGAGAATTGCAATCCAAGTATTATTAACAATATGAATCCAGATGCTATAAGAATTGTGGTCTTTTTCCTCCAAGCTGTTAGTCCCAATCTTTGCATGTAATTGGTCATCATTGAGTACTGTACTGTTAACTGTATAAATGGAAAAAAAATTAGTGAGAACTATACCAGAGGCAGGGAAATTCATAACTTAACCAAGCTATTATCTAATAAAAGTGAATTATACTAAATTCTTACTTTTTAAGCACTCTATAACCAAATTCCAAGCAACACAGCAAGAGGTTGAGCTTTTTAATAGACTTACCTTATTATAATTGAACTAATCATTTACCATCCATAATTTTTAACAATAATGTGCGTTAAACCATTATTTGAAACTTCAATGCTTTCACAACAAAATCAATGTTTCATTGAACTTATCAAAGAGAAAGACACGACAGATTTATTACTACTTAAAATTTTGAGCACTTATCGTTTTAATATATAAACTTAATATATATATTTCCTACATAGTAAGGGTTTAAACTCTTGAAATTGTGATTGCTATTTAAATTAAATTATTGAATTGTCAATAGCAATAATAAAAACAATACAAAACGTAGCAGGCAACACACTATACGTCAGTGGTCGAAAGGCAGCATACCCTTTGGCGTTATAAAAAGCACAGGGCCGTACCAAAGTAATAATTCACATGGCTTGGAGGTTTGTAATATAATAACTTTTTGAAAATAATGCGTCATTTCAATATTTTAATTAATTTATTTGTTTGATATTTAATTTTTATATAAATTGATTAATCTTTCTGATTCCCTAAATCCCGTTTCTATAGCACCGTTAACAGTAGAATAATGTTCAGCGCTAGTGGCTTCTCCAGCAAATAGTACTGTGGGGGTATTCCACTTTTTAGATATTAAAGGTTTACTCAAATCCTCAGCAGAGGCATTGTATTTTTCTTGGTCTATACTAGTATATACATAAGACCCACAAAAATGTGAATCAGTACCCCACTTGGATCTGTAAGAAAATGTAGTTTCTTAAATTCATTATTAAAATTTTGTTATTTATACCTTAGAACTGCCTCAGCGTCTGGAATGTCATACAAATTCCCCAAAAACTTTCTTAAAGCAAACATACAACAAGCGATGATATCCTCGTCGCTCATATATTCAACTTCTGTTGCCATTTTACCAACAACCCATCCTAAAAGAACCTTGGGGTGACTGTCAATCACGTAAAATCCAAAAACATCTTCCAGCCAAGATCTATTGTGGTCATCAGTGGGTCCGAAAGCAGGTATTTCATTAACTAAATTCAAACTGTCCGTTTCATTCCATAGTAAACTGAAGCCTAAAGTTTCATCAGACCACCATTTTGTTGGGAACTTTAAGAATATTTTATTCACAACTCCCAAAGAAATATGTTCTATGGAGTTTATTTTATAAGCTGGAAGAGGGGGTTCAAATAGGGTTTTATGGAATTTTTTTAATACTCCTACAGAAGTTGTAGTTAAAATGTGGTCAGCTGTGTAAGAGGTGCCGTCAGCGCACCGAACAGTCGGACTTGTTTCGCTGGTATCGTCCCAAATTATTTTACTTACTTCTTTATTAAGCAGGATTTTCTCTTCCACGGGAAGATGTTTTGTTGGGTCAGGAAGCTTTTTCTGGAAGAATATTTAATAACCTAATTGATAGCAGGTGATTATAGCTTACCATGAGAACGTCTAAAATAGTTCGAAAGCCTGAGTTTTTCCAATTAAGTTGTTGATTTCCTTCACAATCCTGGAAAACTGACAAAGCTCCACGAGTTGATATGTCGTACCAAGTTTTAGCTGGATCTAGGCAAGTGTAGAATTTATGGAACCAATTTTCGAAATATTTCGCTAGTTTTAACATTTCTTTATCAGATTTGAATTCTTCAGCTATTTTTTCATTGTATCTTGAATAAAAAAGGACATGAAGTAATTATGCAGTGTCAGTAAGTTGGAACCATATGGGAAACTTTTTTATTATTAATTTTAGGAAAAAAATGTATTCTTCATAAAAAGCTCTGCATGTTCTAAAATCTAAAATACAATCAACAGATATAAATTTTTTTCAGTCGTGTACGGGGTATGTCAAAAAATATGAATTTTATTCAAGAGTAAAGTACCTTTAAATTTGACAATATCGAAAAATGTTATTGAAAAAGAGTTATCAGTACCAAAAACTATGTTCAAATATGCAATTACCGTCATTTATTTTGAAAAAATAGGTTTTGTGCTTGTTTATCAATGTTTTTATTTTTTCTTCGCAATTTAACAGAGCCGCCATTTCTTGTATTTTATAAAAACCAACTAGCGATTTGATGTTTGCCGTCAGTGCATCCTAAATTAAAAATTACGTACGCAAATTGCTAATACAGAGAAGTGAGTAAAAATAACAGAAATTATTTTTTCATGACAGATGGATCATATTAGATATCTGACAATAGCTTTCAATTATAATCAACTTTTTATAATAACAATTGTCAATATTTTGAAAATTAAAGGTACTTTACTCTTGAGTAAAATTCATATTTTTTGACATACCTCGTACACGACTGAAAAAAATTGATATCTGTGGATTTTATTTTAGATTTTAGAACATGTAGAACTTTTTATGAAGAATACATTTTTTCCCTAAAATCAATAATAAAAAAGTTTCCCATATGGTTCCAACTTTTACTGAGACATATTGTATATGAATAGCATCTAATAATATACCGTTTTATAAAGTAATCTCCATAGGGTCCTGGGTATTTACTTGCCTCTTCCTCGTCGTATAGAACATTATACCCAATATTAAAAAATTTATCACTTAAACTCTTCTCAATAATAGAACCATTAGATAAATAATACGTGTTATCTTGATAAGTGTTTAAAGATGAACCTAATAAATCTAAATCTTTAACTAGTTCGTAGACGATGTTTCCGTCTTCTCCATGCACCCATTGCCCTCCTAGATCAACAATACTACCTTCGAATTCTACCGAATAAACTCGCCCTCCGATTCGATTTTTTGCTTCTGAAATATATTCGGCAAGATTATTGAAATAGCTATAAACTAATGTGTAGTTACCTAATATTTTGATATTAGTAAATCCATGTTCCAATAATTTACAAGCTGCGGCAATGCCTGCAACTCCAGCCCCAATTATTAATATACTTGGCGAATTCGACATGTTTGATTACCTCACCGGAATTAAGTATAAGTGTAATAAGTGAATAGTGGTTTTTTTAATCCCGAGAAGTACAGATTACTGTGAGATAAGATTTCTGTTATGCATACGTAATCATTATATTGATATATACAAAGATTTAATAAACAATTCAGTGGTGTATCACTAATTTTTTTGGATATTCCTATAATTCGAAAAATAATTAATTGATGATAAATAGAGCCAGTCCAGTCCTGCGTCTGTTTATTCAAGTAATGCGTTCGTTTAGTTGACTCCAATTTGTTTGGATTGGGTGTGAATATGCTTTATCTCTTTTTAACCTGAGCTAAAACTGAAAAGACAATAAAAAGGGTGTTAATTGATAACAAAGCATGAATGAAATTTCTATATTTAAATAATAAATTTTTTTCCTATTTTTAATTATTCTAATTCTCCAGTAGTTGAATATTTTCCAAAAGAAAAATTATTCGTGTAATGTAAATACAGTGCAATATTTTCAGTTGATGTACGGATAAAAGTTATATTATAATATAAAGAAATACCTGTGATTATTTAACAATAAAATCGTCTTGAAAACTATCTGGTGCTAGTGAAAACAACTTTTAATTATAGTGCCAATACCGCTGCCAGACATATAGTATAGTATTAAGTATTAATACTAAACACACATCATCCACTTGAATTTAAGAAGCATGGCTGTCAAAATTTCAGTGCTATCATATCATTAAACTTACATCTTCATTTTACAAAAACCCGTGATTTACACTTTCATTAAAACATTTCAAATAACTTATAAAACTGATGTATCCAAGAAGAGGATTTGCACAAGCTATATTGCCGCTACACTCTAACCTCAAAAATGTGTTCAGAAGTCTAGCTCAGAAACAATTTTTTATAAAACACGGTTTAAGCGTTCGTGAGAGATTTAGTGGAATTAAGGGTATTGGAGATCTACATAAGATAATTCAGGAAATTCTAAGGAAAGGTCATCTCTATAAACTATTTTTAGAAGAAAGTCAATTGAATAGATCAGACAGAAACAATGTTATTAAGATGTGGGTACATCATTGTGAATGTGTTGTTGCTCAAAGATTACGAAGGTGCCAGCAGATGTTCACGTTATATTCGAAATGGTGGGAAGAAAAGGCCTTTAAAGACTTCATGAAAAGGATGAGACAGAACTTTACACGAAGAAGCAAAGACTTTGCTATTGGATCAGTAGGTAAGAAATTCTAAACACATATGCTACAACTCGCAACTGTAATTAATATTTTCAGGTATATCAGCATATAATTGGGATAAATATAGGATTACTGATGAAGAAATTAAAAAGAATGAAAACGAATTTGATTATATAAATGTTTTAAAAGAAAACACAATATGCTTAGCATGTGATCCTACCCAAAAACAAAAAAGCAATTCGAAAATATGTGAATGTGGTACTACAAAAACACCAAAAACTTATGAAGATTGGGCTTTGTTCATTGAAAAACAAGATTTAGTAGTTTGGAGAAGACTTCATCCTTCTGGATCTGGACAGTATGAATATAAATTATTTGGATCTTATAGCGATGTATCAGCTGAAGATTTTTTAAATGTACAGATCGATATTGACTATAGAAGGATTTGGGATACTAGTGCTGTTGTTCTGGAACATGGGGAATCAGATCCTGTTGAGTATAATAATAGTGACGTTATATATTGGGAATTACTGTGGCCTGTAAGTTATACATTATTTTTTTTTTTACAGTTTAACACTAATTTTCAATGTTAAATTTCCAGAGATTGTTTGTTAATAGAGATTACGTATTCAATCGACGTTATTTAGTTGACCAAGAATCAAAAAGTATATTCATCGTTAATAAAAGTACAGAACATCCAAAATTTCCCAAGTACCCAGAGAAATATCGAATAGACGACTACTATTCTTGCATGGTTATAAAACCTTACAGCGACGATATGAAACAACCCGGAATAGAATTCAGTCTTACTTATTACGACAACCCTGGAGTCAGCATACCATCTTCTGTTACTACGTGGGTCGCCATGCGAGCCATGCCTGACTTTGTCGAAAAATTAAGAGAAGCCACTAAACACTACAAAGAGTATTGTTTAAGGGAAGGTACCACTAAGGCTTGCAAGGAAATTATAGAAGCGGAAAGGGCTGCCGAAGCACAAAGACAAAAAGATAAATTGGATTATTGTAAGTTTCTGAGGAATGCTAATGAGTTGATAAAGCCTCAGCCGGATAAGCAGGAACATAGTGGCAGTGAAAAACGATCAGGTAATAATAGAGATGTAGATAGCTCTGAAGTTTGCCAACGTAATCGTTTTAAATATCTATACCCATTGTATTATTTTTTTCAGTAGGTAAATAGTTGTTTGACAACAATGTGTATATTTGTGGTTATTAAATAATCATTTGTTTGTCTTTATCTAATTTCCCTTTACCTTTATTTATTAATTTCCTTCCATAGTGAATATTTTTTTAGGAATGGGTCCAATTAAATTGAGAAAGAGTATATTTAAATCAATTTGTATTTAGAATTTGAATTTTAGTGTTTGTTTCAGATCCTGTTGATCAAAACAGTTAACATAACAAAAACAACAACTTTTCTGCACAAATTAGATAGTAATATCGAATAGAAGAGTAGTTGAAAGTACCTGAACAAACTATTTTCTACAAAACTAATATTTATATATTTTTTTTCCATAAATGTATAAAGTAAATAAACCATTTATAGCTACCACTGTGTAAAAAGCTCTGCATCACAACAGGGAATTGAGGAATTTATTTTTTATTTTCATATGTTTCCTTAAAATAAACCATAAAAGCTACCAACTTGTTTACATCTTCCAGAGTGACAGCATTGTATAAACTAACTCTGATTCCTCCTGCTAATCGATGCCCTTTCAAATCTATCATATTTTCTAATTTTGCTTCTTCTAGAAAAGTATTCTCTAATTCTTGGTTACCGTCAAAACCTCCGATTCGAAAAGGAATGTTTATTCGGCTTCGTACATTTTTTTCAACTGATGTGTAATAAAAATCATTTGAACTATCGATTATGTCGTAAATGGAACTAGATTTTTCGATACATGCGGTTTCCATTGCAGGTAGGCTTCCGTTCTGCTTCACCCATTTTGCAATCTTACTTATTACGTAGATCCTAGGAAATTACATTTTTAGGTTAAGTCTGGATAAATCATATGGCATGTCATATGTCACAAACTATTTTGACAAGCGGAAAACCATAGAGATAGAATATAATCCCTTTTTACTATTTCTATGAGGTAGAACAAAGCGTTCAGGAAAACGTGAGGTTATGCTGATTTCAAATCGTGTTTGAGTTTTGGATTTAGATACTTTTTTTGCATTCATACTTACGGAAATATTGGTGGAGTGTTCAATATCGAATCATATTGGTCGAGTAATGTAAAATTGAGTATACCGGGACAGTATTCTGCTGGATAACCTAACAAATCTTCACGAATTATAACAACGGCTACTCCAGCAGTACCCAAATTTTTTTGTGAAGCTGCAAATATAACGCCGAACTTTTTTTACTTTTAGAAGAAAAAGTTTTAAAGAAAAATTGAGTTTTTACCTTTGACACGTCGATTTGCTTAGTTAATATGTTAGAGCTCATATCAACTACCAGTGGTACGTTTTTAGTATCTGGTATATATGGAAATTCAACGCCTAAAACAGTTCTAGGAATGTTTCAGAATTCAAATTTGTAAATTATAACCTACCATCGATAGTGTCATTGTCACAGTAAAATACATAGGAAGCGTTCGGGTCTAATTTCCACGTTTCCGGATCCGGAATGGTTCCGGTTTTTTCTATATTAGCAGCAATATTGATGTTTCCGTACTTTTTTGCTTCTAATGCAGCAATTTTTGACCATGTTCCGGTTACTAAATAATCAGCAGTGCCTGTTTTTCCAATAAGATTCATCGGTAATGCAGAAAATGCTCCTTGACCTCCACCAGCAGTAAAAAGTACTTTATAGTTAGAAGGAATATTTCTTAAACATACAATTAGCGAGTATAAGTATTTAGAAAAATATATATAGTGTCCCTGAAGCTTGTACGAACTCCTGAGACATCCTATATATGCTGAAAGTTTGATATATTATTCTATTATAGTAGACGCTTACAGAAGATCCTTCAAAGTTTCTTGAGCACTTGCATTCAACTCTGCATATTCCGGATCCCTATGATTTAATTCAAGAATGCTAATACCAATTTTTCTATACGATAGCATTTCATGTTGAATATCTTCAAGTACCTGTGAATAAAAATATTGAAAATTCAAAGAGGGTCACGTACAAAGTTTTATCTATGGTCCCATTGACAGCTCAATCACAGAGTACAATCATTGTACTCTGTGGCTTAATGCTTCAATTGTCAACGTCAAATTCGTTTGACTTTTACATTATATGAATATAAAACAATACAAGTACGATTGAACTTACCTGTTTGGGTAATTTTGTAGGTCCAGAACCAAAGTTTATAATATTAGATTCCATTTTATTTTCTATAATAATATAAATAACGTCTAGCTTGTGATAACTTTTTTATTTTGCACTTCTTTAAATATGAATTACTGTAATCACTAATCAGTAGGTAGGTACTCTCTTTTATCTAAATTTACATTGAACTGGTTTTTGAATAATGTATGACACAAAATAATACCTACACAGAGTCGGACTACACAATTTTAGTAACTCGTAATTATAGGTATCGTAAAAGGTGTTGAAAAATAAAATGAAACAACATAAAAATAGCACAACTATTTTATAAAAATACATCCTCTCAATTCAATTTGTATTTGTTCCATAGTTTTCGACTTGGTTTCGGGTAAAAACTTGTATATGAATATAAATCCTATAGTAGCACAAAAAGAAAACAAGAAAAAAGGAACGTAAATTCCAAATGAAGTAGACCAACCGAAAAGTTTTATACAAAAAGTCGAAGCGAAGCTGAAACAAAAATTTATCAAACACAACGCCAATCCTTTCATATGCGATGGAAATATTTCAGTAGAAATGATCACGGGCATTAAATGCAGCCCACTACAGTAAGCTGTCGTATAAATTGAAATGAAGAGTAATTGTAAAAAATCCAATCCAGTCGTATCTACTTTTTTAGTTGTTTTCAAATACAAAAAAATACCATTTGCTAAAAGACATATAGAAGCAATCCCAGCTGCGAACAGTACTAAAGGTCTACGTCCGGTTCTATCTGCCAAATTCAACGAAACAATAGCTGCCAAAAAGAAAATTAAATAATAAATAATATTCGATGTACTGGGTGATAGAAAATCTTTAGTTTCTATAAAAAGTGTTTGAGCGTATGATTGTATAGGCATTATACCGCTAAGATGTTGAGTTAAAGTTAACAACAATGATAATAATAAACATTTTCTGTAAGTTTTGTTACTAATTAGTTCCGTTATATTCGCTTTTTCTCCGTTTTCTCCAATACCAATAGTCATTCGTTCTATTTCTTCATTTACATCGTATCGTCTTCGAAACCTCCTCAAACTCCTTTTCGCTTTGACTTCTTCTTTATGCAAAAGGAAATAATAAGGGCTCTCGGGTAATGTTGGCAACAGAAATAAAGTCAAAACGGTGAAACTACATGAAATATACGCCGCAGTCGGTATGGTTAGGAAGTACAAAATTACGTTTTCCAGCAAAAGTCCCAAGGCTAAAGTTGACATGAAAGTTCCTCCTAAGAAACCTCTGATGTCTGGCTCGGATATTTCAGCTAGATAAGGAGGCACAACAGTGAAAAGAAGTCCATCTATTATACCTGAAAAAAAGTTTTGGTCAAAAAATGTGTCTTAATCAAATTATAAATAAAAAATGTCACACAGCGGTTGAAAAAGGTTAAAAACATGGTTTCTGGAATTAGATACACGCCTTGATGATCGCGCACAATTATTCTTTATCTCTCTTTCAAGCTTTTTTCTTATATTTTAATAATAATTCACCTGCAATGATCCTACTCACAAACAGATTGGTCTTGGAATCAGCAACTGCTATTAGTATCCAAGATATAGTCAACGGAATCGAAGAAAAGAGTATTAATTTTTTCCTGCCAAACTTGTTAATTGTGAAGGCGGCTAATACGTCTCCTATTAAAGATGTCAAGGGAACTATGGCTACTAACCAGGAGGCTTCATCATCAGTAAGAGTGAAAGTGTAATTTCCACTAACAAGAATTGGGATTGCAGCTGAAGGCCAACCATAATGGAGACCGATTGATAGAATTCCCAAATTTGCTAAAAAGAATTTAAGTTGAGAATAAGACTGAGTGGCTTGAAGGACGAATTATGTTTGTAAGGATGTCATTGTATACAGGGTGTCCCACGACGAGTGAAAACTATCTGTATATGGCAAAATACTTATAGTAAAATCATGAAAATTTCTACGTTTGGGTTTTCTGATACGATCTTTTCAACTAAAATATTTTCAAAGATGGCCGGTTTATTGATTTTTTGTAGAAAATTTGACCGTTGAAGACCCTTATAAATCATTTTTTTACGAGTAGACCCTTGAAGATATGAAAATGGTTTTTGTTCGGTTGCCTTGAGCAAGGTTCAACGTAATCGAATCTATGTTGAAAAATTTTCCATTTTATACAGGGTGTGAATAAAAAGTGTTCAAAGTTTAACTTCATAAATATCAAATTTCTTCATTTTTTTAAATACAATCACCCTGTTTTTTCCATTTTAATGCATTCAGGAGAAAAAAATAAGGCAACTTCATGTATACTTTCCTATACCTAAACCTCACCGTTATCCAGATATTAAATGATTTCTGTAAATTTTTAGATATTATGCAGGTGTGGTCTAAATTTTGATACAAGCACTAAGAAATAAAAGTCTTTTTCTCCATCTATCTCTAAAAAAAATCAAATCAAATTTTTTTTAATAATCGAAAACCCAAACGTAGAAATTTTCATGATTTTACTATAAGTATTTTGCCATATACAGATAGTTTTCACTCGTCGTGGGACACCCTGTATAGCCTTAAGCGAAAAATGTTGTTATACACAATATATTTATTCAATAGATACGTTTGTTTTTAAATATTTTTATTACAATAAAAAGGAGTGGTATTAATTGCGAAATATCTACGTTAATTTATATTTATCATGAACATTTCATACGGAAAATTCATCAAAAGTAAACGTAAATTCAGTTTTTTCCCAAATATGTATCTATTTTCATTAATTTTTTTAACTTCTGACGCGATAAATATGGATATTTATTTCCCAAAAACCAAGAAAGTATCTTGTGTTCTTCTGTTGAAATGATTGGGTGTACCTTCTTTATACTTCTTTCAGATCATAAAAAAAAATAATTCAACTCACCAGTAACAGCAGCTAAATACTGATAAATCCTGGATTTGAATTTACAATCTTCGATAACTTCTTTCATTATCTCTCACCAGTCACGGTCAAACATTGAATGAATTTATTTACAAGAATTTTAATAATATTGCTTTACTTTTCTCAATACATTATCAGCTGTTTCATAGGCCAGTTACTCGTACCGTTTCTTTAGAAACCTTCATTTGAGAAATATAAGATGCTATTTGATATTTTGGCGTGGTCTTTTGCACCCAAGGAAAAATAGAGGTTTCCAAAAGTTTACTGAGTTGTCTGAGTCCCCTGATCAGATAAAAGCAATTAAAAAAGAAATTATGTGATTCAAAAAACAAATTTCTTATTCCTTCCTCTCCTCCTTACTATGGATTCCAGGACACACTGGAATAGAAGGGAATGAAATAGCAGATGAACTAGCGAAAAGGGGGACCAAAATACCTTTCTGGGTGTCTGAGCCCTTTTGCGTAATCAGCCGCAATGTAATCAAAGATTTTTCTATTGAGAATAAATGAATGCATAGGTCAAAGTAAAACTGCGCTAACAGGGATCCTAACGGGACATTGTCTCCTGAATGGGCACCTGGAAAAGCTCAAAATAGTGGAGGAAGAAGAGTGCAGATATTCTGGAATGGAAGATGAAACCTCCATCCACTTTAAGAAGTAATTGAAGTCCAACTATGGTTGGATACAAAGTTAGTGTAGCGGGCTAGTCATCTAATCTGTCCAGGTCTATTAGTTTGCAATTTTATTTATTATTAAATATGTCAAAATTACCATAATTATGATTTATAAACATTAAAAAAAGTGACAGTTCGTATTTTAAGACATACAATTTACATACTTTATTATTATAATATTTAGTTTGGTAAGTTAATGTCTAAAAAAATCAATAAGAAAGGTAAAGTTCATTTGACTGAAAACGGATCGGATAGTGTGTGTAGAGGATCCAAATTAGAAAAGCCTTCTTCGAACTTGGATGAACCCTTCAAGTTTTTGAGTAATATTTCCATTCCAATTCGACAAGAAACAAGTAAGTTCTATTAAATTGAAAAGAATTTTTTGTACTAGAATCGCTTTTTATAATAATTTAGTTGTATCGGAAGAACTTCAAGTACCTCCTACAACTCCCAGGGATCTGATTCCCGACTGCGAAGTTACCTCAGTTCCATCTAATTTACCAAAAATCAACTCAGTTCCATGGGTAAGAGATATTGGAGTAAAGGAAACTATAAAAAAATTATCAGATGTATACGGATGCAAACAATTTAACTGGAACTTAATACAATTTTGGTTTCTCGATTTTATTACTGATTGCTTATGGAGAGTCCAAGATGAATACCAGTTTCCTGAAAAATATCAAAAAGTTATTTTAGAATGGGTACTTTATACTTTTAATTTAATTAGAGGTAAATGTATATTAACTATTAGATGAAATTTTTCAATAAATAAACTGTTATTTCACATATCAAGCACCAAACCTTAACCTAACCCGAAAGCAAATGTTCAAAATATTCGACGAAGCTATATCTGCAGCTGAACACTCTATCGAAAATGGAGCTACTACAATTCCTCTTCCTGAAGAGCTTTTCGAATTAAAAATAGAAGACCCAGTACCACCATTTGTTATAGATACTCAGAAAATGGAATATGAAGATGAAGGAGATGAAGTGAGTTAGATTCTGTTCTCAAACATCAATTTTTGTCGATTTCGTTTGTTTTAAGACATCATCCAGATCGGGAAGCTCTTCTCTTCTTACAACTTCAGATGAAAATGATCTACAAGTTAAAAATAGTTACTTAGCAGTTGGGTGTAAAGATGGACTAACATTGTTTGATCTTCCTCCTAAATTATGCCCGTGGGACACCGACGGCGAGGATTGTAAGTAGATTGTTACCATTTTTTCAATTCAGTGACTTAAATCATTCAGGTTTGAGTTCTTCAATTGAAACTACGTCAGAAGATGAGATGATATTTGTAAGAGGGGAGTCGACCAACGCAGCTGAAGAAGAAGTACAAAATGTCGATCTCATGTTTGAAGATTTCTACAAACCAGATATACGAACCCCTCCTAGGTTTGTTAAAATCATTTTTAAAATAAACTGGAGGTGAATTTATTGAATTTTATAGATTCAAAGCTTCGATAGAATCTATATTTGATGATGACATATCGTCATTATACAATTCAGATGAAAGTTGCAGTATAGAAATTGAGGAAGAGGCCAAAACTGCCACGAGCGCTCCAAATTGGTTCGTTGCTAAACGAAAACTCCCTGATGTTCCTTGTCCCAGTAAAGTCTTTGAAACTCAGAGCGTTCAATCTAGCGAGTTCGATGAAAATAAAAAGGAAGAGGAGATTCTACAGGTTTTTTCAACTCAATTTTACATATTTTTATCTACTTTAGAGAATATTTTTTCTCTAGGGTTGGTTTGATTATCATTTGTGGCAATTGCGTAAGGCAGATATGGACGATCCAACCAAAGGTTGGTTAGCATCTTCAGATATCGATTTGGAATCTTCTGAACCGATTGCCTCTCCTGAAGAGTCTGCTACTGAAGTAGCTCAAAAACAGCTGCTACATTACTTGTTGGAATGTAAAGAAAAAATGAAAGAAATTAGGAAGGCTTATTTTATTAATACTTGTGTTATAATGGCTATCAAGCAGATTGTTCGTGAATAGTGAGTCTTTAAAATATATGGAGGATGTTTACAATGTCTCATGTTTTTAGTTTTTTTGGTAGATTTCAATTTTCTTTATTAAAAACGGCATATAGACATCCGCAGTATTTGATAACGCAAGAATTGAATAAGACTTGGTGTATTCCAAAAAAATTCAAAGGGGAGCTTAAAAGACCAAAACCAAGGAAGCAGAAAAAACAAAAAGTTAAAAAAGAAAAAAAGCCCAAAAAGCCGAAAAAAGGGTCGAAGAAGTCGAAAAAGAGCAGCAAAAGTAAAAGTAAAAGTAAAGCACCCTTTCAAAGTTTTTATTTCGAAGGGAGTAATTTAAAATGATTTTTTAGGTTCCAAAAAAAGCTCAAAAAAAAGTAAATCTTCTAAAGATAAAGCTTCGAAGAAAAGCAAGAAAAGCGGGAAACAAAAAGAGAAAAAACAAGGAATGTCTAAGCAGGAGAAAGCCGAATTGGCAAGGCTTCAAGCGGAAATGAGGTTGAGAGAAGAAATGGAGAGAAAAGCAGAGGAAAATAAATTGTTTGTATTTCCTCTTACCGATGCGACGCAAGATGGTTTTTTTGAAAATATATTTACGAATTGGGTAAAACCTAGAAAGGGAAAGGGAAAGGGAGAAAAGAAAGCAAAAGCTGAGAAGAAAGTAAAGAAGGCTAAGAAGTAAATTAAAAAGAATAATTTGTTGTGTATTTATATTTATTTTAATTAAAATAATACCTACGTCAAAATGAGTTATTTTTTAACCCTTATCAATCTTTAAACATCTCCTGTATAGAACCTACTCGCGGCTTATGGAAGAATGTTACCCCCGAACGTTAAGCAAGGTGCCCTAAGAGTAAGAGATACTGTTAATTGGTACTTTTTGGGTTTCATTATTGATAAACATTAGCAAAAATACCTCTAAAGTTTTCGTAGTGTAGTGGTTATCACGTGTGCTTCACACGCACAAGGTCCCCGGTTCGATCCCGGGCGGAAACATTTTTTAAACTTTTTAATAAATTTATAATTTGTGATAAATTAACTCCAATGTTAAAATGTCATATACCTGGAAATGTTATTGTCACTTTGACATCGATAAAAAAAGTGCATCCTTTTTTATCGCGATAAAAACCTCTCTTCCTCAATATCTAGTAAGCGGAGGTCATCACTTTTACACAATGACAATGAGATAAATATTGTTGTTGTTCATCGATATATTCTATCGTTAATTTATCAACAGTAAAAACACAAGAGCTTTTCTTTTATCAGATAAATTTCTCTTCAACTCAAATTTTTGCCAATCATTAAATTGGCTTGAAAAACTGGTGATTGGCAAAACTGTTTCGTTGCAAAGAGAAATTTATCCGATAAAAAAAAGCTCTTGTCTTTACTGTTGACTAAAATTTTATTATTTCAAGCAATAAAAGTAGATAAAACCAAAAATAGTTAATTTACCTATTATATTATTAGCAATAAAAAACGCCAAGTTATCTAACTTCCACTCATGTTAATGGAAATATCAGAACTGAATCCTGGAACCCTAAAAGAACACATAAAGTATTTACCTATTTTATTACTAAACGCGTCAAGCGTACTGGTGTTCCTGAGCAATGGCTATTAGGTTTCAGCAGTTTGTTAAAATAACCTAAACAATCGCTATAAGTTAGTAACTGCTGACATCTCCGTGAGAGGGGATAGACTACTTAAGTTATCGATAAACTTTTCTGCCTAGTGGAACTGAAGTAAAAATATTAATAACCTTATTTTCCCGATAGATGGAAAATTATAAATATAATGAATACATGGTGGCCCAAATTGTTCCCAATTTTACAGTACGGCTTCAGGTAAAATTCACCGAATTTTTGTATCGCTTTGAAGTAATATTTTTCACATATTATATTTTTTAAAAACCTTATTTAGAGTTGCCTTAATATTCTTCTGATATTTTTATATTTATTTTCAAAAAATATTTTATTTTGCGCACCATGTACATAACAATATGTATACATGGTGGCCCAAATTATTCCTAATTTTATAGTACAGCTTTAAGTAAAATTCACCCAATTTTGTATCCCTTCAAGGTAATATTTTACACATAAATTAAGTAAACCTTATTAAGAGTTGTGTTCTAGTATTTTTATATTTATTTTCAAAGAATATTTTATTTTGCGCACCATGTACATAAATTTATACATACATGGTGGCCCAAATATTCCCAATTTTATAGTACAGCATCAGGTAAAATCCACCGAATATGTATCTCTTCAAGGTAATATTCTTCACATATTATATTTAAAAAATTCCTATAAGCATTCCTCAAATATTTTATATTTATTTGCCAAAGAATATTTTATTTTGCACACCATGTACATAAAAATATGAATATATGGTGGCCCAAATATTCCTAATTTCATAGTACAAGCTTAAGGTAAAATTCACCCAATTTTGTATAACTCCAAGATAATATTTTAATCATATAAAAAAACCTTATTCAGAGAATATTTTATATTTATTTTCAAAGAATATTTTATTTTGCGCACCATGTACATAAATTTACAAATACATGGTGGCCCAAATTATTCCCAATTTAGTACAGCTTAAGGTAAAATTCACCCAATTTTGTATCCCTTCAAAGTAATATTTTACACATGAATTTAAAAAACCTTATTTAGAGCTGTCTTAACATTCGTCTAATATTTTATATTTATTTTCAACGAATATTTTATTCTACGCACTGTGTACATGAACTGATAGCTATTATTTTGCGCACCATACATCTAGAGACTTGCATAAATATTTGATTGCCTTCTATTACTTTAAATTAATTGTCAATTTATATTTTAATTTGCGCACCATGTACATAATAATATACTGGTGGTACTATTGACCAGGTCAATCTGAGCCACTAGGCAACCTATTATGTTTGAATTATTTAAAAAAGTATTGTGACCACACTGGTCTTCATAACCTGTTAATCGCAATCGCGAACGGCTGATAAACGTTTAGCACGGTTTGTCTTCTCAACTTCTCTCAATATGTACAGCTCTCAAGAGAAGGAGTAGCACTACCACACCCCTTTGGTTTATCCACCCATGTTATGTATTGTGGCAACGCTAATGACCATACGGAATCAATAGCGTCCTTCAGTGCTCCGCACTTCAGAATAATCTGAAGCAGAACGATGATATACTTGAAGTAACTTCAGAGGTATAATGTGTCTGAACGCGTCAAGCGCACTGGAGATCCTGGCTTACTGGAGCCAGATTGCTGCGTTTTGTTAAAATTTTGTTAGCAATCGCGATAAGTAAGTAACTACTGACATCTTTGAGGGAGGGGATAGACTACTTAAGTTATCGATAAACTTTTCTGCCTAGTGGAACTTAAGTACAAATATTAATAACCTAATTTTCCCGATAGATGGAGAATATTATAAATATAATGTACAATGAAAATTTTTATTTGTAAGTGAAAATTGAACATCTTGGAAAGACAGTAGATATTTTCTAAATCGAGAAATGACATATTGGAATTTGCTTTACACTACCTACTTATATGTATAGATATTGCTGCAATTTTCTGCGAAGAAAATGTTATTCAATGTTCTATAAGTATACTAAGAGTGGCACGAAATTTTGAAGCAAGGGGTAGGTATGGCTCGACAAAATTCCTTATTGGTGGGAATAATGGACTTAAAATACACTGGAATAAGTAAATCAATAGTGAATGTAAAGTTGCATACCTTGCTGCAGTTGGACTGTAAAATATTTATTATAATAGTTATTCCAATTCATTAATATTAAAGATGAAATTCAAGGTATCATTTAATTATTGAACACATATGAAATAGACACTTTGAAATTTCATTTTTTATTATTGTTCCAATAAACGGCTCGCTCTTAACCAGTTTGAATACACCATCTTTCAAGTTTCCGTAGTGTAGTGGTTATCACGTGTGCTTCACACGCACAAGGTCCCCGGTTCGAACCCGGGCGGAAACATTCTGGACAAATTTTTTTTATTAAAAATCCAAAGTCCTTGAATAAATATTGTGCCAAAGAAGCAAGTTAATCAGTAATTTTAGTACATTGAAAGAATTGCCAGATTATTGTCCATCAAATACACAAAATAATTCTTTTAATACCAATTTTTTAATATAAAAGCTGCTACTTTATTTGTCTATGTCATACTCTGTATATAATTTTGAAATTGTACAAATTATTATATCGTAAACAATGCGATGTCTTTCACAATATTATTATATAATTATTAGTATAATTATAAATATCGATTATTTAAATAATCATTAGAAAAAAACACAAATCTATTGAAACATTTTTATATTAACAAGTACAGTGACGTGTAAAATAAATATCTGTACCACTGGCAATGTTCAGATGAGTAGTAGAGGTGAGAAAAAAAGGATAAGCAACAGACAACACTAGCGCTATTCCTTTTTGAGAAGAAAATTTTTGCCTAATTCTCACTGTAATCAGAATTTTCCTCAAGTTTCTCGAACAATTACAAAAATTTTTCAATAAGGGGAAGAATACAGCCAAGAAGAAATTTATGTACGCTGTCACAAGTATATACCTCCTTTTAAAATTCCATTTAGTTTGATAGAAAACATTGCAGTAGCCCCAGTAACCCCTACATAATTATCGAACATTTTTGCTTTTCAATTTCTGTTCTTTAAAATAATTATGAAGTTTAACCAACCAGAACAATGATTGACTTTCAATTATTGTAACAAACATTTTCTCATTACTATTTCTATATTTCAATATGGATGTACTTAGTTTTGTGGCTTTATGGTACACAGTCTTCAATTTCAACTATGCTAAAGGAAATATAATTGTGGATGTATTAAATCCACTAAATTTGGATAATATTATTCAAAATTACATACCCACTCTACTTTCCAATAACGAAATTTGTAAAAATCAAAGTGTTTTCTATGCTGAAAATTTAAGAAAATCAACAAGATGGGCAGCTGAAAGTAAGTCTATGAAAATTATTATGATATTATTTGGATTTGAGATAATCTAAAACCTCTACTATTATTTTTACTCGCTATCTTTTGTTTTGGTGAGCATATTTCATTATCTTTTAGTGTTTGATTCTACAACAAAGTTTCCCAATGGTGTTCTCGAGGGGTCAAATTACGATTTCGGAAATTTCGATGAATGTGTTCAAATACAGGTTCCCTATGAAAACTATGATTTTATCGGGAAATACTGTCTAGCAAAATTTACTATAGAGCCATCTGAAGTTTTACATGAAATGTATATGACAAAATATCCCAAATACGAAACTGAATTTAAAAATGGATCAGTTTGGATGAAAATTTTAGTAAGCAAGAGGGCCTAAATGTAGACTAGTTAGTTTTGCACTTGGTTTTTGGTTAATATAGGCCTCGACACTTTATCTACAATATGTCTGAGTAAGTTGGAACCATATGGGAAACTTTTTTATTATTAATTTTAGGAAAAAATTTATTCTTCATAAAAAGTTCTGCATGTTCTAAAATCTAGAATACGATCAAAAGATATCATTTTTTTCAAGTCGTGTACGAGGTATGTAAAAAAATATGAATTTTACTCAAGAGTAAAGTACCTTTAAATTTGACAATATTGAAAAATGTTATTTAAAAAAAGTTATCAGTACCAAAAACTATGTTCAAATATGCAATTACCGTCATTTATTTTGAAAAAATAGGTTTTGTGCTTGTTTACTATTGTTTCTATTTTTTCTACGCTATTTAACAGAGCCGCCATTTCTTGTATTTTATAAAAACCAACTAGCGATTTGATGTTTGCCGTCAGTGCATTCTAGATTAAAAATTGTTACGTACGCAAATTGCTAATATACAGAATTATCATTGCAAAAACAGAAAAGTGAGTAAAAATTAGAGAAATTATTTTTTCATTGCAGAAGGATAATATTAGATATATGACAATACCTTTCAATTATAATCAACTTTTTATAATAACAATTGTCAATATTCTGAAAGATAAAGGTACTTTACTCTTGAGTAAAATTCATAATTTTTGACATACCTCGTACACGACTGAAAAAAATTGATATCTGTTGATTGTATTTTAGATTTTAGAACATGCGGAACTTTTTATGAAGAATACATTTTTTCCCTAAAATTAATAATAAAAAAGTTTCCTATATGGCTCCAACTTACTAAGACATATTGTATAACTTTCTCTTTATCGTAATATTTCTAGTATTATTGAAATTGTGTATGGATTTTTTAGAATTCCATTGAAGATCCTTCGAAAAATCCACGAAATACTTTAAGGTTTGCTTTTTGTATTCCATCAAGTTGTACATATGCAGACTTGCAAGAAAGTCTGTTGGAATTAACTAAAAACTTCAATGAACAAGTTGGTTTCAAAGTAACTGTAGAAGTTGAACAATTTAGTTGTCAAGTTCAAGCTCAAAATTCTCATCTAGATTTCGGCGATCTAATGTTTATGTGAGTTTATGTTATGTGGTGCATATAAAATCCAACAAAACTTATTTATTTTATAGTCCAAGAAAATGTGTCTTATTATATGAATTTTGAGATATTTTTTTACTTTTATAATTATTTTTTAGACTAACAATTATTTTTGCTACATGCTTTGTAATCATTGGTTCTTGCTGTTATTATTTTACAACAAGAAGACTGTCTTCAAGTTGTTTTTCAGGTAAGGAAGTTCCTATAAAAACAATAAACAAGTAATAATATATTATTGAATTAAACTCCTTGGCTGGATTATACCTAAACAAACCAGAAAAAATAATGGTGTTTACCCTTCAGACTGCACCAATCTGAAATTAATAATTCTTCACCTAATATACGTGATTCTTTTTGATAATAGGGAATTTCGATTCATATACCGTCGAGCGAACGTAATGACAGAGCATATCTGAGACAGATTACTTTCTGAAAACGAATTAATTTGACGTCTGAGGAATTCAACTGTATGATTTGTCTCTACGTGATTTTATTTCGATCTAGAGAATATTATAACTAGCTTATTTCCAGGCTAAAAATAATTTCTAGAAAGTATAGTAGACTAAAAATTAATCAAACTCAGTTATTTCAATCAATTTGATATTTGTATAGTTTAATTCGAATTTCCATAAATGCCCAACTCTATCCTACTGTTCCATCTTATACAAAAACGTTTTGAGGGTGGGCGAGCTGCGCAAAAAATCATTGTACATTGCTTTTACTATTTTAGATAAAATGTATGATATCTTTCTGTGTTTTTCCGTGCAAAAAAATTTTAAAGCTTTAACTACAGTTGGAAATAATTTGGATGGTCTTAATTGCACTGCTGGAATGAAAGTGTATTCAATGATTGCTATTATAACAATACATAGGAATATGTTTGATTTTGGTTCTGCTATTACTAACTCTTCTTATGTTGAACAGGTATTTATTTTTGCTCATCACGGTGTGTTCTAGATAATTTCGTAGACATTACTATCTATATTTCTAGCAAAGTATAACTAGAATTTTCATACATCTACCTGTATGTTTCAGTTGTATTCGAATTTCGGTGTAACTTTCATTTTAAATGGGCCTATTTTAGTAGACACGTTTTTCACTATCTCAGGATTTTTAGCGACTTATTTTTCTTTATACTATTATCAAAAAACCCAAAAAAAGGGGTATAATATATTCAAACTATATATTCACAGATATTTAAGGTGAGTTAATTTGAGATTTTTTTATTTTTTTTTTCAATTTATTATTTTTAGAATGGTAACTGTGTATGCTGTAGTTTTGGGTTTTTATTGTACACTTTTTGTAAAATTCGGAAACGGTCCTTTATGGCGAGAAAGAATTGAAATTGAACAGAAAAAATGTAGAAAAGTTTGGTGGGTTAACTTATTGTTTATCAACAATTACATCGGTACTTCCAATTACGTAAGAATTGAAAGAAAATTTCATTTATTTCTTGTTGAATTGTTGTTTTTTTTCAGTGCATGTTTCAATCCTGGTACATGGCATGTGACATGGAAGCTTTCTTACTTATTCCTTTATTAAGCTTGTTATATTTCAAAAAACCCATTTTAGGTATTGTGGCTACAATTCTTCTTATCATTGCTTCAGCTATATTCACATTTATAACAATTTATATCTATAATGAAATGCCAATATTAATACTTTATATGAAGTAAGTATTAATTTTTCAAAAAGTAATCTTCAGATTATAATTATTATACTTTTGTCTTATTAGTATGCTGCTGCACCCAGCAGAAAACAGTACTTTCCTTCGAGTATACATCCCAGGCCATCTTAGATCTAGCTCCTATTATATCGGAGCTCTAGCTGGTTACTTTAAATACAGAATAAATACCAAAAACACTAAAATCCCCCAATTATTGGTACGAATAGGATGGATCTTTTGCGGACCGATAATGTTTGTATCCTTACACGCAGCTTTCGTTTTTTATAATTATAAAGTCCAAATTTGGTTTTCGGCTCTTTATAGTGCTCTTTACCACGTGGGTTGGAGTTTGGCAATCGCTTGGATTGTGATAGCTGTATCTTCTGGGTACGGATGTAAGTACAGTACTATCAAAAAATATTTTATAATTATTATTAAACATTTTATTTTAGATTGGGTTAATCTGGTGCTCTCTTGGTCACCTTTGGTGGTTCTTAGTAAGCTCACTTATACAATTTATTTATGTCATAGTATTATACAAATGTATTCAGCTGGTACTATAAGAGAACCTGTTTATACCAGTACTTTTAACTCGGTAAGTTTGTGGAATATACAATAGGTTTATAACCTTAAAATGATTCTTATTATAGATTCATATGGCTGCTGCAGATATCATATTGGCCTATTTATTGGCTTTGATTATGTCTTTATTATTTGAAGCTCCAATTATTGCATTAGAAAAACTGATGTGGCAAGGTTAGTGACATATTTTTGGTATTCTAATATGCAAGAGTTTTTGTTTTAGCTAAAAAAGAAGAGTTTGTAAAAAAAGACGAGCATCAACCATGAAATTTTAGCATAAATGAACAATCACCAGCACTTTAATTTAATTTTTAGTGCTCAGTATATTAGATTCTACATTATGGAAAATAAATATATGTTTGTAAGTGTACTGTACACTTTTTATATCTAAACTTAAAAGACTCAGAATGAATTCTAAGATTGAAGTGGCATCTAATAGGGCATGTCCACGACAGTTGACATTGACAATACGACGATGGTAAAACAATAAACAATAGACACGATGAAAAATTATCAAACAACAAAAACTATTAACCTATATTATATAGTATTAAATATGCAAGCTCAACAATTGAAATAACTTTAAAAGTAGATACACTGAAGCAAAACCAACCAAACTCAAACTCACAAACACATCTATCATTATATATCAGCATAACTTCAATATTAAGCACCACGTGTACTGAACGCTTTGTTTATTGTTTTGCCACCAGCGAGTTGTCAAAGTAGTTTCTGACGTCACGTGGACATGCCCTATTACATCTTGTTTTGATTCTGGCTGTTGACCGCTATTTAAGATGTTCGTACCAGAGACAACATTTTCGTGCTTGTTACATTTTAAAGCTCATTCTAGTGTTGTTAAATTTTAATTAATTGCCTAGTAAATTGATTTAAGGGTTCGTTAATATTTACATACATGGTGGCTGAAATATTCCCAATTTTATAGTACAGCTTCAGGTAAAATCCACCGAATATGTATCTCTTCAAGGTAATACTTTTCACATATTATATTTAAAATTTTCCTATAAGTATTCCTCAAATATATTATATTTATTTACCAAAGAATATTTTATTTTGCGCACCATGTATACAAAAATATGAATACATGGTGGCCCAAATGCCCAAATATCCCTAATTTCATAGTAGGTACAAGCTTCATGTAAAATTCACCCAATTTTGTATAACTCCAAGATAATATTTTAATCATATGTATTTAAAAATTATTCAGAGACTATAATTCATATGTCACGTGACATGTTTTCCACCAATCAATATTGAAAATCTCCCTAGATACATGTCTATCACAGCGATGATAAAAAAACAAAAGAAATTATCACCTTATTTTGGTTCGTTGCTAAGGGTAATTTGTCATATTGACAGTTCACGTCACTATAAATTCATTATATTCTCTCATTAAATATAAGCTCGTGATTTGATTAATAATCGAAGATATATCTCGTAATTAACCGAAGCAGCACATTTAACTCGTCCTTCGGACTCGTTAAATCTGCAGCTCGGTTTCACTCGAAAATATCATCGGTGATAATCATATCACTTGTTATATTACGTATGAGAATATTTTATATTTATTTTCTAAGAATATTTTATTCTGCGTACCGTGTACATGAACTGATAGCAATTATTTTGCGCACCATACATCTAGAGACTTGTATAAATATTTGATTGCCTTCAGTAATTGTGCAGCAAGAGTTCGGCCTCATGGCGGAGGCGCTAACATGGTAATCTCCATAAGAAAATCGTCGAAAAAGCTAAGGTCCGAAATCTCCGAAATTGTCTCATTTTGGAGTGGGGGTAAAACTCAATCTACGCATGCGCTACGTTGATGGATAGGTGACGTCATAGGGGTAACGAATAAAATAATAGAAAAATTCTAACTACCCCCGTTCATCCCCCACGCAGCACCCCTCTTACTAAAAGTTAACCAATCATAGCAAACGACGTCTCGTTGAAAAGGCCTTAACGTCTAGTTTATTTGAAAAATAATAGAAAAATTCTTACTACCCCCGTTCACCCCCACGCAGCACCTCCAATCATAGCAAACGACGTCTCGTTTAAAAGGCCTTTACGTCTGGTTTATTTGAAAAATAATGAAAATGATGAAATTTTATCCCTCGTCTCGGAAGGCCTTAACGTATATACGACTCAATTCCAATAACCAACTGTTTGGGACCACATAGGACCACCCAAAATTCCCTACTGTTTAGGACCCCATAGGACCACAGATCCACCCAAAATTCCGTCATGACCCATTGGACCATATCTTGTGACCCCATTGAACCACCCAAATATTGACCCAAAAATTACTGTTTAGGACCCTCAAATTTTAATACATCCTATCATCATCAGCCGGGCGCGAACCATCAACTTTTTCGTATGTCCACCCAAATATGAATCCCAAAATTACTACTGTTTAGGACCCTCAAATTTTAATACATCCTATCATCATCAGCCGGGCGCGAACCATCAACTTTTTCGTATGTCCACCCAAATATTAATCCCAAAATTACTACTGTTTAGGGCCCTCAAATTTTAATACATCCTATCATCATCAGCCGGGCGCGAACCATCAACTTTTTCGTATGTACACCCAAATATTAATCCCAAAATTACTACTGTTTAGGACCCTCAAATTTCAATCTCATCAGCCGGGCGCGAACCATCAACCTCCGCGTCTGTAACAATTCGACTAACGCATATAGCTATTAGTACTCATAAGTGTTAGATGCAAGGAGAGGTTTAATCGATGCAGTTGAAAGTCTTATACAATAGGCATGATGACTGATTTTGAACAACTGCTCCACGATGTTTTCACGTATATACTTTATCTACAATAAATGTTATTTTTGTAAAAAAAGATGTTTTTAAAGGAAAAATTCAACTTTTAAAAACACATTTTAAATTATGCGCCAAAACGCTATAATAGTAATGGCGTCCTTCTATGACGTCATCAATTCTTAACAGTGTCAACTGTCGATAGATTATCTATGATCTGTGTCATGTAGTAATATCGTCAAAGTCAAACTTCAAACACTTGACAGCTTGCAGGTTAAAAGTTTATTTTGATACATAAACATAATTTCAAAAACGGTTTTTTGTGGTAATAAAAACAGAGATACTTGATAGTTTATAACGAGAAAATATCACATGAACCAAGAAAAGCCAACAGCAACAAAGGAAATACAAAACCATAGATAATATAAAGACGACAAAACAGATGTTCGGATTTGGTTTGGGTCGGATAATGGATAACTGCGAAAGCATGACGTCACTCTCTTCTGATTGGCGTTTGAGATAAGATGGCGGATGGTTAAATTTTGTGCTTATATTTTTACTAAAATAAATGTAATCACACATGAAAATGAAAAATAAGTGATTTCTGTAGAATCTCTGCATCTTAAATAATTATATCAAATCAATATTTCGGTGATTCTTAGTGACAGTCATCATGCCTATAGTGCATGTAATTATTATTGAGGTCATTAGATAGTTTCTCTTGAAGGTAATTATTAAAATTTTAAAAAAATTCAATTTGTATTTAAGCTTAGGATTTTCCTATGAAATTCATTCGTTTCTTGTTTTTTGATCTAATCATCAACCTTTAATAAACAACAGGTAAGACATTTATTTTAATTTTACTTGGAATTAAAATTAGTAATATATTATTATACCGTTTTATCAAGAACAAACAGAATTTGAAATGATTTAATCTATTATTATTTTTTAGTAAAAATGGATCTTAAAGCAATAAATTTTTCATCACTTTTAGAAAAAAACCCGAAACCAACAATAAAATTAATAGATTTTAAATTGGGTGAACCTAAGAAAATAATTTCAGGAAAATTGGTACAGAGTAAATTTGGGGAAACGGTGCTGCTGGAACTGGAAAAAGAAGTGACATTTCTTCCACAGAGGGTAACAGAAACGTATAAACCTTTTATAAAATATTTTGAAGAAGGGAAGTACTCATTAATATTTAAAGGAGCGGTGGACATTGGAAAACCGAATTCAGCGGCATCTTTTGAAATTGTTGAAATCTAATTGGTGAGTTATATTTTTATAAATAGTTATGATATCATGGGTAAATATCACAGTATTTAAAATTGATGAATCTATCAAGGTAATTAGAGCGAACTCACTCTGCTGAAAACAAATCAATAAAATTAATTAATGAACATAATATATTATTAAACAGATTTTATTTACATCAAACATGTATTTGTTTAATAGCTAAGTTACATGAATGACATCTTGATTGTGATGTAGGTGGTCCATCGATGTGAGTTTCCCAATCTGGACGATTGTAATGTATAAAACAAGGCAGTTGGATTTGTAAATCAAAATTGTCTCGATATGCTCTTGGTAATTTATACCATGCATATAATAACTCAAGTGGTTGCGCCTTGTGAATTAAATAATCAACTGGAAACTTCTCAAGTTCTTCTTCATTAAACTGATATAATTGTCGCTTGTATAGCCAATGATCCTTCATTGGACAAATATAATTTTCTAAATGATAATGCTGTTGGATATTCATCTTTTTATTTTTAAAAAATGTATTCACTTTTGAAGTTATCAATATACTGTTTAGATTCATTGATTTTTCAACGTTTATATTTTTGATTTTGGAGTGGGGTGATACAATTTTTCCTTGAGAGCATGATGTAATTTTAGAAATAAATGAGATTTTTTTTTTCAGATATATTACGACTAGAAAATATCTTTAAATTATTCTAATAGCGATAGTAGTAGAATCATAAAATGGTTCATATGAATTTTTATCAAGATAATGACATATTTTTGGGGGAACGTCAATTATCTCTGAATACATATAAAACAAAATACGTAAAGGTTGGTTTATCACCTTATTTAAATTATGATCCATGTGTCGGGATATTTGGAACCAAAAATACTCATTTTATATTTAGTTTGCAAGAATGGAACATTTTTTTATCATGTAGAAATGATATTGATGACTTTTTATTTAGATCAACAAACAACAACCACAAGAATATGGAACCGTTAGATATGGGTGAATTTGATTTGATATTTAAACGATTATCATTCGGGAATGTAGTGAAAATTTATAGGGGTGATTCTTGTATTTATTTAAGAGCTGATACTACTTCAATGTTATGGAAAATGTTACCACTCATTGAAAATAGATTAACAAACTTGAAAAATTTACAATTTGCTAGTTCATTGAAAATTTTACAAATGGGAATAAAAGATTCCACCAATCCAGTAACTACAGCTTTGAATATAATTGAACCCATAAAACATTTAAATAACGAGACATACGCTATCGCATTAGAAATAATATATAGATATCCTCAGCTACTTGAAGAGGAAGATTTACAGCTATGAAGAATAATAGACAGCATACAAATGAAGCAAAGAAAACTATTCACTTTGATAAAACAAGAAACAAAATTCATTTATTAATAACTTGGAAATATACATATCAACAAGCGAGACAAGGATCATCATGGATCATTGCCGCATGTGACCGACTACGGTTTATGCAACGAATTATTGAAATTTCTCAAATTATAGATCCAATATTGGATATAAAACATAGATGTAAGGTTTATGATAAAATGTGTAAATAAATTGTCTGTTAGTTTATATAATTTTATTGAAACATTAAAAACAATTAAACAATGCTATTTTTATTTATCCATGATTTAGAATCCATCCCAAGCCATTTTACTAATAACCGATCACCTTTTCGTTTCAAGACCCTCTCTATTAGAAACACATCAGGATATTTAACTTTTTGCAATTCCTCCCTGTAAAATCCTCCTTGTATTTCTTCGTTCTTATCATCTTCTAATATGTAAGTTGTTGGATTGGTTAGTTTCACTTTCTTTATTTTGAAAACTTCGGCAGTCCAATTTGGAGTATATCCCTTCTTAAAGACATGTAGATACTTGCTAATTCGAACAAAATCTCCTTTTTTAAAATTTGATGATCTTGGATCAATAGGAATGGCACCTGTAGTAGAATGTCTTGTATTATTATATTTCGCTACAATATTAGGTAGAATCGTCAACCATTTGTAGGATCCTTGCATGCTAAACTGTTTCCATAGCATAGTTTTTAGAGTACGAATTACTCGTTCTGCTATACTTGCTTTTAAATTGGAGAAGGTACTGTAATGGTTAATACCATACTTTTTCATGAGCTCTTGAAAATTCCTATTATAAAATTCAGTTCCGTTGTCGGTTTGAAGATTTTTAGGTGGAACGTTCATTTGGTCTAAGATATGCTTCATAGCTAATGTGATCCTGAATAGAATGAATTCTTTTCAACTATAATCATATCACATTTTCAAATATTATTTTTTTATTATGAAAACTGAAATTTAATGTTTTTTTCCATTTATTTATAAAAACAATAAGTTACATATCCTTTATTGTTTATGTTAACTTCACTTTGGGTTTAATAAATAATTTTTAAAATCTTTCATTTTCACTCCTTTATTACCTAAGTCTGTTTAACCATATACTATATAACTGATCTTCAATGACCTCGAAACGAAAAAAAAACTCGTTTCATGCTTCTTTTATTTGTTTTTTAAACAGTTACTAATCATGTTTTTTTTCTTACCTCCACTGTATAGAGAAAAATAAGCCATAATTAGTTAAAATAGTTCATTTTGACTATTAAAAAAAAAAGATAAATCAAAAGTTTATTAATTTATTGATTTATCAAAGTGTAATTAATGACTGATGACCTCGAGACATTTATTTACGATACAACTTTCTCACATAAGTGCAGTTATGATATATAATTTTAATTTTACTTTATTATAAGAATTACCAATTATTACTGTTTATGACTTTTCAACATCAAGTTTCTCTTTAAAAGAGGTTCACATACATGAACAAGTTTATTTAACAGTTAATCTTGGAATTTCTCGTCTGACCTTATTGAAAGTTGTTTTATACTGATTCAAGTAAATATATATAAACTCAAAGTATTTTTCATTCTCCAGTTTATTTTATAAATTCACGCTATTAATGTTTATGATTTTATGTGAAAAAGAAGAATTTTATGTTAAGAGATTCTATAGTGGGTAAGTATTTTTATGATAATTTAGGATAGATGGTTACTTCATTTAAAAGATCGTTTTAAAACCTCTTCAATATGAATTAAACTGTTACTAAACATTAAGTTATAGGTATAATTGTTTAAACTTTGAAATATTATTCATTAACTAATTATCAATTTTCATAGTGTTAGGTTAGGATCATAATTTAAAGAGCCAATTATTTGTAATAACGGTAGCTGGAACGTTAAAATAAAAATATTATGATTTAATTAAAAAATCATGAAAAACTTTTAATTTTCGCTTCAATATAAAAGCTGTTTAAATGAATTGTTGAGTGTGGTGTGATTTTCATAATTCTTATGTTTAAAAGTATTCCTATAACTATGGTAACTAAAAAAATGTTACTATCATTATGGTATCTAAGTATCTTTAAATTAATAAAAAATACAATTTTTAATTTAAATTTTATTTATTTTTAATATTTTTTAGCTTCATTTTAATGAATATTTTAACACATTTCATTTTATAAATTTTCATAAAAGTGTTCAACCGTAGACTCATTCTTCATTTTTCTTATCTTTAATGGGTTTTTAATTGAAATCCACCTTTTCTATATGAAATATTTGAAATCATGTGTTATTTTAAAAAAAATGAAGTGTAATTTTCATTTGAGTAAACCCAAATGTTATGATAGTTCTCCTGAATAAATTCTAATGCTTCATAAGGTTGAATGCGAAATAGCTACAACCATGACTACACAGAGTTGTTTAAATAATAAAGATATTTTTAACAATTTTTTTATGAAAAGTTCTATGTTAACTTAACTGAAAAGTTTTCAACATCATGTCTGTTTTTTATATGGTGATATATATCGGTTCTATTCATAAACTTTCCGCATTTCTCACAAAGTAGCTGTTTCCGATCATAATAAAATTGTTACTTTTTGAAATCTTCATAACTCAACCATGAATATATGTTAAATGGAATCCATTCTTCACTATTTTCTCTACCAATAATATAACATTTTTCACAGAGTTCATGAGTAGTGAAAGGATGTTCTTCAGAACAGCGCTTACAATTTTTCATCATGATTGTGGAATGGTTAGATGTAGAATGATTTATATGAGTCTTAACAATAAGTTTTAAATATTTCAACTAATTTTGATATGAATTATCAATTATACAACCACTCTTGTTTTTTATTGACTGTTTAACTCATGTTCAATTTAAAAACAGCCTTTTTTTCATAGTTTAAATGGTTTTCACACTCATTTTTCTCATTAGTTTTATATTACCCTTTAATATTTTTTCAAAATTAATATCTAACATAATATTTTGAGGTTATGAAAAACCGTTTAGTTTTCCGTCCGTCTAAAATAATACTTTTTACCCAACAAATCATTTTTGTTTCAGTACTTTAAAGCGTACACAATTGTTTCCAGCTGCTAGTTTTAAAAAAATTTTATTCTTAAGTAAGTTTTCATTTACATATTTGAGGTTATGAGAAACCGTTTAGTTTTCCGTCCGTCTAAAAGTATATTTTATACCTAACAAATCATTTTTTTTTTCATTCTGTTCCAGAACATTGAGAAGCATTCAGAATTGTCCTCAGCTCCTATTGATTTAAAAAGATTTTCATCAATTTTCAAGTAAGTTCACAATCACTTCGCATAATATTCAAGGTTATATATTTGGAAAAAATAATTAGCCGTTCAGTTTTTATGCATCTAAAAAAGTACTTTTTACCTATTAATAATTATTTTTTTCATTCCGTTTCAGAACTTTGAAGCGTTCAGAATTATCCTCAGCTCCTATTAATTAGGATTTCTATTAATTTTTAAGTGAGTTATTAATTATAACCATTTTTATCTAACATAATATTTGAGGTTATGTTTTATGTTTGTTATACCTTTTAATGATTATTTTTTTTCATTTTTTTAGGAACTTTAAGAATCATCCGCTCTTCCTATTTGTTTGAAAAAAATAATTTAAAAGTAAGTTATCAATTATTTTCATTTTTCTCAAACATAATATTTGAGGTATTCAAAAATAATTAAACGTTTTAAAAGTATTCTTTATACATAACAAAATTAATTTTTTTATTCACCATTCATTTTTTTACAGAATGGCTCAATTCACTGATTTAGTGAAATACATTGCTGCGTTGTTGGGATTGGTGGCCCCAAATAATGATGGAAAGATACGTAAGGGACTCGTTGAATGTCAAAAGGGGATTAAAAGAGTTCTGAATGCAATGAGGACTGCAAAGACGATAGGAGAAAAACAGCATTTGGAGGCCTGCTTGAGAAATATTAGAACAATGAGACATCAGTTTAAAGCGGCTCAGAAGAAGGGGGCAGGGCTTTCCCCGAGAAAAGCGTCTCCTTCAGATAGAGTAAAATGGGAAGATAGCGAGTCTACGTTCAACTCGCGAATGAAAACGGGGGTAATTTCAAACTTGAAACATAAAGACCCAAAATTATTTCTCATTGACGCTAAATCTACATTTAAAAATAAGATTCAGGAAGCTCTCAAGCAGGATGCTGCAGTTAAGGTTAATGCCATATTTTGCGGAGAGTTCACAGTAGTGAAGGGAGATAGTGTACAGACTGAGTACAAGTACTTTACTACATCGAACTCACCAATTCATAGAGACACCAACTTAGACGAGTGGTTTAATATAAAGGTAATAGATCCCATTATGAATGAGTTAGAAGAGTTCCAGGAACGTGACTCAGGCTGGGCTCTTAAGAAAGTTATAAATTTAGGGCTTAACATTAACAAGTACACCCCGCAGCTTGGTTCCTCATATATTGAGTTGCCGGAGCAGATCAAGCGCAAGCAGGCCTGCGTCAATGTGAGGAACAATGATGATTCCTGTTTTGCCTGGGCTGTTGTGAGTGCCCTATACCCTTCTGGTAATAAAAATTCTGATCGAATATCATCATACCCTCACTACTCATCAGTGTTAAAACTAAAAGGGATACAGTGGCCTATGACAATGAAGCAGATCCCCAACTTTGAGAAACAGAATGATGTGTCAGTTAATGTATATATCTTAGAAAGGAAAAAAAAGTCTTTTGAAACTTTACCAACGTATTTAACAAGAGATAAAAAGGAAAAACATGTTAATTTGTTAATGGTGCAGGATAAATATTATGTGGATGGAGAGGATGAGGGAGATGCGGCAGTAATGTATCACTTTGTATGGATAAAAAGCATGTCGAGACTTTTATCTAAACAACTAAGCAAAGAGCATGGACAAAAATTCTTCTGCGACCGCTGCCTTCACTACTTCAGATCAAAGGATAAGATGGAAAAGCATATTGAGGACTGTATCAAAATGAATGAGACTGCTATTAAGATGCCTGAGCCAGGGAAGAACATTTTAAAATTTAAAAATTTCAAAAATAAAGAAAAAGCACCCTTTATTGTCTATGCAGACTTGGAATCTATGCTTAAACCGTTGAATGATCCTAAGAAGCCGCAACACCACGTTCCAGCTGCTGTTGGTTATTATCTCAAATGCAGCTATGATGATACTCTATCTTTCTATCGATCCTATCGAGGGCAGGACTGTATGACTTGGTTTGCAGATGAGATGGGCAGTCTTGCTGAGGATATGGCTTCTGTGTTTTGGTGTCCGTACAATATAGATATGACCTGGTTGCAGGAAGTTGAGCACCGAAGAGCTACACACTGCCACATATGTAAACAGGTATTTACCGATGAAGATAAAAAGGTTCGTGATCACAACCATTTAATCCCCACCAACAACTATCGTGGAGCAGCTCATGAATCATGTAATATCAACTATAAGGATAGTCATGTGGTGCCGGTGGTATTTCATAATTTGTCAGGTTTTGACGCCCACTTTTTAATCTTTGACATTGCCCCCCGGATTAGTGGAACGATAGACTTGCTTCCTTTAACAAAGGAGAAGTATATTTCATTCACTAAACACATCGATGATTATCCAGTTCAATTTAGGTTCATCGATTCCTTCAGATTTATGGCATCTAGTCTTGATAAATTATCTTCTTATCTAACCGAATTTCCAAATTTAAGATCTCAGTTCTCAGAGTTACCTGAAGATCATTTTAATATGTTGACGAAAAAGGGTGTGATGCCCTATGATTATATCGACTCTTTCGAACGATTCAATGAAATATCACTACCTACACAGGATAAATTTTTCAATAAACTAGAAAATAAGCCTTGCCCCCGCCGTCTATACCATCGTGCTCACCAAGTATGGACTACCTTCAACTGTAATTCATTAGGTGATTACGTAGACCTGTATATGAAGACAGATATTCTCCTTCTTGCGGATGTATTTGAGATGTTTCGCAGTAGCACCCTTAAATCACATGGTCTCGATCCTGCCCACTATTTTACATTACCTGGTTACACTTGGGACGCTATGTTGAAACATACCGGTATTGAATTGGAGCTTTTAACGGAACTGGATATGTTTCTTTTCGTTGAACGTGGTATTCGCGGCGGTCTTAGTCAAGTTTGCAGTAAGAGAAGAGCTAAAAGTAACAACCATTATGTAAACAACTATGATCCATCAAAGCCAACTACATTTTTGATGTATTTTGACATAAATAATCAGGTTTGTTACTCCTCCTCCTCCTCTGATAATAAGTCATAAATTTATTATGTTTTTTTGTTTTAGTATGGTTGGGCAATGTCACAATATCTTCCCTATGGTGGTTTTGAATGGTGTGATACTAACATTGACGTCACTACAGTACCTGATGATGCAGATGATGGGTATATGCTAGAAGTAGACTTGGAATATCCTCAACACTTACATGATCGTCATAAAGATATTCCATTCTGTTCTCTTCACATCAATCCTAAGTCAATGAGACCCCCGAAGGATGCAAAAGAGTTGACTAAGTTAATGGCTACACTCTATGATAAAAATAAGTATGTTATCCATTACCGAACGCTGAAGCAGGCGCTTGCGCACGGGTTGGTGTTGAAAACAATCCATAGAGTTCTTAAATTTAAGCAGACACCGTGGTTGAAGTCTTATATAGATCTAAACACAGAGTTAAGAACAAAGGCTACGAATGAATTTGAAAAAAATTTATTCAAATTAATGAACAATGCGGTGTTTGGTGAGTTCTGAAATATAACATAGATAAAAAAAATACTAATGTATTTTTTTTTGTTACAGGTAAAACGATGGAAAACGTGAGAAAGAGGGTGAATATTCGTTTGTTGACTGAGTGGAACGGAAGGTATGGCGCGGAGGCCTACATTGCCAAGCCAGAGTTTAAGAATAGCACAATTTTTAGTGAAAAGCCTGATCTAGTTGCAGTAGAATTGCGAAAACTTCAGATTTGGTTGAACAAGCCTATATATGTAGGACAGACAATCTTAGATCTTGCTAAAACTACAATTTATGATTTTCACTATGGATATATGATTGATGCTTTTCCCAGCTGCTCAGTCCTGTATACGGACACTGACTCTCTGATTTATGAGCTTCATCAAGACCCATATGAAATTATAAAGCGTGACTGTCATCAGCGCTTTGATACAAGCGACTATGCTCATGAAAATATATATGACATTCCTTTGGTTAATAAGAAAGTCTTGGGAATGATGAAGGATGAAAATAACGGTGTCCCAATGACTGAGTACGTGGGCCTTCGTTCGAAACTCTACTCAACCAGAATATTAGTAACTGATGATAATATTAGTAAGAAAAGGAAAAGGTTAATTCATGAAGGGTATGATGAAGATGAAATAGATTCTGAACTTAAGAACCTGGGTGTAACAAAAAAAGCCAAGGGAGTAAAGTCATCTGTTGTAAAAACTATAATAACGCACGAAGATTACGAAGAATGTCTCAATACCTGGAAACAAAAAACTGTCGTTCAAAATCTAATTCGATCTGAAAAACATCAGGTGTACTCCACTATCCAACATAAGGTTGCCCTCAGCCCAGAGGATGATAAACGTTACCTAATTTCTGGGTCGGATGAAACGTTACCATGGGGACATTATTCCATTTCACCTACGGAGGATGAAACGTTACCATGGGAACAACATTCCATTCCATCAACTTCATCTGGATGAGCCAGCAGATATTTTTTAATCTTTTTTTTTGTTAACTAAATAATATAATTTTACTATAATAGGGTTAGTAAAGTAAATTTAAAGGATTGGTTAAGTGATTAGTAATCAAAAGAGCCATTGAAAGGACTTATGAAAGAGGAAAAAAACCAAACGAATCAATAAACCGTTTCTATTAGCTTAAAGACTAGTGTTGTTTGGAAAAAAGAGCCAAAAAAAATAAGACATAATCACTTCTAAGTGGTTTAGTAGGCCTATAGGGGATGTATTTGCCACTTTAAATATTAAATACAACGCGCCATGGTTCTATCTCCTTATATCAATTATATATAAGATGGTGTGGAAATGAACCGAATTATTTCAACTATTTGTTTTTCAACTAATATATGAAAATGTTTTTTTTTTAGATTGCGGATTACCATGAAAAGATAACGCGCTGATATCCTACCCTCTAAGCGGTGTTCATAATCAAGGATATTCACATGAAGATTGAAATTTTGAAAAATCCCATTGAAAATATTTTCATTCGGCATATAATCAATGTGTCATTGGTCAGGCTTGTTTCCTTTAGATAATGTATTATATTCCTATAGGGTGGTGATAGAAGAAGACATCAACCATTATTATATTTAAAAAATATTGTTGTTTTTTTAAATACCCTACAACAATAGTGGAATCACGTTTAGCTTTAATGAAAGAATCATAATATACTTAACGGATAAAAAAAACAATACTACGTTTTAAACATTATACATATTATATTCATCAAGTTTTCCATGAAGATATTTGTTTTACAATCTTTAAGACAAATAGAGATGCTAATATTATTCATGACTATAAAAACTAGATGAATGATATATTAATAAACTATCTAATGACCTCAATAATAATTGCATACATAATTCGTAAGACTTTCAATTACATCGATTAACTCTGATAGATTTAACAGGATGGATATAGTAAAATATTATGCACTTTTGAAAATATAATAAAATATAATACATTTGTTTTAAAAAAAAAATGGTGATTCACCACTGAGTGTAGAAGAAGGGCACTAACCATTATTATATTTTGTATTTGTCATATAAAGATTTATTTAAAAAATATTATGAAATTGGTTTTTATTAAAACACCTTGTCTATAATAATAACACGTGTTTTCATGCACTATTGCGTAGGACTCTCAACTACATTAGTAAAAATTATCTAATGACCTTCAAATGCATCGATTAACTCTGAAAGATTTAACAGGATGGTTAAAGCAAAATATTATACACTTTGAAAATAAAATACATTTTATTATACCAAAATATAATGATTCATCACTGAGTGTAGAATAAAGGAACTAACCATTAATATATTTTTCATTTGATATAATAAGATTTATTAAAAAAAATATTATGAAATTGGTTTTTATTTAAACACCTTGTTTAAAACAATAACACGTGTTTTCATGCACTATTGCGTAGGACTCTCAACTGCATTAGTATAAATTATCTAATGACTTTCAAATGCATCGATTAACTCTGAAAGATTTAACAGGATGGTTAAAGCAAAATATCATACATTTTGAAAATAAAATACATTTTATTATACCAAAATATAATGATTCATCACTGAGTGTAGAATAAAGGAACTAACCATTATTATATTTTTTATTTGATATAATAAGATTTATTTAAAAAAAAATATTATGAAATTGGTTTTTATTTAAACACCTTGTTTAAAACCTCTCCTTACATCTAACACTTATGAGTACTAATAGCTATATGCGTTAGACGAATTGTTACAGACGCGAAGGTTGATGGTTCGCTTTAATGAGGTATTGAAATTTGAGGGTCCTAAACAGAAATTTTAGGATCAATATTTGGGTGGATATACGAAAAAGTTGATGGTTCGCGCTGATGAGGTATTGTAATTTGAGGGTAATTTTAGGATCAATATTTGGGTGGTCCTATGTGTCCTCAATAATAATTGTATACATAATACGTATGACTTTCAACTGCATCGATTAAACCTCTCCTTGCATCTAACACTTATGAGTACTAATAGCTATATGCGTTAGTCGAATTGTTACAGACGCGGAGGTTGATGGTTCGCGCCCGGCTGATGAGGTATTGAAATTTGAGCAGGCCCCGGTTTTAGGTGACTGGCGCCCTGGGCAAATGGTCTACTGGCGCCCCCTGTATTACTATTATGTAAAAAGTAAATAATCTATGTTACATATACATTATGAAGGAAATAACAAGAAAACGCGTCTTTCATTCACAAAACTGTAGACATTTATTTTACATACATAATTCACACTTCCAGCAAAGATTACAACATAAAATTATATTTTTAAGATCCTGCTTTGTACAAAGCATTTTAAATGACAGATTTTTTTCTAGCCTTCAATTTGGCAAACTTATTTACTACATCAGAAAAATCTGTACTTAGGGTTAAGTCTTTTTCACAACACAGTAACATGAGACAATTTAACTTGTTGTCTGAAAGAGCAGAGGAAACAGCAAGGAACACAAAATACTTTACCAGACGACTTTGAGTAGATAAGCCAATCCCTAGTATAAGATTCACTGTTAGAAAGAGTACATTTAAATAGTTTTAGTGTAAGTGTACGCTTAGATCCGTCATTGTAAATACGTTCAGACTTAGAAAAATCTGCTTGAAAATTCTGTTTTGGTGGATTGTTTACAACCGATTCTATAGTAGAAGGCAAAGAGATGTCCCAAGTTGCCGGGTCATTGATGTTAAAAGTTAAAGGCAACAATTCATCAAATTTTGACTCAGAAATGGAAACAATTTGGCTATCCACATTACTGTTATCACTATTGCAAATAACAATATCCGGATTACCTTCATCATTATTTATTTGTACCGGTAGTGTGTCGGTATCCTTACTAGAGGCAGCAGAAGGCGTAACAGATGTAAAAAACGTAGCTATTTTCGGCACTTTCTTTAACAACTCTTGTCTATCACTCTCCTTCTTTGCAGCACGCTTTCTAAATTCAGAACCACTTAGTTTTTTGTTCATTTTTAAAAAAATACATCACTTACTTTCTCCCAAACAAAAACTACACTCATGAAAATCAAACTCAAACAATAAACTAACAACGTTTTTAAAAACAATTATGTCAGATATTTTTAGTGGGTAATTTGTTTCCCAGTTTCCCTCATTTATTTTTTTTATATCTTTTATTTTGCGCCCCTGAGAATTTTGCGCCCTGGGCAAATGCCCAGTCTGCCCATTTATAAAACGGGGCCTGAATTTGAGGGTCCTAAACAGTAGTAATTTTGGGATTAATATTTGGGTGTACATACGAAAAAGTTGATGGTTCGCGCCCGGCTGATGATGATAGGATGTATTAAAATTTGAGGGCCCTAAACAGTAGTAATTTTGGGATTAATATTTGGGTGGACATACGAAAAAGTTGATGGTTCGCGCCCGGCTGATGATGATAGGATGTATTAAAATTTGAGGGTCCTAAACAGTAGTAATTTTGGGATTCATATTTGGGTGGACATACGAAAAAGTTGATGGTTCGCGCCCGGCTGATGATGATAGGATGTATTAAAATTTGAGGGTCCTAAACAGTAATTTTTGGGTCAATATTTGGGTGGTTCAATGGGGTCACAAGATATGGTCCAATGGGTCATGAGGGAATTTGGGGTGGATCTGTGGTCCTATGGGGTCCTAAACAGTAGGGAATTTTGGGTGGTCCTATGGGGTCCCAAACAGTTGGTTATTGGAATTGAGTCGTATATACGTTAAGGCCTTCCGAGACGAGGGATAAAATTTCATCATTTTCATTATTTTTCAAATAAACCAGACGTAAAGGCCTTTTAAACGAGACGTCGTTTGCTATGATTGGAGGTGCTGCGTGGGGGTGAACGGGGGTAGTAAGAATTTTTCTATTATTTTTCAAATAAACTAGACGTTAAGGCCTTTTCAACGAGACGTCGTTTGCTATGATTGGTTAACTTTTAGTAAGAGGGGTGCTGCGTGGGGGATGAACGGGGGTAGTTAGAATTTTTCTATTATTTTATTCGTTACCCCTATGACGTCACCTATCCATCAACGTAGCGCATGCGTAGATTGAGTTTTACCCCCACTCCAAAATGAGACAATTTCGGAGATTTCGGACCTTAGCTTTTTCGACGATTTTCTTATGGAGATTACCATGTTAGCGCCTCCGCCATGAGGCCGAACTCTTGCTGCACAATTACTGCCTTCTATTACTTTAAATTAATTGTCAATTCATATTTTAATTTGCGCACCATGTACATAATAATATACTATTGACCAGGCCAACAGTCTGAGCCAATAGTAGACTCTATCCCATTTTGTTTGAATTATTGAAAAAGGATTGTGACCACAATGGCGCTCAACATTAAAATTAATTTAAAATAAAACTAATTCACAAATAAAAAAATATTAAAAATTAATAATATCGTCACAGTACATTCATTTCTGTCTTTTTTCATTTTACCATATTATCATTGAATATTTTTCACGATCCGCAAATAATATCTTCTAATAATACTGAGCATGAAAATATATAAAGATTTTAAAGTTGTTTTCATTTATGTATACAGGGTGATTCATTAAGAATGTCCAATCTCTGAACTGTAGATTCTAGACCTCAAAATATGATGATTCTGCTCAACATGCCTTATGCAAATATTGCTAGTTTCCGAGATACGGGGTGTTCAAAGTTTAAATTTAAATTTTGATTTTCGCAATAATTTTTCATGTTTTCACAATTTCTCTTTGAAAATTGGCAATTTTACGTTTTTTGGCATGAGGAATCATAATTTACACTCTAATTTAACATTGCTAATAGAGGGCGCTAGTTACACTTGTTTGTGTTAATTAAATCAAAGTAAACTTTTTTTTGGGCTAAGCTTACAACTAAAATAACAAAAAAATATTAAAAAGCGTTAAATGCCACACAAAAAAAGTTACTCTTCTTTGATTTGTTTATCTCAATCGGTTATCGAGACTGACACCAACACAGTATCGGATAGGGTAGACTTTTTATCGAACCTGTTTGCCTCTAGCAAATCTTATTTGGCCTTTCGCTACCCTCTTTACCGAAGAAATTACTCCGGTTTCGAAACGAACTTATTTTGACTCCGCGCTACTTTCGTCTTACAAGTCAAAATATAACTCTGGATTTTTCCAGATGACCGCTAACCGCGAACACTATGAGGCAACCGCCTGCAACCGTGCTCGGGACCCAACTGCCTCGTCGTTTTTTCTATCTCGTCCAGCTTTGGGCAATTTTTGCCCAGTCAGCTTTTCACCACTTTTTCATTTCTTGCTTTCTTATTGGACACACGTGTACTTTGTAACCCACGATCGCTTTGCTTCATCAGCCAACTCGTGTTTTCGAAACTGGGTTCCTTTTTGGTTACTTAGTAATTGTGTCATTGTGCATTATCAGCATTGTTTAGTCTGATTGAACTTTGCTACGATACTTGAATCTAGGTTATATATTTATGAAATTAATTTTGTTTTGAATATACTCGAAATTTGTTATACAGGATGATGTTTTCCATCATTCCACCCTTGGTACTTATTACAAGTAACCATTATTATAGACGGTACAGCGTGTATTGTACTGTATTACTCACTCGGTTCACTTTCACTTCCTGTATCACTGTCTCAGGGTATTGTCTATGCTCAGGGTCAGTCATTTTAAAAACAAATGTTTGAACTTTGACGTAGTATCTGTCGCATCTGGTTGCTGGGTCTAATTTTCTATGCTATAGTCTAACAAACAATTGGAGAAGGTGATTCCCAATATAAATTTGCCAATATAAAATGTTTACGCCACTGGAAAAATATATTTCCCAGTGAACATAAGCCAAGGGTATGATACCGATGTTTTGCAACCGAATGGCACGTGATTCCGATACATTTTGCAATAATAAAGCACGTAAACAGCTCTTAGTCACCTTCTCCAATTGTTTGTTAGACTATATTATATCATTCTATATTTCAATATGGATGTACTTAGTTTTGTGGCGCTATGCTACACAGTCTTCAATTTCAACTATGCTAAAGGAAATATCATTGTGGACGCATTAAATCCACTAAATTTGGATAATATTATTCAAAATTACATACCCACTCTACTTTCCAATAACGAAATTTGTAAAAATCAAAGTGTTTTCTATGCTGAAAATTTAAGAAAATCAACAAGATGGGCAGCTGAGAGTAAGTTTATGTTTATTATGATATTATTTATTATTTTTACTCGCTTTCTTTTGTATATTCTTGAGTTTTTGTGAGCATATTTCATATCTTTTAGTGTTTGACTCCACAACAAAGTTTCCCAATGGTGTTCTCGAGGGATCAAATTACGATTTCGGAAATTTCGATGAATGTGTTCAAATACAGGTTCCCTATGAAAACTATGATTTTATCGGGAAATACTGTCTAGCAAAATTTACTATAAAGCCATCTGAAGTTTTACATGAAATGTATATGACAAAATATCCCAAATACGAAACCGAATTTAAAAATGGATCAGTTTGGATAAAAATTTTAGTAAGCTAAGTGGCTATACACTAGTTAAAAGCACTTTACCGGCACTTTATCTGAACTCCTTATCTCTATAACTTTCTCTTTCTCGTAATATTTCTAGTATTATTGAAATTGTGTATGGATTTTTTAGAATTCCATTGAAGATCCTTCGAAAAATCCACGAAATACTCTAAGATTTGCTTTTTGTATTCCATCAAGTTGTACATATGCAGACTTGCAAGAAAGTCTGTTGGAATTAACTAAAAACTTCAATGAACAAGTTGGTTTCAAAGTAACTGTAGAAGTTGATCAATTTAGTTGTCAAGTTCAAGCTCAAAATTCTCATCTAGATTTCGGCGATCTAATGTTTATGTGAGTTTATGTTATGTGGTGCATATAAAGTCCAACAAAACTTATTTATTTTATAGTCCAAGAAAATGTGTCTTATTATATGAATTTTGAGATATTTTTTTACTTTTATAATTATTTTTTAGACTAATAATTATTTTTGCTACATGCTTTGTAATCATTGGCTCTTGCTGTTATTATTTTACAACAAGAAGACTATCCTCAAGTTGTTTTTCAGGTAAGTAAGTTTTCATAGAAACAATAAACTTATAGTAATAATATTTTATTGAATGAAACTCCTTGGCTGGATTATACCTAAACAAACCAGAAAAAATAATGGTGTTTACCCTTCAGATTCAGACTGCACCAATCTGAAATTAATAATTCTTCACCTAATATACGTGATTCTTTTTGATAATAGGGAATTTCGATTCATACCGTCGAGCGAACGTAATGACAGAGCATATCTGAGACAGATTACTTTCTGAAAACGAATTAATTTGACGTCTGAGGAATTCAACTGTATGATTTGTCTCTACGTGATTTTATTTCGATCTAGAGAATATTATAACTAGCTTATTTCCAGGCTAAAAATAATTTCTAGAAAGTACAGTAGACTAAAAATTAATCAAACTCAGTTATTTCAATCAATTTGATATTTGTATAGTTTAATTCGAATTTCCATAAATGCCCAACTCTATCCTACTGTTCCATCTTATACAAAAACGTTTTGAGGGTGGGTGAGCTGCGCAAAAAATCATTGAACATTGCTTTTACTATTTTAGATAAAATGTATGATATCTTTCTGTGTTTTTCCGTGCAAAAAAATTTTAAAGCTTTAACTACAGTTGGACATAATTTAGATGGTCTTAATTGCACTGCTGGAATGAAAGTCTATTCAATGATTGCTATTATAACAATACATAGGAATATGTTTGATTTTGGTTCTGCTATTACTAACTCTTCTTATGTTGAACAGGTATTTATTTTTGCTCATCACGGTGTGTTCTAGATAATTTCGTAGACATTACTATCTATATTTCTAGCAAAGTATAACTAGAATTTTCATACATCTACCTGTATGTTTCAGTTGTATTCGAATTTCGGTGTAACTTTCATTTTAAATGGGCCTATTTTAGTAGACACGTTTTTCACTATCTCAGGATTTTTAGCGACTTATTTTTCTTTATACTATTATCAAAAAACCCAAAAAAAGGGGTATAATATCTTCAAACTATATATTCACAGATATTTAAGGTGAGTTAATTTGAGATTTTTTTATCTTTTTTTCAATTTATTATTTTTAGAATGGTATCTGTGTATGCTGTAGTTTTGGGTTTTTATTGTACACTTTTTGTAAAATTCGGTAACGGTCCTTTATGGCGAGAAAGAATTGAAATTGAACAGAAAAAATGTAGAAAAGTTTGGTGGGTTAACTTATTGTTTATCAACAATTACATCGGTACTTCCAATTACGTAAGAATTGAAAGAAAATTTCATTTATTTCTTGTTGAATTGTTGTTTTTTTTCAGTGCATGTTTCAATCCTGGTACATGGCATGTGACATGGAAGCTTTCTTACTTATTCCTTTATTAAGCTTGTTATATTTCAAAAAACCCATTTTAGGTATTGTGGCTACAATTCTTCTTATCATTGCTTCGGTTATATCCACATTTATAACAATTTATATCTATAATGAAATGCCAATATTAATACTTTATATGAAGTAAGTATTAATTTTTCAAAAAGTAATCTTCAGATTATAATTATAATACTTTTGTCTTATTAGTATGCTGCTGCACCCAGCAGAAAACAGTACTTTCCTTCGAGTATACATCCCGGGTCATCTTAGATCTAGCTCCTATTATATCGGAGCTCTAGCTGGTTACTTTAAATACAGAATAAATACCAAAAACACTAAAATCCCCCAATTATTGGTACGACTAGGATGGATCTTTTGCGGACCGATAATGTTTGTATCCTTACACGCAGCTTTCGTTTTTTACATTTATAAAATCCAAATTTGGTTTTCGGCTCTTTATGGTGCTCTTTACCACGTCGGATGGAGTTTGGCAATCGCTTGGATTGTGATAGCTGTATCTTCTGGGTACGGATGTAAGTACAGTACTATCAAAAAATATTTTATAATTATTATTAAAAAATTTATTTTAGATTGGGTTAATCTGGTGCTTTCTTGGTCACCTTTGGTGGTTCTTAGTAAGCTCACTTATACAGTTTATTTATGTCATGGTATTATACAAATGTATTCAGCTGGTACTATAAGAGAACCTGTTTATACCAGTACTTTTAACTCGGTAAGTTTGTGGAATATACAATAGGTTTATAACCTTAAAATTATTCTTATTATAGATTCATATGGCTGCTGCAGATATCATATTAGCTTATTTATTGGCTTTGATTATGTCTTTATTATTTGAAGCTCCAATTATTGCGTTAGAAAAACTGATGTGGCAAGGTTAGTGCTATTTTTTTAGAATTCTAATATGGAAGAGTTTGTGTTTTAGCTAAAAAAGAAGAGTCTGTAAAAAAAGACGAGCAACAACCATGAAATTTTAGCATAAATGAACAATCACCAGCACTTTAATTTAATTTATAGTGCTCACTATATTAGATTCTACATTATGGAAAATAAATATATGTTTGTAAGTGTACTGTACACTTTTTATATCTAACCTTAAAAAACTCAGAATGAATTCAAAGATTAAAGTGGCATCTAATTACATCTTGTTTTGATTCTGGCAGTTGACCGCTATTTAAGATGTTCGTGCCAGTGACAACATTTTCGTGCTTGTTACATTTTAAAGCTCATTCTAGTGTTGTTAAATTTTAATTACATGCCTAGTAAATTGATTTAAGGGTTCGTTAGTTTAGTTAATTGCCTGGCATGCGCCAGAGGGAATTATCAAATGATGATAGTTGGAATACGCCAGGAAAAATGAGATTTTGTAGCTGTCGTACATATATAATATGCAGCTCCATGTACCCCAGTCATGTTGGCAACTAGCATTACGCGGACAGCTCGTAGCACCGCGCATAGGTGGCGCGCTGTAGAGAACGCAAGGACTAAACCGACATCTAACTGACTAGCATCCTATACCTTCCCGCAGAAGCAATGTTGGGTCAGTATTATGATCAACGATAGAATTTACAAATGGGCGATGGAGCTAGGGGACGGCAAACTCTATGGTACTTCTATAAGAAATTTTGCACGCATCTATTCTAATTTCTCTATTTCCATTGCGAACGAAAATTAAAATGGGAAATGGGAAATAAGCGAAATAAATTGTGAATATAAAATTAAATTTTTTTATAATAAATTATAATCATTTATAGAGGTTCTAACAAAGGATTAGTTATTATTCTGTAATGTTTTCTATGTAAATTGATTTATTATAATCAATTTTTCACATAATCAGATATTAGAACCACACTTCAGAGTCTAAAAAATCTTCTACAATTTTCTCCAATTTTTTCCTATAACCAGCGGCATTTTCCATTTGTATAGATTTGGGTGCTGCATTCTCTGTATCTTTGAAATCAGCCAATATGACTCCTAAATTAAGCGATCCCAATTCTAAGGATGTTACGGCGCAACAGAATCCATAGAAAGAATACATTTGCCAATGGTCGAGAAGTGTATTGAATGAAAATATTTCCTCAGCGTCGCAGCCTAATGTTTTTAAAAAGGAAGACAGTTCTTCATAATAATATTTTAGGAAGTTGGAAACGTTGGAAAAGTATTGATGACCATTACTGTTGAAGTAAAACTGGGATAGATCGATTACTGGAGAATGGAGACCTGATGCTTGGAAATCTTGCAAAGCTACGTCAGTAGCATTTTCCCCCTGCAAGTAATTATTGTCATTATCGATCACTTTAGGTACTCTTAAATAGATTAAAAAAATTAATTTCTTTTTCATACAAATACAGATAAAGCCTATTGAATTTTTATTGTTGTTTGAAGTGGATAGATTTCATAATTTAGTTCAATGTGTGGATAAAATAAATAACATCTGTACATTCTTACCTGATATTTTAGCAAAATATTATCTTGATGACAATTCCCATGGACCAGAACCGAATTTTTCACTGTTTCATTGAGAATTTCTTTGATTTTGTCACCGTTGAAACGCTCCAAAGTGTCTTCGAATTTTTTCAATAAATCCAGTCTATTGAGCAACTTCAAATTGAATTTCAATTTCTCCAATCGGGAGTTGAAAAATCGTGCTAACTCCAATGTATCTTTATTTATTAATAAACAATTTCCAAGTACTTCATTAAATTTTTCATGATGCAAATAACGTAAACCAAAGGAAATTCCGTGAAACTTTGCAATATTTTTCACTACTAGCTTGTAATTATCCTCGTTAAGTTCTCGTGTTTTCTTAAAACCATCTTTTTCCAAATTTTCTATTAGTATAACTGCAGTTCCATTTTCTTTGGAAATGTTGTAACATTTTGGAAAACTTATTAATGGATTTTGAATTTTTAAATACTTCTGCAAGTCTAAAAATACGGGAATAACGTTTTTCAATACATACTCTTCTCGTTTAAACCCTTCCAAAAGTTTTTCACTTTCTCCTAAATTTGCTGCTAGCTCTAAATCTACAGCCACTCCTCGTTTAGTTGCTTTCACATTAACTAATATACGATTTACTTCTGTGGGACTTTCAACTGCTATTTTTATATCTTCAAATTGATCTGCGGCTAGAAATTTTCTTATAATTTCTTCAATATTTACACCAAAACGATTTGCAGTCATGTTGAAATTAAAAAAAGCTGCCACTGTAAACCGATTTTTTTTAATGTGAGATTAAAAAGTGTCATTACATTTTTATTATAGAAGTGATAATTTAAATAATTGATTTATTATCTACCCACTTGGTCTAGATATGGATAAGATTTCACTTAAACTTTAATTAGATTTATCACTCTGAATCAGCAGTGTAATACCATGGCCTAGATTTTGTCTACCAACTATCAACTTTATTTAACACCATGGTTTTGTCAACTTTAACAAATAATTACTTTGGATCTACTTTATAAATATGTATTCGATATATTTAATGGAGAAATCAAACAAATTAAATATAATTCAGAATCAAATATACAATTCGATAACTCAATTTAGATAATGGTAATCTAAACGCTAATCAAACTTTGGGTAAGTCGATATTTTCGACATTCTGAATGTCATTGTATGATTCATCCCTCAGACTACATTGCTTGTGCTATCTAAATCTGGCCAGGACTGAGTCATCCGCTTTGTTGCACGCATTAAGATAAAACTGTAGGGTTTGTTAGGTTTTACTGATATTGCAATTCCAATTTAATATTTCGAATAAATCCATTTCGGGTGTATTTATGATATAAAGGTTTATTTTGAAAATCTCTTAATTCATTTTTGAATATTTCACGATTTAAATTAACATTTATTCTAGTCACTGGAATGTTAAATTGTATTGAATAGCCCATAATCGAAATTTCTGCTAAATTAGGTGAATGATATTTAAATGATCTGACTGCGGTTGCGCTCTTCTTACCCCGCACTGATTGTTCCTTTAATCTAATCCCAAACGACTGGCAATTTATAAAATTCCAGGTCAAGCGATTGAGTATCTCTGTCCATTACAATATCTCATCCCATTTATTGTAATCCTAGGTATTCATTACACAGAAAAAAAGAACGTTGTTTATTTTTCAAACAGGGTGGAGAAGTAAAAGGAAATAAACTGGTTATTTTACATATTCATAGATAATCCTGAAACCTGTGAATGACATTTTCAAGTGACAGCTACGCAACAGTCAAATCTAACATTCTTTTAAAGATGAACATCAATGAAACAACAATTTGCATACAGTGGATTCTCTTCCATATATCAAAAAACCATTTATTTCATGAAAAAACTATTATATTTCTATGCTTCTACTTTATATAATTTTAATACGCACGCCTATGCTAATTTACAGTTGCAATATTCTCTATATGACAGTAAATTCAAAATTGCCGCTATCTTTTAAATAACTTTCTTCCAAGGCGCTAGGAGGCGCTGAGACTCGAGCTCAGACCTTAAAATTGGAGTGTCATATCTATCCCTATGATGACAATTGCCGGACGATCGCTCGCTGATCGAAAATAAACTTCAAACTTTCAAACTTCAATTTTAGTTTGTTTTTGTGCTTTGTTGTTATTGTGGAAATTTTCCGATGTTAAAATGAGTATTTTGTGTAAAAAAGGTGATGAAGTAAAAGTAAATTTACACCCTGAGTTGTGGAATGTGTGGAATGGAGAATATTGATAGGCTGCTATCGCCGGAAAAATTTGGTAATTGTTATTGATTATTGAAAGAAACTAACCCGTCGATATTATTGAAATGTTTTCAAGCAAATGATTATAAAGATTTATTTCTAACTTATGGCATAATAAAGTTTAGGCATGAAATTGTAGTAAGGTTAAACTTTTCTTTTAAAAAAATAATTATTTCGATTTCATACTATGATCCATCTACGATCATAGATATTATAATCTTCATGTCAATGATACGAATTAATTTCTTACAGTGGGCCATGACAAATTACCACTCCATTTTCTGCAAAATGACAGCTGTGATTCAAATATTTGTAGCCACCTATGAAGAGCACTTTTATTCCAATGACAAAAACTGACACAAACTAGTATAAACTGGTATGGGCAACAAAAAACTACTTGAGTTTTTATATTTTATAGAAAGAGCTGGAATTTATTCTTAATACGCGTTTTAAAATCGACTGTTTTGTACATTATCGGGCGTGTGTTTATTTACAAGGACTTTATAATGAGTGATTTTTTTGACTTTTCAATGGAAAGTGATGGTTTTACTAATAGTTTCGAGGAAATGGAGGAGGAAATCATGGTGAAAGTGCTGAAGAGGAAACGTATTTCGTCAAGGATGTTTTGTAAGTTTTAATAATTGTTTACCTAGGTACTTCTTTGTTAAAAATATTTGAAATTTCATGTTAATTTAGGTTCTCTGATTTTCTTGAAAATCAACGAATGTAGTTTAACTTTAAAAACATTTAACGATAGTCTGGAAAACTGCAGGCTACCTAAATGCTTCAAATGAATCAATATTGCTTTTTGATTGAATTATACATTGTTTCCAGTGAAATTTATGAGTAGTCATTACGCCTCTGAAACAATTTGCTATTCGAAGACAATTTGCTTAATTTCTACCCTCGTATCGTTTGTCAGCGGATTTTGATTATGGAATACGAAAGACTATTATATTATCAACCTCTGAGTGAAATTTAAATGAGGGACATCATTATATGGCCTCACAGTAATATAAAGAGTGTTGTATTTTTTTTGAAAATTCATATTTTTCAATTTTTTCGACCCTCGTATCGTTTGTCAGCGAATTTCGAATATGGAATACGATAGACTATTATATTATCAACCTCTGAGTAGAATTTAAATGAGGGACATCATTATATGGCCTCACAGTAATATAAAGAGTGTTGTATTTTTTTTGAAAATTCATATTTTTCAATTTTTTCGACCCTCGTATCGTTTGTCAGCGAATTTCGAATATGGAATACGATAGACTATTATATTATCAACCTCTGAGTAGAATTTAAATGAGGGACATCATTATATGGCCTCACAGTAATATAAAGAGTGTTGTATTTTTTTTGAAAATTCATATTTTTCAATTTTTTCGACCCTCGTATCGTTTGTCAGCGAATTTTGAATATGGAATACGATAGACTATTATATTATCAACCTCTGAGTAGAATTTAAATGAGGGACATCATTATATGGCCTCACAGTAATATAAAAAGTGTTGTATTTTTTTTGAAAATTCATATTTTTCAATTTTTTCGACCCTCGTATCGTTTGTCAGCGAATTTCGAATATGGAATACGATAGACTATTATATTATCAACCTCTGAGTAGAATTTAAATGAGGGACATCATTATATGGCCTCACAGTAATATAAAGAGTGTTGTATTTTTTTTGAAAATTCATATTTTTCAATTTTTTCGACCCTCGTATCGTTTGTCAGCGAATTTCGAATATGGAATACGATAGACTATTATATTATCAACCTCTGAGTAAAATTTAAATGAGGGACATCATTATATGGCCTCACAGTAATATAAAAAGTGTTGTATTTTTTTTGAAAATTCATATTTTTCAATTTTTTCGACCCTCGTATCGTTTGTCAGCGAATTTCGAATATGGAATACGATAGACTATTATATTATCAACCTCTGAGTAGAATTTAAATGAGGGACATCATTATATAGCCTCACAGTAATATAAAGAGTGTTGTATTTTTTTTGAAAATTCATATTTTTCAATTTTTTCGACCCTCGTATCGTTTGTCAGCGAATTTCGAATATGGAATACGATAGACTATTATATTATCAACCTCTGAGTAAAATTTAAATGAGGGACATCAACATATGGCTTCACAGTAATATAAAGAGTGTTGTATTTTTTTTGAAAATTCATATTTTTCAATTTTTTCGACCCTCGTATCGTTTGTCAGCGAATTTCGAATATGGAATACGATAGACTATTATATTATCAACCTCTGAGTAGAATTTAAATGAGGGACATCATTATATGGCCTCACAGTAATATAAAGAGTGTTGTATTTTTTTTGAAAATTCATATTTTTCAATTTTTTCGACCCTCGTATCGTTTGTCAGCGAATTTTGATTATGGAATACGAAAGACTATTATATTATCAACCTCTGAGTAAAATTTAAATGAGGGACATCATTATATGGCCTCACAGTAATATAAAGAGTGTTGTATTTTTTTTGAAAATTCATATTTTTCAATTTTTTCGACCCTCGTATCGTTTGTCAGCGAATTTTGATTATGGAATACGAAAGACTATTATATTATCAACCTCTGAGTAAAATTTAAATGATGGACATCATTATATGGCCTCACAGTAATATAAAGAGTGTTGTATTTTTTTTGAAAATTCATATTTTTCAATTTTTTCGACCCTCGTATCGTTTGTCAGCGAATTTTGATTATGGAATACGAAAGACTATTATATTATCAACCTCTGAGTAAAATTTAAATGATGGACATCATTATATGGCCTCACAGTAATATAAAGAGTGTTGTAATTTTTTTGAAAATTCTTATTTTTCAATTTTTTCGACCCTCGTATCGTTTGTCAGCGAATTTTGATTATGGAATACGAAAGACTATTATATTATCAACCTCTGAGTAAAATTTAAATGATGGACATCATTATATGGCCTCACAGTAATATAAAGAGTGTTGTAATTTTTTTGAAAATCCTTATTTTTCAATTTTTTCGACCCTCGTATCGTTTGTCAGCGAATTTTGAATATGGAATACGAAAGACTATTATATTATCAACCTCTGAGTAAAATTTAAATGAGGGACATCATTATATGGCCTCACAGTAATATAAAGAGTGTTGTAATTTTTTTGAAAATTCATATTTTTCAATTTTTTCGACCCTCGTATCGTTTGTCAGCGAATTTTGAATATGGAATACGAAAGACTATTATATTATCAACCTCTGAGTAAAATTTAAATGATGGACATCATTATATGGCCTCACAGTAATATAAAGAGTGTTGTAATTTTTTTGAAAATTCTTATTTTTCAATTTTTTCGACCCTCGTATCGTTTGTCAGCGAATTTTGATTATGGAATACGTAAGACTATTATATTATCAACCTCTGAGTAAAATTTAAATTATGGACATCATTATATGGCCTCACAGTAATATAAAGAGTGTTGTAATTTTTTTGAAAATTCATATTTTTCGATTTTTTCGACCCTCGTATCGTTTGTCAGCGAATTTTGAATATGGAATACGGAAGACTATTATATTATCAACCTCTGAGTGAAATTTAAATGCTGGACATCATTATATGGCCTCACAGTAATATAAAGAGTGTTGTAATTTTTTTGAAAATTCTTATTTTTCAATTTTTTCGACCCTCGTATCGTTTGTCAGCGAATTTTGAATATGGAATACGAAAGACTATTATATTATCAACCTCTGAGTAAAATTTAAATGATGGACATCATTATATGGCCTCACAGTAATATAAAGAGTGTTGTAATTTTTTTGAAAATTCTTATTTTTCAATTTTTTCGACCCTCGTATCGTTTGTCAGCGAATTTTGATTATGGAATACGAAAGACTATTATATTATCAACCTCTGAGTAAAATTTAAATGATGGACATCATTATATGGCCTCACAGTAATATAAAGAGTGTTGTAATCTTTTTGAAAATTCATATTTTTCAATTTTTTCGACCCTCGTATCGTTTGTCAGCGAATTTTGAATATGGAATACGAAAGACTATTATATTATCAACCTCTGAGTAAAATTTAAATGATGGACATCATTATATGGCCTCACAGTAATATAAAGAGTGTTGTAATTTTTTTGAAAATTCATATTTTTCAATTTTTTCGACCCTCGTATCGTTTGTCAGCGAATTTTGAATATGGAATAAGAAAGACTATTATATTATCAACCTCTGAGTAAAATTTAAATGATGGACATCATTATATGGCCTCACAGTAATATAAAGAGTGTTGTAATTTTTTTGAAAATTCATATTTTTCAATTTTTTCGACCCTCGTATCGTTTGTCAGCGAATTTTGAATATGGAATAAGAAAGACTATTATATTATCAACCTCTGAGTAAAATTTAAATGATGGACATCATTATATGGCCTCACAGTAATATAAAGAGTGTTGTAATTTTTTTGAAAATTCATATTTTTCAATTTTTTCGACCCTCGTATCGTTTGTCAGCGAATTTTGAATATGGAATACGAAAGACTATTATATTATCAACCTCTGAGTAAAATTTAAATGATGGACATCATTATATGGCCTCACAGTAATATAAAGAGTGTTGTAATTTTATTGAAAATTCTTATTTTTCAATTTTTTCGACCCTCGTATCGTTTGTCAGCGAATTTTGATTATGGAATACGTAAGACTATTATATTATCAACCTCTGAGTAAAATTTAAATGATGGACATCATTATATGGCCTCACAGTAATATAAAGAGTGTTGTAATTTTTTTGAAAATTCATATTTTTCAATTTTTTCGACCCTCGTATCGTTTGTCAGCGAATTTTGAATATGGAATACGAAAGACTATTATATTATCAACCTCTGAGTAAAATTTAAATGATGGACATCATTATATGGCCTCACAGTAATATAAAGAGTGTTGTAATTTTTTTGAAAATTCTTATTTTTCAATTTTTTCGACCCTCGTATCGTTTGTCAGCGAATTTTGATTATGGAATACGAAAGACTATTATATTATCAACCTCTGAGTAAAATTTAAATGATGGACATCATTATATGGCCTCACAGTAATATAAAGAGTGTTGTAATTTTTTTGAAAATTCTTATTTTTCAATTTTTTCGACCCTCGTATCGTTTGTCAGCGAATTTTGATTATGGAATACGAAAGACTATTATATTATCAACCTCTGAGTAAAATTTAAATGATGGACATCATTATATGGCCTCACAGTAATATAAAGAGTGTTGTAATTTTTTTGAAAATTCATATTTTTCAATTTTTTCGACCCTCGTATCGTTTGTCAGCGAATTTTGATTATGGAATACGAAAGACTATTATATTATCAACCTCTGAGTAAAATTTAAATGATGGACATCATTATATGGCCTCACAGTAATATAAAGAGTGTTGTAATCTTTTTGAAAATTCATATTTTTCAATTTTTTCGACCCTCGTATCGTTTGTCAGCGAATTTTGAATATGGAATAAGAAAGACTATTATATTATCAACCTCTGAGTAAAATTTAAATGAGGGACATCATTATATAGCCTCACAGTAATATAAAGAGTGTTGTATTTTTTTTGAAAATTCATATTTTTCAATTTTTTCGACCCTCGTATCGTTTGTCAGCGAATTTTGAATATGGAATACGAAAGACTATTATATTATCAACCTCTGAGTAAAGTTTAAATGATGGACATCAATATATGGCCTCACAGTAATATAAAGAGTGTTGTAATTTTTTTGAAAATTCTTATTTTTCAATTTTTTCGACCCTCGTATCGTTTGTCAGCGAATTTTGATTATGGAATACGAAAGACTATTATATTATCAACCTCTGAGTAAAATTTAAATGATGGACATCATTATATGGCCTCACAGTAATATAAAGAGTGTTGTAATTTTTTTGAAAATTCTTATTTTTCAATTTTTTCGACCCTCGTATCGTTTGTCAGCGAATTTTGATTATGGAATACGAAAGACTATTATATTATCAACCTCTGAGTAAAATTTAAATGATGGACATCATTATATGGCCTCACAGTAATATAAAGAGTGTTGTAATTTTTTTGAAAATTCTTATTTTTCAATTTTTTCGACCCTCGTATCGTTTGTCAGCGAATTTTGATTATGGAATACGAAAGACTATTATATTATCAACCTCTGAGTAAAATTTAAATTATGGACATCATTATATGGCCTCACAGTAATATAAAGAGTGTTGTAATTTTTTTGAAAATTCATATTTTTCTTTTTTTTCGACCCTCGTATCGTTTGTCAGCGAATTTTGATTATGGAATACGGAAGACTATTATATTATCAACCTCTGAGTAAAATTTAAATGAGGGACATCAACATATGGCTTCACAGTAATATAAAGAGTGTTGTATTTTTTTTGAAAATTCTTATTTTTCAATTTTTTCGACCCTCGTATCGTTTGTCAGCGAATTTTGATTATGGAATACGAAAGACTATTATATTATCAACCTCTGAGTAAAATTTAAATGAGGGACATCATCATATGGCTTCACAGTAATATAAAGAGTGTTGTATTTTTATTGAAAATTCATATTTTTCAATTTTTTCGACCCTCGTATCGTTTGTCAGCGAATTTTGAATGTGGAATACGGAAGACTATTATATTATCAACCTCTGAGTGAAATTTAAATGAGGGACATCAACATATGGCTTCACAGTAATATAAAGAGTGTTGTATTTTTATTGAAAATTCTTATTTTTCAATTTTTTCGACCCTCGTATCGTTTGTCAGCGAATTTTGATCATGGAATACGAAAGACTATTATATTATCAACCTCTGAGTAAAATTTAAATGAGGGACATCATTATATAGCCTCACAGTAATATAAAGAGTGTTGTATTTTTTTTGAAAATTCTTATTTTTAAATTTTTTCGACCCTCGTATCGTTTGTCAGCGAATTTTGAATATGGAATACGAAAGACTATCATATTATCAACCTCTGAGTAAAATTTAAATGATGGACATCATTATATGGCCTCACAGTAATATAAAGAGTGTTGTAATTTTTTTGAAAATTCTTATTTTTCAATTTTTTAGACCCTCGTATCGTTTGTCAGCGAATTTTGAATATGGAATACGAAAGACTATCATATTATCAACCTCTGAGTAAAATTTAAATGATGGACATCATTATATGGCCTCACAGTAATATAAAGAGTGTTGTAATTTTTTTGAAAATTCTTAATTTTCTTTTTTTTCGACCCTCGTATCGTTTGTCAGCGAATTTTGAATATGGAATACGAAAGACTATCATATTATCAACCTCTGAGTAAAATTTAAATGATGGACATCATTATATGGCCTCACAGTAATATAAAGAGTGTTGTAATTTTTTTGAAAATTCTTAATTTTCTTTTTTTTCGACCCTCGTATCGTTTGTCAGCGAATTTTGAATATGGAATACGAAAGACTATCATATTATCAACCTCTGAGTAAAATTTAAATGATGGACATCATTATATGGCCTCACAGTAATATAAAGAGTGTTGTAATTTTTTTGAAAATTCTTAATTTTCTTTTTTTTCGAAACGTATCGTTTGTCAGCGAATTTTGAATATGGAATACGAAAGACTATTACATTATCAACCACTGAGTGAAATTTAAATGAGGGACATCATTATATAGCCTCACAGTAATATAAAGAGTGTTGTATTTTTTTTGAAAATTCATATTTTTCAATTTTTTCGACCCTCGTATCGTTTGTCAGCGAATTTTGAATATGGAATACGAAAGACTATTATATTATAAACCTCTCAGTGAAATTTAAATGAGGGACATCATTATATGGCCTCACAGTAATATAAAGAGTGTTGTAATTTTTTTGAAAATTCTTATTTTTCAATTTTTTCGACCCTCGTATCGTTTGTCAGCGAATTTTGATTATGGAATACGAAAGACTATTATATTATAAACCTCTCAGTGAAATTTAAATGAGGGACATCATTATATGGCCTCACAGTAATATAAAGAGTGTTGTAATTTTTTTGAAAATTCATATTTTTCAATTTTTTCGACCCTCGTATCGTTTGTCAGCGAATTTTGATTATGGAATACGAAAGACTATTATATTATAAACCTCTCAGTTAAATTTAAATGAGGGACATCATTATATGGCCTCACAGTAATATAAAGAGTGTTGTAATTTTTTTGAAAATTCTTATTTTTCAATTTTTTCGACCCTCGTATCGTTTGTCAGCGAATTTTGAATATGAAATACGAAAGACTATTATATTATCAACCTCTGAGTCAAAATTAAATGAGGGACATCAACATATGGCTTCACAGTAATATAAAGAGTGTTGTATTTTTTTTGAAAATTCTTATTTTTCAATTTTTTCGACCCTCGTATCGTTTGTCAGCGAATTTTGAATATGGAATACGAAAGACCAGTATATTATCAACCTTTGTCCCAACTCAATATCATAGTGAAGCTTTATAGTTAATTTTTATCTTAGAGAAGGTATTTTAATTGGTAAAGTGCTTCGAGTAATCTTCTCTATATCAAATTAGAGCGAAATTGCTGTGCCAGTCAAAGAGCTTACTTGCTAAAATTTATTTCAACTTTTCGGTTCCGACAAGTTCTTGTAAATCACTTTAGATTTTTCTTTTTTGTCTGCTTTTATAATTGCTTTAAATTAAGATGCGAATACATAATTATATGGCTCTCGAATTTCTTAATTTCTACAAACTATATCAATATTTTATCAGGAAACCTGTAGGAATCATCTTGTGTGTCTCATATAGCTGTTGTTTATTTTGATGTTTTGTATATTTCGTCATAATATGGAAATCGGAGATTCTAGTATTGACACAATCTCAATATCTCTCTCACGTTGGAACTAAATGAAATACATATTTCCAAAGATATTAAATTCAATTGATAAGCTATAAAAAATGTCCTTGGATAAACCTATAAAAGAGATAGAGAAAAGATTTTTCGTTTTATTGATATCTTCTTGCATCGACCCACATTTTCAGACGATATCGCTCCATCAACGTAAAACATTAAACCCACTGACAAGTATCCTGAAAGTTATTGGCTCTATTTAATGTCTTAGGATATCATAATTTATAATGATCTTACTATAACATGAAGACTGAAAAATTAAATAAACAGTAATCGATAAAAACATCTTTTTATAGAAATATACAGGATGTCCACAAACTAGAAGTGATTTTTTTGTAAGTTGTGGAAAAATTCCAATTCAGTTTGGCAGCAGAATTCAGTAATTTGTTCTTTTAAGTTGCATGCCTGGAGTGCGCATGAAGTGAAACAGACGCCAGTGACCCTCCTTCAAATGATCAAAATCAGCGTCGCAGTGTTTCCAACTCCACTAAAGCGTCTCCTAACTGCTGTTGGATCCGCGCGTTGGTTTTTCATTTTAACGCGGGACTAAAATTTGAAAAACTTTCGGAAGTTTTCGAGCGATAATTTTATTTAAAAAAAAAGTTTTTAGAGGATTCGGTTTTGGGAGTTTGTAAATTTTTCAGCGTAAGTTCAAGCATGAACTGTCTAATTAATGATATTTTTTGTTTTTATAAATATACAGTTTTGATAAATGGTTTTTATCTAAATGTCACTGTTTTCGTTTTTCTAAAATTCTTTTTTGGATGTCCTAACACTAATAACTATTATAATTTTGTATAATAATAAAATAAAACGATAGGTAAGTCAAAAACTAGAAGTATTCATTGTTTGAAGACTCTATTGTAGGGTTGCCTGCAGTTATATCGCAAAATACCATTTTATTACATATAAAAAGTCAGAATTGACAGCAAATTTATAATGACAGACTCTGTGTCTATTTTTTGTGGTTTACGTACATTCTTATTACCAATTTTTTATTTTTTATGAATATTTATTGAGTTATTGCAGCGTACGTTATTGAAGCACCACGCTTTAAATTTCAGCTGAACATTTTTTGACGCTATGGAAATATATTAAAATTTGAATATCACAAGCAACCAAGCGTACCTTCTGGAGATGGAAATTCACGTTCTTTGTATGTTTAGTCATCGAGATATTTAATTTTATTTCTGATAGGAAAAAAGTCAGCCAAAATAACAAACCTATAAGCGGAAGTTGTAAAATGAAAGGTTTTGTATTTTTTAAAAGTGGATTTCGAAATTTTTATTCATTTAAGTTGTTTGAAAGAACTTTTTAGGGCAATTTTTGACACCGAAACTTTTATAGAGCCTTTTGTTCTGTACTCAGAAAGCGTGACTATAACTTTATACACTAAAACTGAAAAAATATTCATCAAATTTGCATACTAGATGAATAACCAAATTAAGCACATTTGTCAGATGTGTTTCTCTCATTTTAAATGATAATAAAAGTAGGACCTATACTGTGCTTTTTCACTGTAATAGCTAAAGAAGTTAAAAATAACAGCACATTTATATTCAATGAATAAATTTGAATATTATAATGGAAACTTTCGAGTGTTTTAGAAAAAAAATAACAAAATTAATCTAATAAAATTCTTCAGATCAATAATTAAGAAACCACGATTCCATGCAGCGGTGACGACGTCGTCAAAAGGATCATTTCTTTGTGTTCATTGAATGTTATTTTAACTACAAAGGATCGTATTTACAGGATATCGAGGAGCATTGTTAAGAATCTCAAATAAAAAGATACTGGAACGGAAATAAAAATTTTCAATTCTTCATTCTTTTTGAATCGTTTTTAGACATGAATATTTACTTTAAAAGAAATCTAAATTTTCAAAATTAATATCGGTAGAACTAAAATTTTAGAATCTAACCAATCTGTTGTTTGTGTATAATCAGATTTCAGAAGGGATTTATTCAAGACCAAAAACTTTCTGGTCTACGGAAGTTGAGTGGTTAAAGTCTGATATTCCAATACGGCAGGAAATTGGAAAAGTTTTAGTTAAAAAAAAAGTTTTCTTAAAAGACTTACCAGACATATATTGCTTTGACACGTAATGAAATACAATCCACCATGAAATAAGATAGACTTTTCCTTAAAAAGTCTATGAAAATAAAAAAAAAGTCCTTAATATTTTCATTTCTATCCTTCACATTATCCTTATTTTTTTTTCTTGGTTGATGTTACGATCTTAGAGTCTTTCTTTGGCATTTTTCCAATTAAAATTTGTTGATTTTGTCTTCTATACTTATCTCACATACTTACCTATATCTAGATTTGTTGGCAGCAGCATATTATGTTTATTTTGCAAAAAAATAATCAATAATTATGAGAGTATTACTTCCATACAGAATTTGGCAAATTTCCGAGTCTAGAAGAGAAATCGTTTTATACCACAAATTTCACTCCAACTTATTAAAATTAATACTATCTTTGTGCGCGGTCATCGAGGCGTGTACTTAATTCCAGAGGCAAGAGGCCGAATGTTAATTGCCCCCCTATTTTAATTGCTGTTGCCGGAAGCGCATATTAATTTGTACAAATGATATTGAGATAAGTAGAATTCGATAGATGGCGCTCCGAAATGTCAATGTCATCTTAGCAACGAGTAAAACAAATCAGCTGCCGTATAAGCCCTTTGATATTCAAGTGGTTTTATTTTGCTGTTTTAGTTATTTTCAGTGTGTGTTTTGTGAAACTTTTGCTTTTTCTTTGATTGTGCTTTAGTATTTTGTGTTGTTAAACTAAATTTTGACTCCTAATATTTTTATTTTTGGAGTAATAGGTATGGTTGATATTTGTCAAAAATAAAACAAGTTTAGGACTGATTTCGTGTTTTCATTTTATTTTTGATATAGTCATATCTTCAAAAGTTACAGGGAAGGTACGTTTGTATTGAGTAATATTTTAAATCTTCAATACCAACTTATTTTCTCTTTGTTTTTGTAACCATGGATTAGGTTTACACTGACTATTCATAGATTTGTTTTACTCGATGACATTGACATTTCGGAGCGCCATCTATCGAATTCTACTTTTCCCAATAGAAAAAGACAGTTTTAAGCTTGTCACTGACACAAAATTAAACAAATAAAGTACGAATTTACGGTAATTACGTTGACTTGCATATAATACAAAAAAAATGCAAAACGAACTGTTTTACTCGTTGCGACAATTACAATTTTTTTCCGCAAGAGGTCTCATTGAATTCTACTCCTCCCAATATTTTCGCCGAACTCTGTATGATGGAATGTTATTTTGGATGTTGAATCAATAATATTAAGAACATGTGTGTCTGTGGCCTGACGTAATAAACGATTTTACTCGTACATTTCAGTTTCAAATATAAAATTACTGATTGAGACGTATGTTTATGAACTATTTTTAATGTAGACGAACCTTGCAAATGATACGCTTTAATCATGTTAATTTGAAAGACACTCGAGTTGTGATATGATGAAAGAATCACCAACGTTTTGAAAATTTAACATAAACCAACAGTTAAAGATAAGTTTGACAAATTTTTTACAGGAAACTGTAACTAAGCAAACGAAAAAAAAGTGATATAAACTTGAAAGCCGATCAACAGAGTTGTCATAAGATAAAAGAGGTTGTCGGATTATTTATTCAGGTAATATTTCTTTCCTGAATATCTCTTTTTCGTTATATAAAATTTATTCCATTCAGTGTAAATTAACTGGGAAATTTTCACGCTTCTAAGCTTGGGTATTATAAATTTTTTCATACAAGGACCCCAAGAAAGGAGCAAATTTGGTGCTAGTGACACTAGAAATAAGATTAAGGGTAAAAAGATCGAAAAAGATTATTTTTCTTTAGAATTTTATTTACCCTGGAGGGTTTCTATTAAAAATTTCTCAACTGTTCATATTGTGGTGACAAATGAAGGTTCTTATTCTGCCCAAAATATGCTAAGCTAGATTTGTAGCTGGTCCTAGAAAAGTGCTATTTATTTTATAAAATTGTTATTAGGTTTTCTTCAATTTTTCTGTCGTACCTCGTAACTTCAACTATCCTTCAACAAAGCTAGAAGTAATATTTATGCATGAGACAGATTTTCACGTTCATTAGGAAATTCGAAGGTTTTGCGATTGTCTCGTATTCTTAGATTCGTCAAATATTCAAATACTGCATGCGGCAACATTTGAACAATTTACTTTGTACAATTTTCGATTGCATCAAATATAAATTAATACAAAAAATTGCCATTAAATTAACAACCTTACAAATACTATTCCATTTTGTTCTGTGTCGTTTACACAAGTACGACAAGGATATATGAAAGAGAGAGGAAGAATAATTGTGCAAGGTCATCACTTTCTTTCTCCTTAGGGGTGTAAACTTATTCCCGAGAGTTACCGAATGCTCATTATCCCCCTATTTCAACATTTTTAACCGCTATTGCCAAAAGTATTCGGTCAATATCGGGAAATAAACCCACACCATAGCTGGAATTAAATACACGCCTCGATGACCGCGCTCTCTCTTTCAGCTGTTTTTCTGTCGTTCTTGTGTAATCCGATGGTTCGAATGTAATTTTCGTAATCTGTAGGTCAATAAATGCCTTATAAATGAAAACTTAGACATAACACTTTAGTTTAACCAGGTGTACATGTATATACCTGTCTTCTTTGTTATTTTGTTGTGTATTACTTGGTTTGAATTATACTTGGTGAACATTGTTGTTCTACCTCTAAATATGTACGTATTTCTGAACATGCCAACTTGTTAGCAACTAATTTCAACCCAGAACACTATGTTGGCTTGATGCTTATCGCAAAAACAAGATTTTCGGTATAACATTAATATTAAATACATAATTTTCTTATTATCAATATAGTAATCTGGCAACTAAACCTCTTCTCCATTATGACTTCCATTTTATCAAACCCAGGTTATTCCCGTAGGGATGCAATGAACTAAGAAACGGGATATTTCCTGTAATAAGATTTCCTCGAGAAAGCGGTTGTTGACTTACTCAACACTATGTAGCTTGGGAATTCAAACGGAACTAACTCAAATATACCCGAAAAAAATTTTATGAGTTCGATAACATATTGTTATGAAAATTTGATAAGTGAGTGTTGATTTTTTGTGAGAATAAGCCGTTGAGTACGAGTGATGGCATTAACAGAAGAGAAATAGGGGAGAACTGGGCGCACTTTCTTATTGCGTGGATTTCCGCTTGGAAGCTTGGGGCTTGTCCCATTTCCTATTTTTGTATTATTTGAGATTTAATGAAAAAAATAAATAGCGAGTTTTCTAAAATATATTTAAAAGCGTGTTCATTTGTAATCAACATTACCGACAAATGTTTAAGTAAAGAAAATGAACACATCATACTTAAACGAGATTACTTTTCGTTGGCGGGCTATAAATCTCACAGAAGATTATCCGAGTTTCCACACAAATAGACGAGAATTTGATAAGAATGGCGTCGAGAACATTAAATTGCGAAGTTCGTTTTGTGTTTATGTTAAATTAAATTATTTTGAAATGAAGATGGATATAAACAAGGTGGACGGTTGAAAATGGAAAATTATTGAGGAAAATGAGTAGCAAACTTTGCTGAATACGAAAATCATCAATAAAACACAGTTAAGACATGGATTAAGTGTCTAGTTCAACCCCTGTTTCTTATCGCATTGGATAACACGGAAGGTGTAATAATATACCTCATAAATATTAAACTCAGCCTTCAATTTTTCTCCAGCATTTTACAGCATAAGTATATCACGCTAAAAAGTGAAAAAAGGGAAAAAAAATTTATATGAAATACTTACCATAATTATTTTTAGTCTTTCTATCACCCCCCAAGTTTTTGGTACCAAATCCTGGGACACCCTGTATATGACTTGGAAAATCTTAGTAATTTTATGTCTTCTCTTTGATATACAACTTTTTTGTTACTTCCAATACTAATATAAGTTTTTTTTTACAGGAATTCCATCAACATCCATAGAAAGGTGAGTTTTTGAAATAAATATTACCACAATCTGGTCAATTTTTAACTTACCAATAGAGAAATGGAAAATTTGAATTGTGAAAAAGGGAATTTTAAGTTTAAGTTCGATTTTTTGAGCTCGTGAGTACCAATAAAAAATGACAATCGTTAAATTCTGTTATTTTTTGAAATATCAGTTAGTTTTGAAAACTTTTATGTATGAAGAGGAAATTTCAATTATCTCTCTTTGATAATCACCGTTCAACCATGTAGGGGAGCGAGGGGCTTGTTGTAACAGTTTTCATTAAAACTAATATATCTTGAAATCTATTGATTAAATTTCTACTAAATAAAGATGGATGAATACTGTAACTCTTCCTCTACCAAATCAAGTAAAAATAATACCATACCTATTGGTCATTATTTTACAATCAATTATTTTCTAGAAGAAGTGCGGTGTTACAACTTATTATACCTCATGATTGGGGCAAGCTGTAACATCTACCGGGGCAAGTAGTTACGACAAAAAAAACGACAATAATACCTTTAATCATTTACTCTTTGTTTTTTTGTTAAATTGACATCTTTCTAAAGTAAGTATTACATAATTCTTATCAAAAATCAACTCAAATACATTTTTTTAGTAATCAACACTTAAAAATTAAGTAATTAACAGTTTTATTTAGTTAAACACTAATTATAATCATCATGGCACTTTTAAATCACAGTAAGTAATTAAATTATTCAAGGTATGCTCGTAATTATCTCTTCTTAATAGCTATCTAACAAAGTATTATGCTTATGTAAGAATCAACATTTGGTGGCATGTAGTAACACGTTACAACAAACCCCGGGATTTTGTTACAACTAACCCTTTGGTATGATTTTCAACATTTATCAAGATAACTATTTAAACAATTTAGCAATCATAAAAACTGTTACACATGGAAATAAGATATAGAAAGTTTTGAAATTAGTCAATATTAAATACGCAAACCGAAATTTCACGACAGTACAATTTTATATTACCTGGCAGAAATAAAGCACGTGCACACTTCCCCTCAATGCACCGGCCGGCAGGACATTGACTATGGCAACATGATGCGGCGCGGTTTATAGGTTAAATCGAGTCAAAGAAATACTTTAATAGCGTTTAAGATCCTAGTGAAAAGGGCCTGTTACTACTTACCCCTGTTACAACAAGCCCCTCGCTCCCCTACCTACATTTCCCATCGAATTTATTAGTAAAGTCTGCTAACTACAAATAGATCTTTTCAGAATTTATAACAGTAGTTTTGAATAAAGGAGTTTGCATTGCATTTTCCATTACCATTACCAAAAAAATAATAGCGACATAAAATTCATAATTTTTGTTGTCAATTTCACAATATAAACTCGCCTTTAAAGACTATGCGGCACTGGAAATGGAACAATTCCCATCCGAGGAAGGAAGTTAACTCGATTGATTATTCAGGATTGTCAAAATAAATGAATACCTTATCTCAATATGCCTGAAGTTGTATATCTATTATCCTATCTGGTCCCTAAAACAATGATACTAGACCTAAATTCGTAGCGATATGGGTATATGTGACCTCAAATATCATTCCAAGAATCTACCTGCTCTCCTCTTGTCATTAATAACTCCAAAATCCATAAATGGGAGACATTGAAAGTGTGAATACACTGTATAGCAATAAAAAGTGTATGCAAAGTCATTCCACCTTATGCAAGCAAATATCTAGCTGCTAATCGATTCTGACAGCGCGTCGTTTGAAACGTCAAAATAATGATAGAATCATAATTTTAAGTATTATTTAGAGAAAAAATGGACAACAGTAGTTATATTTAATTATAACTCCCAATTATCATTTATAAATGTAAAGGTTTCGATTAAAACTGTATGTTACGTATCCCTTTTTGAAAATAAACATGATTTAAAGCCTAGTGGTAGAAATAGTTGACTCTGACGCGGACGATTGGGGTTCGATCCTCACTGGAAGCTTTCTTTTTTTAATTGTGGAGAAAGTATAGTCTTTTACTTGTGTAAAATGGCTAATATTCACTTGGATGATTCCAAAACTCACTCGCTGCGTTCGCTCGTTTCTGAAACTTTATCCGCGTGAATAATAGCCATCATTTTGCACTCGCTGAAGAATATACTATTCTTATGGCTTATTTACATTTTATAACCCGAAACCATTAAATTTTTACTGCTTTCCGAATAAATCTTGGCTTTTAACTTTTGTGGTTATATATATAGTTCTCTTCGTCCAATTATCGTCCATCCTTCTCTAATCGACCCTTTAAATTTTATTGTTCGGAAATAGGTTAAAATAACATTTATTTGGGCTGTATAACTTTTATATAGATTACATAAAATGCAGTACATTTCAGTGTTCTTGGTGTCTCGTCTTAGCTATCCCAAATGAAAGAAAAAAGGGATACTACTTATAGAAACGTTTCAATTTCAACAAAAAATGATCGGCAATCAAAAAAGGATTTACAACGTTGTTAGTTTATATCCAGCAGGTTGTCAATATCGAAGAAAATACCAGCAATTGGAGAGGGACAATCGAAAATAGCCCTTGTACGAGACAAGCCCTTGAATCCGATGGGATTTACAACGATAATTTTTTTATGGTTGTCCCTTTTCTCTGAGCTAATAAAAAAGTTTTCAACAAAATAGGTTTGATGCAGAGCAGAATGTAAAGTTTTTCAATACGTTGCTAAAACCCCCTCAAAAAGGCGCTGATTAAAATCAATGTTGGAATCTATAAATAAAATCTTCATTAAAAAGGTATTACTAATACCACTTTTTCATTCATCTTGTAATAATCCTCCTTTATATTTAGTATAAAAATAGTATGAGGAAACAAAACCTTCGTTTAAGAAATAATTGTGCAAATACTGTAGAATGCAGACTATTTCTTTATAAAACAAAACTTGAAAGAAAAGTTTTCTACCTTGAGGATAATAAGATGTTTCCTAAGCTGTTCTATAGAAAATGGTTTAGAAAGGAATACAGTTTAATCTGAATATTCATTATCTGATATTTTAATTTCATAATTAAGTATTCAGAACTTATTATTATTATTATTTTCATCTTTCTATCCAGCCCACAATAATTTGACACAAATTGAAAAGTAGATACCTCTTGAATCGTTTTTATATTTTTTATTGTGAACCTTAGGAAAATCCTTGAAATTTTGAAGTAAAGTTGAAGGACCTCACAATAAATTTATGTCCCGGTCAAATTAGTTTGTTGTTCTTGACGTTTCGATTAAAAGTTGGCATTGTATCAACAAGTTTTCGTGATAATTGGCTGTCAAATCCTTCTTTTTGGTAATACGACAAGATTAAACCTTAGTCTATAGAGTATTATACATTTTTTGTAAACATTTGTTAATTAGATACAATCTTGTGAAATGATTATAATTAAGTAATCTTAAAATACGAATTGTAAAGTATATATTCAATTTTCCTAGACGATGATTGAGCAGAAAAACGCTCTTCTTTATTTTTAAAATAACTAGTTTCCTGCTCATAAAATTAAGTTTCAAATTCAAACAAAAATTTCATGGATTTGCTTTAATTTTTCATGAAAGCTCATTGGGAAAGGAAGGAAATTGCGAATCTCCTCTCTTCTGCAATTCCTAATCCTACCACGTTTCTTGGTGATTACCAGGACGTTGATCAAAAATCGATTGTCCATAGTAATTGACAAAGGAAGAGAGAATCGCTTTTACGTGGCCATGAGCACATTTCTGATTACATTTGCATATTGTACGTTAATTAATACAAAACAAAACAAATTTTACACAAAAACTGCCTATATAAGTTATAAATGACATTTAGATATCGCTATAGTTGATATTAACGTTTCCAAATTGGCATATTATGAAAATTCTTTTATTTCCTTAAATATTTTATGAAAGACTAGCAGATTCCTGTATTAGTGACGAGGAATAACCCGGAAGAGGGACTCTAATTCCTCAAATAATCATTTTTTTTATATTTTATAATATGTTTAATTTTGTTGCAATTAAAACTAATAATAAATTCCGTTTCCTAACTCCTATAAGTAGAAAAAAAAAAGGTAAGTGGATCAAACTTTTTTAATATAAAGAGGTACACAGGAAAATCATTGTATAAAAGTTATAAAGGCGAGTTTTGAAATAGAATGTATTTAAATTTCTTGATGTAGGCGATCTCATAAAACCAAGAACTGCAAGAACATTTCTAGTTACTCTGAACTTACTGGAAGACTCTTTTTTTTGTGATTTCCATCTCCTTTAACTAATTGCAATATTCGAACAAAAAATTCAAAACAATATTAACCAACCCAAAAAAAAACTGTTTGATGAAATTCTTCTAAAAACAGCAAATGTGTTATTTCAGCTGTTTATATCCAGTTCTACTTTATGTATATGTACGTTTGGTTAGTGTCCTTTTTACCCGTACATTCCACATGAAGCTTGGACCCGTAATACAGACATTTGAATAATGGATTTTCGAGTAATAAATTAACAACTTTAATGTGGTTACTAATACGTTAGGGTAATTAGGAAATAGCCCTCTGTTTGAACTACGCAGTAACCGAGTATTCCTTCAAACAGGAAATTTACAATTTTAGAAAATATCACTCATTCACTGGTGTCCCAATTTTCTTTTTCGAAACTGTTTCTCAGCAGCTGTACCAAAGTTTCACGTTTACGACTTACAACAACCTCTTAAATGTTTCTAATAAATGTATGTGATGTATAGAATTAACAAAAATGCGGTTACACCCCTTCATTAGTTTCTTTTATTGTCCATTAGCAACTTTTGTAACAGAGCTAGTAAAAGCTGAGTAAACAGTACGAAAAAATCCATTAGAAATCCACCTTAAAAGCTGTAGACTTCATCAATCACAATTCATCCGTTTCAGAATAAATGTATAGGCTTTTGAGTTAACTGTATAAACCCTCACTTCGTGGAATCTACTCATCATATGGTTTTAAATGAAACTAACTATTTCTAAATGACTTCTGTCATTCTGACGATGATATACCTATATATCGAAACAATTGTCAATTTACTTGCAATTTTTACAATTTTTTCAAATATATTGTGGAGTCATTTAGAAATAGTTAGTTTCATTTAAAACCATACGTATAGGCTTTTTTTTGTGAAATAACTCAACACTGACATGGGTTTAGATAATATAGAGATACACTCTTCTTCTCGAGAAAATGGAAAAAAATTAGCAATTTTGCAAGGAATTATCGCGAGAATGAAAATAGAAACCAATGATTGACAATAATTTACATCAAATGGATATTTGTACATTTTTTAGTATCAAATACTTTTAAAAGTATGAACAGACTTTAAAATATTATTTATCTTTCTAAATTTAATTTAACAGAAAAAATTATTACGAAAATATTATAAATAATATCGCAAAACACGATTTGTTATGCACTCATAAACAAATAGCTGTGTATAGGTTCATTTCTAAAATTAATACACTCTATAGATACCGTTGCTGTATGCATGAATGATTGTCATTAGTCACAGTTGTTTTCCTTAGGGAAATTATAGTAAAATTCAATAATTCTGGATGTACTAGGGGAGCGAGGGGCTTGTTGTAACAGGGGTAAGTAGTAACAGGCCCTTCTCACTAGGATCTTAAACGCTATTAAAGTATTTCTTTGGCTCGATTTATCCTATAAACCGCGCCGCATCATGTTGCCATAGCCAATGTCCTGCCGGCCGGTGCATTGAGGGGAAGTGTGCATGTGCTTCATTTCTGCCAGGTAATATAAAATTGTACTATCGTAAAATTTCGGTTTGCCTATTTAACATTGACTAATTTCAAAACTTTCTATATCTTATTTCCATGTGTAACAGTTTTTATGATTGCTAAATTGTTTAAATAGTTATCTTGATAAATGTTGAAAATCATACCAAAGGGTTAGTTTGTAACAAAATCCCGGGGCTTGTTGTAACGTGTTACTACATGCCACCAAATGTTGATTCTTACATAAGTATAATACTTTGTTAGGTAGCTATTAAGAAGAGATAATTACGAGCATACCTTGAATAATTTAATTACTTACTGTGATTTAAAAGTGCCATGATGATTGTAAGTAGTGTTTAACTAAATAAAACTGTTAATTACTTAATTTTTAATTGTTGATTACTAAAAAAAATGTATTTGAGTTGATTTTTGATAAGAATTACGTAAAACTTACTTTAGAAAGGTGTCAATTTAAAAAAAAACAGAATAAATGATTAGAGGTATTATTGTCGTTTTTTTTTGTCGTTACTACTTGCCCCGGTAGATGTTACAACTAGCCCCAAGCACGAGGTAAGTTGTAACACCGCACTTCTTCTAGAAAATAATTGATTGTAAAATAATGACCAATAGTTATGGTATTATTTTTGCTTGATTTGGTAGAGGAAGAGTTACAGTACTCATCCATCTTTATTTAGTAGAAATTTAATCAATAGATTTCAAGATATATTAGTTTTGATGAAAACTGTTACAACCAGCCCCTCGCTCCCCTACTGTTGGTATTATCTAAAATTCAATAAACTGATGTTTGGTCGTAAGATTGAAATTATGAGTTTACCTATTCCCAAAATTAAAAAGTTCAAAGTAGGGCTGAATTTCTAGAACGCTTTTTAACCAAAAAAAAAACTGTGAAAATAGGAAACAACGGAAAACCTCCGGGATAAATAATTTTCAGGAAACTGTTCACCACTAACAAAACTTTGTTCGATAAATTACGTGGCCCATGATTTTAATTGTTTTTTTCACTTAAAAAATATTTATTTTCTCTACCTAAAATTGTTTTACAAAAACAAAACCCAAATTAAATTCGGAAAACACACATTTCTCAGCATGTTGTCGACTACTAGCCCTATTCTAGATACTGATAATGATATATACAGACACAGATTAAAGCTCTGATGAAAATTTGAGAGGGATAGAATGATTTTATGTCAGAGATGGATGATTATTTTCCAATATTGAATAATGAATTCATTGAATACTAAGATTTGGTTGAAAATTTCCAACGATTTCATTGAAAGGGAAGATTTGTGGCATGTATAATCGTCAGTTTTTGGAGAATTTTGATAATCAATGCATGAAAGATTGTGAAGTCAAAATATTTCACTCCTGTGTACGTTAGATTTTCTGTAACTGAAGTATGTAATAGATAATATTTTAGTATGAAACATATTAAGTTACTTTGCTAAAATATGGTAGGTATCTAAGAAATCTCGCATAGAATCAGTTGAATGTCTTCTCTTCCCGTTGCTCTTGGAAATTTCGTAATGTAGATAAAGTACATAAACTTTATAACTGTAGAATCTCATAATTGTGAATGTCATATAGTCATGCAGCTCCAACTTGTTCATAAACTCCAACTCTATTTGCAACTGGGTTAGATGAATTAATTATGTCTTCAACTAATTCACATTTCAGAAGATTAAAAAAGAAGGAAAGTCATATCCAGCTCCTGTACTATCATAAAATGGTAGATATACAAGGATTAAATAATAAATTGAGAGTGGAAATCCGAGGGATTCAACTGCTGAAAACTTCTACCGCAAACAAAACGAATTGATAAGTGGTTCGTGTAATTTTGGGTCGATATTATTATTTCTGAGGTCTTGTTCTATTACTTGGAAAGGATGAAAGGAGCATGAAACGAAGATAAGGCCATTAAATATATTTAGCTTAGTCAAGTAATATGATTTATCTATAGAAATTTAGTGGGGATATTAAAAAAAAGATATAATTGAGAGAGAAAAACTCATTTATATTCATCAAATTTTCAGTCACTTCAAGTCAGTCGAATTTCCATAATATTACCCAAGGGAAATAAGACTTAATTTCCAGGAATAGTTTATATGTATGTATGGAACAGTTGACGTTCTGAGTTACCAACTTATAATTGGTTTTATACGTCCTGTCATAATCTTTGCAGACAAACCTTGAGGGTACCTTTTTGCAAGACGTAGGTCATGAATTTCTATTTGGAATCACAAATTATTCGTCTGTGATCAATTTTTTAATATCCATATAGAATTAAATCGTATTTACTATCTACTTCTATAATAACAATTGACGAATACAAAGATGAATGAAAACCTTCTTCTTTTTGCTCCTAAACTGAATCTCTTCAAGTTTTTATTTAAAAAAGAGATTTGTGTAACAAGTACTTAATCCTTTTCCACAGATTTTTCAATATAATTGCCGGTTTTTTCATAACTTTTGAAAGATAACTTTTAAGGATGCTCTATAAGTTATTTCCATATAAAAGAGCAGCCGTTTGGTTTAAAACTTCTCCATTTAAGTTGATGAAGCTTTTTTAATTAAAGGTTTTTAATTTCATCACATAATTTTTGTAAAATTAAGAAATTCAAGTCCACTTAGTGATGGTTTTTCATTTTATTTTCTTGCAAACTACATTTTTCCTTTATGTCTAATGCTGTTTTTTTATGGTTACAATCTATATAATAAGATCGATGTGTAACAAACAACAACACTAGCAAAAGAGGATAAAAATGTTTGGTATTTTTCCTGTTTGATCTTTAATTTAATCTTCTACTTCTTACTTTCTCAAAAGCAACGCCACTTTTGAATGCCAAGAATTCCTATTTTTTCTCTGTTCAGTTCCATTTCAGCTCAAAACTCACTTATCTTCAACATTTTATCATATAACTTGAACAAAATCCTCTTATTCACATCACTGAATATTTTTAAGTGCTTCTTAATTGAACCGAAACGAAAAGTATCTTGAACTTTACAAATTCGGTATATTTAAAGCGAACGTCTAATTTAAGCTAAATCCACTTAAAATCACCTCTAGTAACTGTAGTTTACGTTTGGCAGGAGAGTTTCTGGACACCCTGTATACAGAAATATAAATAAACTAGACCATAACGATCAATCTTTCTAATAATTTATTATTACCTATCAAATAAGTGGAACAAAAAGTGCTAATTGGTTTATAGTCCAGGGTCGATAATTTTTAAAACCAAAAAAAATCATAATAGGATGAAACCCATTAGAAAAGGAGGGGAATATGATAAAAATGAAAGGAAAAATAATTTACGGGCGATCTGAGGTTGGGAAGGGGATGGGGGTGAGTTTTTAAGGGTGAAAAACGGTTTTTCTCGATTTCCAGCAAAACTAAAAGTCCTATCGAAAAAAGTCAAATGGAAAAGTTGTAGATAATAAAAAGATCTAAAACTTTTGTATTCACACTTTTTTCACATAACCTCAAAATTTATGTGAAAAATTCAAAAAACCAAGTTTTTGGTTTTTTATTTTTATCTTTTACAAAAAATTTTTTTTTTAACGAAATTTTGTGAAAACTTACCTTTTTATGTCCCAAATACGCTGTAATTTATTTAATTGAAAATATTAATTTTTTCACCTTATTTTGAATTAATATCGAAAAAACACCCTAATTTTCAATCGAAAATTCACCCGTCAAAATATCAGCTTTTTTCAAAAAGTTGGTGTGGTTTCTGTTCGTTGAAATCTCTACTTTCCGATGGTGAAAAAAAAAATATATGTTACTGTGGTAAATCTTCTCAGAAAACGCAAAAATTAAAAAAACTCGAATCCGTTTTTTGAATCATTATGTAAAATTTTGAGCAATTTATTAAAATTTACACTTAAATTACTAGATTAGAGATACTACATTTTTTTAATTTTTGCGTTTTCTGAGAAGATTTACCATAGTAACATATATATTTTTTTTCACCATCGGAAAGTAGAGATTTCAACGAACAGAAACCACACCAACTTTTTGAAAAAAGCTGATATTTTGACGGGTGAATTTTCGATTGAAAATTAGGGTGTTTTTTCGATATTAATTCAAAATAAGGTGAAAAAATTAATATTTTCAATTAAATAAATTACAGCGTATTTGGGACATAAAAAGGTAAGTTTTCACAAAATTTCGTTAAAAAAAAAATTTTTTGTAAAAGATAAAAATAAAAAACCAAAAACTTGGTTTTTTGAATTTTTCACATAAATTTTGAGGTTATGTGAAAAAAGTGTAAATACAAAAGTTTTAGATCTTTTTATTATCTACAACTTTTCCATTTGACTTTTTTCGATAGGACTTTTAGTTTTGCTGGAAATCGAGAAAAACCGTTTTTTATCCTTAAAAACTCACCCCCATCCCCTTCCCAACCTCAGATCGCCCGTAAATTATTTTTCCTTTCATTTTTATCATATTTCCCTCCTTTTCTAATGGGTTTCATTCTATTATAATTTTTTTTCACTTTTCATTATTTTTAAAGGCTTCTACCCTGGACTATTAATTAATTTCCTGTACACTCGTACACGGTAAATCCCATGATTAACAATATAAAAATATATACAGGGTGGCGCACCGAAAACGAAACAGATGCATTTACTGGCAGATGATTCCTTTTTAAAAAAATCCCTCGGACCCGTCGATTTTGTTTTCGAGGGGGACACAAAATTGGCATAAAATCACTTTAACATTTGCAGCCCCTTAAGCGGGGGTGGCATCATCCCTAAAATCTTAAATGGAAAGGGGGGTCGAAATAAATCTCCAAAACTACTGAATTGAAGTACATGAATTTTACATCATTGTAAAGGGAGTTGAAAGACCTTTTAAATGATGGATCATTCGACCCCCCTTTCCATTTAAGATTTTAGGGATGGTGCCACCCCCGCTTAGGGGGCTGCAAATGTTACTGTGATTTTATGCCAATTTTGTGTCCCCCTCGAAAACAAAATCGACGGGTCCGAGGGATTTTTTTAAAAAGGAATCATCTGCCAGTAAATGCATCTGTTTCGTTTTCGGTGCGCCACCCTGTATATATTATTGAAATGGAGGTCGGTTGCTTAACATATCTTTTCAGTAAATATCATTAAAATTAAAAAACATTATTATCAAATTAACTTTTGTTAAAAATTGATATTTCCGTTTTTTACGTTTGTCACATCATAACTCACATTTTTACTTTAATTCTGATCGCGAATCATGCTTATTAGTAACAAGTTTTTGAACAATATAATTATCTTAATCTTGTGGTGTTCAATGGGAAAAACTATTCGATTGAGAAGTAAGTCCAATTGGGTTTAAATTATTTCCAATTATTAGTTGAAAACATTTTAGAAGCAAGTATTGTAACAACTGTCGGAGAAACACCAAATAACCAACAATGGTCCGTTCCTTTCTACGATAATAATTTTGGACTTCTTACAACCAGTGTACCAATACCACCACCACAACCAGTACCAGGTATATCAACAGCACCCCCAGCACCAACAACAACTATTGGTAGGACAAATAGTATCAGTACATCACAAACTGTGTTTCCAGGAGGTAATAATCCTGTAAATTTAGCTCCACCTAACTCACTTTCACTACCTACAGTATTTACGAACCCTGCACTCCTAGATGTTCCCATTGTTAGTTCTAATAACGCACCAAAAATTATCCACAACATTGATCCTAATAATATGATAAATTATTATTCAACTGTACCCACTTCCCCAAAAACTGTTACATACAATAACGTACCAAGTACAACTCAAATCTCCACGATAACATCAACCCCACGTAGTACTTCCAACCCTACTTCCTCCACAACTAGTTCAACTTCAATAGCATCCTCTTCTTCTAATGCATTTACTACTTCATTCCCTGATTCTACAGACGCAACTACTTCCCGAAATCCAATGACTTCACCTCCGTCAAGTATATCTGTAACTGAAATAACTAAATCATCAAGTTCTTCACCTCCACCTTCTTCGTATAGACCACTCGGGCCTGATTGTGGCTACAAACCGAAAGACTTATCGAATCAAGTAACTATAACGAACTCTGGAGGTACTTTGAATAATTTTCAAGTAGAAGTTCCTGCTGTGTTGAAATTTGATGTGAATATAACATCAGTTCCGAACTATATAGTCAGTTTTTCACCTTTAATTGAAGGTGATTCAGATGTGGTGGAAATATCTTCTAGTAGATCTGTAGGCAAATCTTTTTTGAATACTATTAATATTGATCTATCTGATCCGCATCTTGATCTAGGATGGAGTTCATCGGTATTACCAACTTTTGCTACATCGCCTCCATCACAAAACAAATTATCTGAAAATAGTAAGTATTATTTTTGGAATTTCTTAGTATTTACTCACAATCTGCTCATCTTTAGAATGTATCGGATACTATAGTACTGGAAGAAGAACTATCAGGAATTCAAAAGTACAGGTTTTTATTATTAATGGTCAAAATTCTAAGCAGAAGGAGTTTCCTCATATGGTGAGTTTCATAAGGAAACTTAAAACTTAACATTTTATTTATTTTTGTTAAAACTTCAAGGCAGCTTTGGGTTATGGTGCGAAAACTGACAATCAGTGGTTATGTGGAGGAAGTTTAATTAGTGAACATTACGTTATAACTGCTGGACACTGCTTATCACCGAAACCTTTGTAAGTAGGTACTTGAAAATACTCACTGAATAGTAGGGGAGCGAGAAGCTTGTTGTAACAGTTTTCATCAAAACTAATATATCTTGATATCTATTGATTAAATTTCTACTAAATGAAGATGAATGAGTACTGTAACTCTTCCTCTACCAAATCAAATAAAAATAATACCATAACAATTGGTCATTATTTTACAATCAATTATTTTCTAGAAGAAGTGCGGTGTTACAACTTACCTCGTGCTTGGGGCAAGTTGTAACATCTACCGGGGCAAGTAGTAACGACAAAAAAAAAACGACAATAATACCTCATCATTTATTCTTTGTTTTTTTTTTTTAAATTGACATCTTTCTAAAGTAAGTATTACATAATTCTTATCAAAAATCAACTCAAATACATTTTTTTTGGTAATCAACAATTAAAAATTAAGTAATTAACAGTTTTATTTAGTTAAACACTACTTATAATCATCATGGCACTTTTAAATCACAGTAAGTAATTAAATTATTCAAGGTATGCTCGTAATTATCTCTTCTTAATAGCTATCTAACAAAGTATTATGCTTATGTAAGAATCAACATTTGGTGGCATGTAGTAACACGTTACAACAAGCCCCGGGATTTTGTTACAACTAACCCTTTGGTATGATTTTCAACATTTATCAAGATAACTATTTAAACAATTTAGCAATCATAAAAACTGTTACACATGGAAATAAGATATAGAAAGTTTTGAAATTAGTCAATATTAAATAGGCAAACCGAAATTTTACGATAGTACAATTTTATATTACCTGGCAGAAATGAAGCACGTGCACACTTCCCCTCAATGCACCGGCCGACAGGACATTGGCTATGGCAACATGATGCGGCGCGGTTTATAGGTTAAATCGAGTCAAAGAAATACTTTAATAGCATTTAAGATCCTAGTGAAAAGGGCCTGTTACTACTTACCCCTGTTACAACAAGCCCCTCGCTCCCCTACTGGTGAATATTCATAAAAAATCTTGAAACATATCACACGCAACCCCATTCATATAACAATCAATTTTTCTGGATATGAATGGTCATGGGATGTATTTTTATTCCTAAATTATTATTTTCTCTCAATTCGTTCCAAAAATCAACAATATAGACTCCATGTCACGTAAGAAGAAGTTGCAGTCGTATTTTGGTTTCTGCGCAAGACAATTGGCAAACTTCATATTATGGCTTCTTTTGTGGAATGAAGTCTACCAAATTTTTTGGGACAACTTGTATACAGTTTAAATTATGGTTATCCTGAGTTAAAACATAAATGCTAGGTTTTATTGTTTTAATTGGGCTTCATAATACCGATGACATGCGTATTTGGACAAAAAGGATTCGGCTTTCCATATTCAATAGCATAATCTGCCGAAACCATTTTATGTGTAGGCGAATGGAAATATAATTAATTTTTCCACTAATATGTATTTAACAACTAGTAATTGTATTCAAACCAAAAATATAATAATAGGTTGTTCATTATATTTGAATTAAATAGATGAAGATAATTACTAGAGTGTGGTTTTGTTGCTAATATTTTTGAATTTGAATATAATAATTAAAAATTATTTTTAAATGAAGCACCATTGTTTTTTCGGCTTTATTTTTTTCAAAATTTAGTTCCCAAGTGTTTAAGGGCTTTTAAAGACTATGCTTTTATTAACAATAAAAAATTCTCTGTGTCTTAAACCTAGTGTTCGGTTTTATAACATAACCAAGTCATAAAATCTACTATAAAATAAACACATTACTCTGTATTGAGAATTCAAATTTTGCTACTTTGTATCCAAAAAATGTTTCATAGAAGTATAAGTATTGATAGTTGATACTCACTATCTCTTCCCATCTTTTACTTCTTTATTTTAGAGGTCCAGTTCAATTTGTCAGGCTGGGAACAACAACGTTACAAACAGAAACCTTAGACTCTTCTGACTATAATGTTATTCAAAGAATTCCATATCCTACATATGTAGAAGGTCGCCAATACGATGACATTGCTCTACTCCAATTAGATAGACAAGTCGAATTTTCTGAATATATAGCACCTATCTGCCTTTATACATCGACAGTTTTGGATGGTATTACACTAACAGCAACTGGATGGGGAAGAACTACTCCCACGGGAAACACTGCTAAGGAATTAAAAAAAGTTGATTTGGAGGTGATGTCTTATGATGTGTGCCAAAAAGCTTATAGTGCAGTTCCTAAAGAAGAGTTACCGTATGGGATTTTGAGAGATTCCCAGATATGCGCTGGAACTGCTGATGGTTCTAAGGATACCTGTCAGGTACTACCCAACAAAAAGGAATTGATGTTGAGAGAAAGTTGAGTTTGCTATTTTTAGGGTGACTCCGGCGGGCCACTGTCGATGGTACAAGACGGAAGAATGTTTTTGGTAGGAATAACTTCGTTTGGGATTGGTTGTGCTCAGCCAGGAGTTCCTGGTGTTTATACCAGAGTCTCACATTACTTACCATGGATAGAACAAACTATATGGGAAAAATAAATTTAACAATAATTACACTTTATAAAATTTATTCAGTAACTTAGTAATTAATTAAAAATTATTCAATTATTGATAAAAAATATTCATTTGTTCGTAATTCTAGGTTGGAACGGGTTGTTTCTTTCATAAAAAATGGTTGGTAGTCGATGTATTGTCATTTGGGCATCTATCCAGCTTCTGAACACTGCCACATCTACATATACTCCTGGTATGTCTCGCTGTGCACATCCTATCCCCCAAGCTGCCATACCTTAGACAAAAATATGTTTTCTTAGAAAAAAATTTCGATCAATCAACATAATATACCTGCAAAGTAGTATCTCTCCGAATCATCATGCCAAGGACAAACCAATGGACTACCACCATCTCCATTACACGCATCTTTCCCTTCTTCACCTCCCGCACACATAAAGCTATTATGCAATTCAAAGAACATCCCCAATCTTGTTTTTCTTAGTAAATCTTGACATTCTTCATTTCCTATTACAGGAAGATCTATTTTCTTTAAAATACCTTGATAGACACCTTCTTTTCCGAATTTATTTTTACCCCAACCAGTAAAAAAGCACCGCTTTTGGGGAATGTGTTTGTAATTTTGAGGAGGCAAGCAAATGGTATCGACGTTTTTCGACAAAGCTACAGGCTGCTTGAGTTTAAGGAAAGCAATATCATTGAATAATGCTCCGCTGTAGTAGTTTTCGTGAATTGTGAAGGATTCAACTTCCACTTCTTGTACTGGATAGAGTTCGATTTTCTGGAGGATGTCCCATTCACCAGCACGAATCTTCCATCTAAAACAAAAAAATATCAATATTACACTACATTGTATAAATAATTATCAATAATTACCTTTTTTTAATGCCAACAATACAATGAGCAGCTGTGATGACAGCTTGTGGATGTATTAAAGCTCCACCACAAGTAGGTCTACCGTTAGGTTCACCTGGTTGACTATGTATGGACACCATCCACGGAAATTCAGCATATTGAGCCTCATTTTCTTTGGTTCCTGTTATTTGAAATCCAATACCATTTGGACTTCGATAACCGCATCCTCTGGTAATGGATTCTTCCTTGGATCCTGGGTTTTGGTTCGTTGGGTTGGTTAGGTTGGTTACAAACTCTTTCTGGCAGCAGGTAATAAGTGCGTTACCACAAGGTCCGTCGTTTAACCTGGAACATTGAAATTCGAATAGAGTTCAGTCTGAGGTCAGTATAGCCAACAAAAAGTGGTTTTTTCTGACAAGAATGACAGTTAAGGTCTACCACTTTATTAAAATAATGAATAAAACCCCGAAGCGTATATCTTAAAATTTAAAATTACTTTTTAGCTGAATACTCAATATATCGGTGGCCAATAATCCTAGGAACTTCTGGGAAGCAGTCACTACAATTTTACAATTTTTATAAAATAAAAACTCTCTATACTAACGTCTTCATAAACTCACCTGATATCAATGAGGTTAACACCATTTGTGTTGAGTTTTCCATCCATGCATTGAAAGAAAGGCACACAAAAATGAGGGCATTCTACACCTTTTGGTACTTCATAAGGATTTTTTGGAGTAGAATTGCTCTCTATAGGTTGAAGTGAAAATGGCGTAACGGCTTGATTTTGGTCCGGATTAATTTCATCGAGTATTTGATCGAGTTCTGAGTCTAACACTCCACTATTTACACGAAACACATAACAAAATAACATTAAAATAGTCGATATCGAGGTCATTGTTCTTAATAAAAACATTAGAACGAAAGAACGAAAAATTTTCAACTATATCCACTCAAGCTATAACTGACAGTCAACTTGTTTTGTATACTAAATGTACAAAAATATTTTTAACATAAACGGGTTTTAAAAACTAGTCAGAAGAAGCTAATGACTTTATGGAATCTCTTGATAACGACCTACCTGAATATACATATCAAATCATAATTAGAAATTCTTGATGTCGTTAATGAAATTTAGTTATTTTTTTATACTTACGTACGAATTCAAGATTATAATAATTTATAATGTTTATTTTAATACTGGAATAAAAGTAAATGGAATATCAGATGAACTAGCAAAGAGGGGGGCTGAAATACCTTTATTGGGGACTGAACCCTCTTGCGGAATCAGCCTTAATGTAATATTGGAAGAAATAGATAAAGCCAAGAGAAAGAGAAGTTCTGACCACTGAACAGATCACAATCAAACATTCTTCTGAAGAAGAAACCTTTTGCTTTTGGATAATATAACATTTTTCCCAAATAATCGATCACAAAATATAAAAACAAAATGTTGAACATGTAAAAATTAAGTTTAAATGATTTCACAATAAAATAAATAATTTTAAAACATAGTTAAGTGAGTATATCTTCTCGACAACCATTCTCTATTTATAAATAAATAATCTTCAACACTTGTGTCAATTGTGATTCATTGTTCAGTAGTTGAGACATCTCGTACGACACGTTATTTCGTTTGAAATGTTTTAGACGGTAAACTGTTTGATTTGTAATATAAAATCGACTTCTTCAATAAAAGCATCAAAACTGGATGGATGTGTGAGATTGATATCATAGAAAATGGATTTAAAGGGTAAGCAAATGTGAGAAAATTATAAATTTCCAATACTAACTCCCATAGTTGTTATTTATGAAATAATTCCACAATACTTAGTAAGTAAATTGGACACTTGATAACCTGACAAAGAAGTACCTATAAGTAGATGGTGAAATTTGATATAAATCTCAACAATTTTCCCTTTATCAAAGACTAAGTATTTTTATGAAATTGTATATTCTTGTGTATTCTCAAATTGTCTTGATGTAAATAAATTCAGTTATTTTTGAATAGAAGGATATATTATGTTGGTACAATTATTGAAGCTTGAGTATTATTAGCCCTTTAGGGAATTTCTGGATATCTTATTTCCATTTATAATAAGTATAATAGGAAACCAAGGAAAACTAAGTTCTTGTTTCTTATCACAAATATGTATTATCAACTTTCCTGTTTCCAATGAAGTCATAAATAACAAGAACAGAAAAGGAGAAAGAAAAATCTTTCAATGGATGTCATTTGGTATCATAAAAAAAGGTTTGGTATAAAGTGTCGATCGCGTAGGATGGGATCGTTGATGTATAGGTAAGAAAAGATCTAAAATAAATGAGAATATTTCTCAATAAAGGTACTAGGTGTCCTAGAAGTTCAATATAGCTGAAGTATATGGGATATCTCAGTTCTATTCCTTTTGGAAAGACAGAAAAGCATGCAAAATTCAAAACTTCTGTGATGTTATATTATATAAAAATCAATATTGCTTTGTCTGAAAAGATATTTGAACATGGCTTCCATATATTATGTATATATATTCCATCTAATATTCTGTAGCGCGGTATTAAATTTCAAAATTTCAATACGAAACATTTCCTGTAGACCTAGAAATTAACAAATATAGAATACATAACCAACATAAAATATTATTCAAATTATATCTGTCGCGTTATCAAACATTATTCATATTATAAATTAAATGTAGGTATATATACCGAGAAATAATATATTACAAATTTTAGTATCAACAAATTTTATTTATAAAATTAATACCCTTAATTAATTGATGAATCACCATGTATAATATTCCAAGCACATTTGTCCGTTGAATATCTGTTTATTATAATTATTCAAAATATGAAGTTAACAACCTTCAGCAGTCACCATTATTCTTGTCTTAATTTTTAAAAGTATTTGATATAATTTATCACACTTATAGTGAAACCACTCTTATCAGGCCCTTACTAAAAACATTTTGGGGTTTCCCGACAGCACGTAATAAGCAGTTTGAGATTAAACGTGACTTTTTTTAAAATACTGTGTTTTTAAAAGTGTCTTTACACTTTAAATTCATTTGTTTATTGTATGCCATGTCAACATATGTTTTTTATATACTTTTATTTTGGATAACTTCTCTTTACTACTACGGATTTCATAAAAATATTGGAGCTAGCAGTGAATTAATAAATCATTTTGTATAAACAAGTTTTTAATTGCTTAGGGAAAACACAGGAAGCGAGTATTTCAGATTTCAAAACAAAAAACGGGTTAAAAATTAAAACTCGTCAGAACATTTTGTTTGGGAGAATGTGCCTAATAAAATATGGTAGGAATTTAGCAGTGAAAAGTATAGAGCAGATCTCCACGAATAATTTAACAGTAATTTTATTGCAAGATATAAATTATCCATAATTTCATTACTTTAAACTGCTTTCTATAAACTACTTAATCCAATACAACCATCAAATTTTACGTTTAATCTAATCAATTTGCGACTAAGTCGTTCTTAAGCGATTTGACATTTGATAGTCTCTAATTTTCTATAAGCTGTTGTCTTATCTCAACCAAAAGCTTTCATGTAAATTAATTAGTGACCCATTTATGTGAAATATTGCACAAATATATCGAGATATCGATTAGTTGATCAAACTAATTATTGGTATTACATTTCACAATTAGCTGTATCATCTAATTTTCCTAATTATGATATTTGTTGAATGTGAGTTTTTTTTTTATATCAATAATTTACACAACCATGTATAAAGAGCAGCTTTGTATGCTTGTGTGCATAAGCGTTGAATATTATATGAATCGTAGACAAGTTGTCTTAAAGGCGTATAGAAAGCAAACAGCGTATACTGTATGCGTTCCAATTGTCACTCACCCTGCTAACTTTCTTGTTAAATACACGCTAATTAAATTATCAACCTCTTTACTTTGTGACTCTGCAACGCCATGAAATGAATTATTTTGTTTGTTAGTTTTAAAATTAATCCGATTTTACATCTCATTACTCTTCAGCTCAAGCTTTTGGATATTACGAAGACCACAATTCATGAAAAGGTGTCAACAATTTTAATTATAACGCCGAAGGCCTCTTATACAATGTCTCATTATTAATGACTAATGGTAGACCTATCAATAATAGCTTTGTTTAAATTTTGTACTGAACCATACGCTTCAATCTTGTCAAGCTAAATATTTATTTTTATACAGGGTGTTTCAAAAAAAGGTAACACCGTCTCTAGGATAGGTAAAAAACTGAAAAATAATTGGGGTTTGCTTAGTAAAATTTTTTTCTAACGCCATCCGTTTTCAAGATAAAGAGCGTTGAAGAAAATAAAAAATTACACATTTCTTACGATTTTACCTAAACTACTGGCACCGTTGTAATGAAATTTTATACGAATATGTTTAGGAAGCTGATATATCCCATGAATTTGTTTTTATAACTAACTCTCATAGAGGGCGCTAGTTACACGATTCATACGACGTATTATTCAACATAACTTTTTTTAGGGTAGAATTATTAGTCAAAACTCCAAGTGAACATAAACATCGTTTAATTTTACACCAAAAAGGTACTCTTGGGGTAAAACTCGATATTATGTACCGTTTTCGGAATATTTTGATTTGAAAATTATGGAAGTAATAATCGCTCCTGGTATAAACTAATGATAATCAATCAATAAATGTCAATTTTACATGGCAAACCTAGAGAAAAGCGAACTTTATCATTAGTTTATACCAGGAGCGATTATTACTTCATAATTTTCAAATCAAAATATTCCGAAAACGGTACATAATATCGAGTTTTACCAAGAGTACCTTTTTGGTGTAAAATTAAAAAATTAAACGATGTTTATGTTCACTTGGAGTTTTGACTAATAATTCTACCCTTAAAAAAGTTATGTTGAATAATACGTTGTATGAATCGTGTAACTAGCGCCCTCTATGAGAGTTAGTTATAAAAACAAATTCATGGGATATATCAGCTTCCAAAACACATTCGTATAAAATTTCATTGCAATGGTGCCAGAAGTTTCGGCAAAATCGTAAGAAATGTGTAATTTTTTATTTTCTTCAACGCCCTTTATCTTGAAAACGGATGGCGTTAGAAACAAATTTTACTAAGCAAACCCCAATTATTTTTCAGTTTTTTACCTATCCTAGAGACGGTGTTACCTTTTTTTGAAACACCCTGTATATTCTATATCTAAAAGATATCATAATGTCCTGGTACGTGAACTGTTGGCAAATTATTTTTTCCTCTGAAATGGCAGCTTCAATATTAAATATCACATCAACGATAACAATAGCGCGAAATCTAATATCTGAGTTCAAAGCTTGACAAAAGCAATTTGTGTGACAAATAGATTTTTTCCGACTCTGCGTTTCAGCTTTTAGCAATATCTTTTGGTATAATATCGGCATGTGTAGGTGGTGGAATGTTAATTAGTCTAAATGTTCACCAAGTGAAAATTTCTAACATCACCTAACCCAATTTGACTTACAGAGAAGCAAAATCTGAAATGTCAAAGTGGTAGATCTTGAAAGCTCATATCAAAATCACACTGTCGTTGATATTTTTCATTTTATTTGATTTCCAATTCTTCTGCAAACTTTCAATTACTTTCATTCATTTTATTTCTCGATAAATACAAATCGCGCTGTATGGCATCTTTTTGTCGAAGTAATCAAAACGTTATATTCTTATTTGGTTCTCGCATTGTTTACCCTAAACCTCAGTTCAATTATGTTGGATATTGGATATCAACAAACTACTATTATAGAGCAACTTGGATAAAACATACTCACGGGAAATAGATTCTTATTTTTTATTTAATATTTCATTTTCCATCTCACACAGAGATTGTTTTCTGAATGAATGAAAAGTTCCCAGCATGCTCCAACTCAAGTTTTATCGGAGATTCTGAAATACCTTGGAATATAATGTATTTTTTGTTGATGATGAGTTATAACGTAATTCATTTGTTTTTAATAACAAATTGTTCGTATTAGATCAAAGTAAACAATCCCTTATTTATTATCTTTTAAGAAACTCCATGAATTACGGAAAAATATCAGCCTTAGGAGAATTGAGTTCATGTAAGGGATGAAACAAAATTAGAAAAACGAATTAAGCTCCATCCCCTCATCGGATCTGATTGGATTAAGCGTTGAAATAATTGAATCGCAATCCCTACTATCAAAACAGTCAGTTTATTGTTTGTACATTATTGCTTATAATTTGATAATAATAGACACTTATTAGAATGAACAAATTGATGTATTCAACATTCAACTTCGTATATAAATGAATTTCTTTATAAAATGAAAAATATACACTCCAAGGTCTTTGGTGCTGATTGGAGAAAACTATAATATGATTGTTTCTTGTTAACATTCAACATAACTTTTATTAAATTTGATTGGATAAACGTTGACACGATCAAAACTCTATACATTAATATTCATTGAATGTATTGTTATGTTTCAATCAATTTCCAACAATAATAATGATTTATCTGCTATGCACCATCATTATAAGGTGTAATATTTGCCTAAAATGAAAAATTTTCAATATTCTTCACTCCTAAATCTTATATGTTTGCTTTCTTAAGATTTATTCATGTAACAATGTAAACCTGTGAAAATCAGGATAAATTCTATGGTTTTAAGCTTTCAAAAAAGTTGAATTTAAATTCTCTCTTGTTTTGTATTCTCGAGGACAAACTAAACACCGCCTGTTGAGTTGCAAAACGTAGTGGAAAGGATTATTTGTTTTACTTCCATTGTCCGATTGTATAAATCCTTTAAAAAGGACTTATTAGTATGTATGACAATACATTGTGTATAAAAATGAGACATTGTTTTAAATTTTGACGCGTCTGCGAAAATCTCCAACAAGATTTTGAGGGTAGGTACTTGATGTATACGAAATTAGCTGAGTTTGTAAAAAAAAACATTTCAAATTTCTACAAAACTCACACAAAATATTCTTTTGAACTGTTTATGTTTCTTTTAAAATGTTAAGTCGAGTTAACGGAAAGATACACATCAAATATATCCATCCGTGATTAAAGGGGACCAAGTAATTTTTCTCTTTGCTCGGTTTTGCTAACCTAACCGAATTTCCTAAAACACGATTTCAGAAACATCGTCAAAAATTGGATATTACCCTTAATATTGGAATATTACACAGAACACTTCTTGCGCTCAATGAATTGAACATCTAAATCAGTCAAATAAATCACATTCTTGATTATTCATCCTAAATTAGTTTAGGCTAATAAATGGCGAATGCGCCCAGCGCGCACCCGCCAGAATTTTAAAAAATTGTTAAAAATGGTGAATGCGCTCGTTTAAAATCCCACGTTTTAAATGAATAATATAACCTAATAATTGAGGAAGTAAAGAGTTAATTATATTGTTGCTCCTTCTCTTACCAACAATATGAAGGATATTTCTTTATTCCAGATGCGGGTTTTACTCCGGGACGAAGCTGAAAAAACCACCCTCGAGGAAATCGTTTACATGACAGCTCTAGTTTGAAATTTGAATTTCTTGATTTCGATTTGAAATAATATTATGAACGGTTCTTCACCCGAAGAAGATTTATTCAAGACGAATCTTACTATAGATCAATGTAGAGCTTATTATATTAATGAAACCTACGATTTATCGATATCACATCCTGGAGAATTCTGCAAAGTGATATCAGACAGCGTTTTATGTTGGCCACCCACCCTTTACAACACCACTGCCACGATTCAATGTTTTTCGGAGCTGTTTAATATTAAATACGACGATACACGTGAGTATTTATTGAATTTTCACTTATTTTGTTGTTTAGATCATTTTATAGATACTTGTAATAGAGATAGATGATCCCTTATAAAAAATTTTGTGCTTTCCATGCAATTTACTTTTTTCTTAACTTGAGCATACGGCGGAATATACATTTCTGCTCAATTATTTGTATTGCTTGCGGGCTCAGTGGTTGGATACAATTTCAATTTCCAGAGTTTGGAAAAAGTTTCCTTAAACTCGAGATAAATTTTCCACTGCTTAATGTAAATGTTGGAAAAATATTATAAAGTTTTTTTTAGTTTATATAATCATAAAGAAATAGCTCGACTTGATTAAACAAATTCTATGAGTTTCTAGGTGTCATTTATTATGAAAAATATCATGTGTAATGAGAAACAATAAGTAAATATAACAAAAAACTTTGACATACACTGATTTTTAATTGAAAAATTCATATGAAACGTGACAGATGCTGAAAATCTTGAAAAATCGTGGCCTTTTGGCTGCTAAACAATACTTACCACTCTATTTTTGGTGTTTTAATGATTGATTTTTCGGTAAGGTGACCGAAAATCATTATTTCCTATTATCTATTTATAATTTTACTGATTCTCTGTGGACCTCTTACTATTATCCTCAGTTTGCGAGATAAGCTAATCAATTTTGTGGATGCTCTGCATAGTTCAGTCCCAAGAAACTTCCGTTTCATAGATTTATAAAAGAAGAGCAAACTATGATATGTTTTTTTTTTTTCAAAAGCAAAGCGTATAATGATAATTTCGTAACTTCTTTTTATTCCTTTTAAAATTTTCCACTTCCACTTCAAATAAAACTCACTGCTATAACTGAATGTCCGATATCGTTTTCAGGGGGTAGATTTTAAATCTAAATGAAAACTGGATGATGTTATTTAGAAATTATGTCAAAACAGATTAATTATATCCAGAAAATTTGCATATTTATCGTTAGGGAGAGCAATTTGTAGACAGTAATTTGAAAGCTTTTAAATATATGCATGAATTTGTTTTTTTATAGTCTTTTAATTGGTCTGTGTTGGGATTATTTTCAGTTTTTACAAAGAAGAAGAAAAAAATTCATGTAGTGTATATAAATTTTTCTTAAATACATTAAAATTAGTCAACCAAACGGAAATTTTACGTTAAAATTTCGGTTTATTTAAAATTTAAAACAAGAGTGATATTATTCAAACTAATTGTGGTATATGCAACCAGCAACGCCATGTACCCCAGTCACGTTGGCAACCAGCATTACCCGAACGCCTCGTAGCTCCGCGCATAGGTGGCGCGCTATAGAAAATGCGAGGCTTAAACCGACATCGAACTGACTAGGATCCTATACCTTCCGGCCACAGCAGTGTCTAGTTTAATTCCAAACATAATTCGAACACGGTAGCATGGTACTCTCTCAGCGGCCAGCGCCCAGGAGAGTAATTGTACGTGTATGACGGTGTATGGACATTTATTTTATTTGTGCGTTGTGAATAAATTCGTCATGGTCGGCATGTCTCTCTCCATATTGATAATTGGTTTCCTCTTTAAGGAATCGCGTCGGTTCTATTATGATGGTTCTATATTAATGAATAGTTTCTAGTTTCTGACTAAGAAATTGTTTCTAGAATAAATTATTATTAGACTAAATCTTATATCCCAATTTGCTTATTTCTGTGATATTGCGGACTAATTTTCAAGCTGTAGGAGAAGATTTGTATCACTCGTTTCGCCTCACGACCGTATGTTTGAACAAATCCTCAAAATGACGATTTTCCCAATAACGGTTGGATTTATAAGCTTTTTCAGATTTGATAATATTTTCCAAAATGCTTCATCAGATTTAAAAAACCAATTTCTGAATAAAAATAAATATTCAAATGTAATTGAAGACAAAAATATAATTCGGTTAACTCGAAAGTAAATTGTTTCCCTTTTTTTCCGTTACTGTTGAGGATATAATCCCGTCGTCAACCAAGTTATAACTCAAGCATGAAATTTCAATTTAAATTCTGTATCGAACAAGATTCTTTTAGTTTTTCTTTGGATACAAATGGGGAATATCTGGATAGAGCGTGCTGCTTTCTGATGACAAGAATACTTCATTCGTATAATAATTCTAATTTTTTAGAAAATGCAACGAGGGAGTGTCTTTGGAACGGTACTTGGTCTAAATCGAATTATTCCGCATGCAGAGAAATCATTTCATTACCTGCAGACGTCGAGACACAAACTACAATTTACTTCATTGGGTATACCTTGAGCTTGATTACTTTGGCCGTAGCGATGACCATATTCACATATTTCAAGTAAGTAAATTTTTAAATTATAGCAAACTCCGATATAATATTGAAAATTTTAATTAAATCTCAGTCACTTATAACTTTAATCTTAATTTAAAAGTGTAGGTAATATTATCCATTTAAAATATCTGCAAAAGCTGAATTTGAGGTTAGTTCTATATTTCCTTGACAGCCTTCATGAGCTTGGATTTAATTTCGAGAAGCAATTTTCTTTATCTCCCATCGAAACTAAACTCACACTTACAGAAACTATGTTTGCGGCACCGGAAAAATAAAAGGGATTAAATTGGCTGCAGTCGCAATGATTCCTTCCAAGTTTCCTTGGGTTAGGTTAAAATGAAAAATGTTCAAAATTACAGGGAGTAAACCATAAACAAAACAAGCTTCTACACTTCACGAAGTTTAAATTGAATGATATTTATGCGGTCAACCAATTAAAATTACCGCAGGAACATCAGAGTTTGCAACTACTGTTCACCTCAAAGGTTTGCTATCTGAAGTTCAAGTTCCTCAGCTCACTTTAATTTCGATCGTGAGAGTTGATGACATGAAATTTAGCAGAAGAAAAAATTAGTTAATTTTAGTTTTCGAATCAAAAAGTCATTTGAACCTATACTCGCGTAAAACAACAAAATGTCCAGTTAAAAAAATCTAATTACATCACATGTTTGTAGTTAATTTTGTTGGAATTTGGTATCAAATAGTGGTGGATAAAATATTAACTGTGTTATCATTCAATGTTTATATCAATTAGAAGGCGTTGAATCCACTAAATTATCATCCAACTATGCTTTTTAATATTTGTAACTATATCTTTATGTAGATTATTAGGGCTGTCCAACTGCAAATAGCTCGAATGTTCGAGGTGGTTCGAGTATCATCGTGCAGTATCGGGCCAGTAGCGACACACGTTATTTTATTTGTATTTTGTATTTTTACGTGAGTGTAAGAAATTATGCATATTTCATGTGTACATTTTTTTAAACGAAAAATGTTAAATTATCTTTTTTTTAATGAGGATATCCAAAGAATATTTATATTGTCTTCTAAAAACATATCGTCAATCTTCGCAAAATCCGAACGAACTTGACAGGTAAAAGTGAGGTTATAAATACTAATGAATCTCATGTTAAATGAACAATTTACAAATGAATTGCTTTAAAATCGTAGTTAAACGGTATAATCGGCCATTTAGTCTGCTTGTTCTATAATATATATTTCGTTTTAGGGAGTTGCGGTGTTTGCGGAACACCATACACATGAATTTGATGTTTTCATACATGTTGACGTACTGCATGTGGATTGTTACCTTAATATCGGTAAGTAAATAATAAAGAACTCAACTCGAACTCGCAATTTCATTAAAAATGCAAATTTCACTATTTTTTTATATTTTTTTCCAGTTAAATTTAGGAGGTAGTATTTTATGTGTAATCATCGTAACACTGCTCCATTACTTCCACATTACTACGTTTTTCTGGATGTTTGTAGAAGGTGAGAATAAATTAACATAAATATTTTCTTGAATGTTAATCTAGCTGCTATTTTTGTTCTTTATACCCCATCGAGTGTACGTCTTTGACTATTAATTCTTTAGAGGCGGTTACCTCGTTGATTACAAAACCCTTCTGTATACATTGTTTTGAAGTTAAGAGTTTTTACAGCTGGCTTCGAGCGCAAATAATGCCACAACTAAACTAGAATGGTTTCTCTACTCTCAAGCATAACATTTCTCAATGTTTGTTGAAGATTTTTATTATTTACGTCCTTATTTCTTACGTACGCGTAACTCGTGACATATTATCATACGAAACGTCTATAAATTTCGGATTTTCAACGGATTTCATGGATGTTTATAGGTTAGAAGTGGATTTTTTGCAAGTTTGGAAAAACATTTTTGAAAATGATTCTTTAAATAATGAATAAACGTTCTCTAGATCCCTATGCCGAGCTCCTTGATTGATAAAGTTGAATCTATGCAAATTTCATTACTTTTATTGAAAAATAAAGTGCCCGTTTTAATACTACGGTTTAAAATTTCAATTGAAACCAACACAATTAGTAATTAGTGTTGATGGGGTTTTTTTAGGTCTCTACCTTTATATTCTGGTCGTGGAGACACTCACCAGGGAGAATTTCAAATTAAGAGTTTACGCTTTCATTGGATGGGGTAAGTTTTATTTTAGAATGTAACTTTGATTGTCCCATTGGAATAATTTGGTGTATAATTGGACCAAAAAAGGGCACTCAATCCTCCTCAGAAATTATCTTTCTTGGTTTTCGGCTAAGATCCTTTAAATCTCTATTAATTCTTCGACAACCTTTTGCAGTTTCTTTGAGCCAATTCTTGTAGATTTTTTATTTTAAATAGTCCCAAAAAATATATCAATGATAATATTGCTTTCCATCGACCTTGTATTACTATAATATGCTATTAACTTTCTCAAAATTGGACAATATCAACTATTTTTCTGCAGGCAACCCAACGTACAACTTAAGGTGTTGTGTTCTGTGGTCTAAGATTTATATTGACAGTTACCTGTGGTGTAGGCAACAAACATACAGTAATGTATTCAAAAAATGAATCCTAGTGTAGAATATTTCTAGTTTTGGACTTACCTATCGTTTTTATATTAATTTTCTACAAAATTTTAATAATATTATTGGTGTTGAAACAATGGAACAATAAAATATAAATTAAAGAAAAATCTAAACTGACATTAGAACCGACGACCTTTTCTGTGACATTTCAATGTCATTATTTATTTTTGACAGTACTTACTTTACTACTAAGTGGAGCTGGTGGATAATTTTTAAACTGCAGTTGCAGATTATTCTCTTCAAGACCTTCCTGTATGATGTATTTGTTTATTTTTAGGAATGCCAATGATTTTCGTACTGATATGGGCAACTATTAAATCCGTTGTTCCTACTGATCCTGTTTTTGGAAATACTGTAAGTATAAAAGTAAATTGAGTACCTAATAACTTTTTATTCTGTTTATTAATGCATGAAATGTTTATAAACTTTTACTACTTTTCCATTTTTCACATTTTTTTCAAGATAAACGTCAAAAAACTTGAACACTGTTCTCGACAAAAATATTCTTTACTACTTTTCACTTGGTTTGGTATCGGTATAGGCGAGAGCCGAATAAAAGCACATTAAATCGAAAGTGAGGCAAGTCAGAGAAATACTTTAAGTGGCAACTTCTCTAAAATTCCTTTCAAGGGATTCCACAAAGAGGAAAGTGTTAAAAAATGATCAATCGATTGAAATATTTTCGGTATTCAGTTTAGGCGAAGTGGTAATAATTTTTATACAGTGTGGATAGTTTATAATCCCATTGTGTGCTTGCCAAATAAATATGTGAATATTTCCCAAATGTTTGTCCCTAAAAATCAATTTCTATAATGAAAGAATGGTCCAGTTACATCAAATAGCTTGAAGCGAACTCACCGTTGAAAATAACCCTACCCTATTTGCTCAATGACCTGATAATTTGTTTCCGAGTGATCGAGACATTTTGGAAAAATTATTAGGAAGGGTCGTCGCTAACAGTTCTCCCTTACTTGATTACCCGGTACAGTTTGAAAATGTTCCATTCTGCACAGCTGTTTTAAAAAATTCATAAACTTCGGAAGTCACAATCGAGCTTACTCGCTTCAGAGCAATTAAAATTTAATATGTACTTTGACCGTGCATGTCTCTACGGTTTACCTTTGCAGCGTAACTTGTAGATTGTAATTTATCTTTTTGCATATTACCTTTGATATTAAGTTCGTATTTCAAATAAATGACGCTTGTTTTCATTTGGTAGCGTAAGAAAAAGTTCTATTAACTTCTCTATGGACTTTTTAGGTTCAACTTAAGTAACGTACGTTCTTTTGAGAAAGTTGAATTTAAACACGCAGAGGCGTGCTTGGTGAATATTTAAAATGGGGTATCAATAAACAAAATGTTGGAGATTTAATTTCTAGTTTTCTTTGAATTGTGGGCGGTGATATTTCTTAAAAATAGGAAAAGTTGGACATCTTATACTTTTTGTGTCAGAAAATATTAACCATTAAAGTATATCTTGTGTTTTCGTCGATTTTTTTTTATGAAAAAATATCTACTTTATTTTAATTAAAAAAAATGATTGGATCTGTAAAAAATAATAATTCTGAAGACATGTAAGGCAAAGAAATGGGTCACCCCAATAATAATTCGGATTCAGTGACTGTAGAAATATGATTACTTCCATAAATTGTGTTCGTTATATTTTTTCGGGATATTAATATTTAATATCCCAGTCAGATATATACAAAATTTAACATGGTTTTGTATATAGGGGTGTATTGGAGACATTCTTATTGTATAGATTCTCGGGAAACTGTTGGTTTGAAGAATAGAGACGAATAAATACTTCAGAAAAATGGTTTTGTTCCTGAAAGAACAATTTAAAATGTTATTTACTTTTATTTCTTTTGTGCATGTGTTTGTCGCTGAAATCCTAAACGGTTAGACCGATTTCAATGAAATTTTGAGTGTGTGTGTTCAAGTGGATTCGAGAATGGTTTATATTCACAATTCGCCTCACTAGGTGTAGCTGCAATCAGTTAGTATCTCGTGAATATGGTGGTTAACTATCTGGTAGGGATTTTGTTCAATTGTTGTTTATATTTCTCACTTTTCACTATTCATATCTTCTTATTTTTGATATTCTACAGATCTAACGATACATATTGTCAATAAAAAATTCAGCTATCTTATACATCGAATAAATCTTTCAATATTTCTCTCTATACAGACGATTCAATCGTATATTTCCTAGATCAGATTTTAAAATACGACAAAAGATTTGATTTATTTATAAAAATAGTAAAAGAAAGATTTAAATCTGCTTAAACGATTTACCTATAAATTTCCTCTTCGTTCATGCCTGGAATATTAAATCTAATCTAATCCCGTTCAGCTGCGTTTCCAACAAAACTCAATCCACTCCAAAAAAAATTGTACTTAACCTCAAACCTTAACCTCACCAAATTCATTACTTTTTGTTATAACAAACTCTATGCCAATAAAACTATTTGTGGTTAATGTATTCTCGTTATATAGAAACTGAGCGAGATTACTGGAAAGTGGATGAAGGGCATTTGTTGAGATCCTGTCTGGCAAGTTTCCAAGCCTGTCAGACATGGGGTGCTTTGTCATATATTGTAATGGGATGCAAGACTAGTTATTACATTTGCAGCATTATCAAATGTAGTGTACATCATTATGAAGTGTTTCTGTGAAATTTTTCAACATTTTATTTAAATTTATAAGTCGAATATTCAAAGATTCTAACTAAAAAAGCGGGGTTGCCAGAGTACCTAACATAAGAATTTGATACATTCCATTGGAATAAATGAATATAATCATCTATTTAAATTTGGTACAAAAGCAATAGCAATAAATGTATCAAATTACCATCATTTATTCCAAAAAGTCATTTATACACTTATTTGTTCAACATACTTTTTGTATCTGATTAATTACAAACATTCATTCCAGTATAACCAAACAAGGCTCAAACATTTTGTAATTGACAACCTGGAATTTAATTGAATTCCAATGGTTATGTTTTTATATAAAGTATCATTAATTTAAAACAACTTCAATTCGGCCTTAATTGAGTTTAATATAAAGTCTGCATATTTATTTATAAAATATTTACCTAATATACCAATTTACTATTACAGTGTAAGTGGTTTGAAAGCCACACAATCGACTGGATATTCCAAGCCCCGACGTTAATAGTCCTGTTACTTAATCTGGTGTTTCTGTTGTGTATCATGTGGGTCTTGATTACAAAACTTCGTTCTGCTAATACTTTAGAAACGCAACAATATCACAAAGCGGCCAAGGCGCTTCTGGTCCTCATGCCTCTACTGGGTATCACCTACGTAATCACTATTTATGCACCAACTCCTGATAAGTCGTCGATAAACGTTTTCGAATGTACCAGAGCAGTTCTACTGTCGACACAAGTAAGTTACATCAACATATTGGTTTTAATTTTTATATGGATTTGTCAAAGTAAACGTTAAATTAATTTTTTGTCGACATTAAACAAAATCATACATTATTGACCCCTATTAATGCTTTATTTACATTAAACAACGATTTTTCTACAGGCAACCCAACGTACATCTTATATATTATTGATTAGGAAAGGTTTATAGACTAAGAGTGTGTTCTGTGGTCTCAGTTTTATATTGACAGTTACCTGTGGTGCAGGCAACCAAACATACAGTAATGTCTTCAAAAAATGAATCCTAGTATTAAGGGGCAATTAACAATCTCTGTTGGTGTGTCAAATTATCTCGATTGTTAATGGTGATTGATTAAATAATTATTAATAAGTTTCTTGATCTCAACTATTGATATATACAGGAGCTAGTCATTTTTGTACACCCAAAATATTTTGTACAAGTAACTGGGACAACGTGTATATAGAAGATATAACTGAAGAAGTCATTTTATTAGGGCTCGTTGGAAAATGTGCTTTTAGTCAAATGAAAAGGGAACTGAGAATGGTATTTTAAGCAGTGATCACGAATGAAATACGAACTTCACCCAAACAATGAAAATAATGTTTATTGCGACGGTTTGAATTCAACAAAGTTGCGCGTGACAAACATTTTGACATAAATAGCGTTACTAGTTGAATACTGTTTTATTCCAGTCAAGTATTGAAGATTTCCATAACAAAAACATCATATTCCTTGGTGGTTATAAAAAAAATATGTAGGTCCACTGATTGAACATCTGTGAATCCAATTTTGTGTATGTCCGATATCCTGACGGGCATATTTTTTTTTTCGACTGGTTTCCCGTGAGAGACAGTTGAAATTGTAATTCCGATCTGTTGAAGGGCGTGCCTTTAATAGACAAGAGCGTCGGGATTGAAAACAATATACAAAAAGTTTTTATAAAATTTCTTGTTAGAGGCTGATTTATCTTCTATAGAAATCCAAGGTTTATTGTTTGATGAACACAGTAGTTATAATGGTAAAACTTGTGCGTTTATAAAATTTAAAAACTGTCTATTATCTCAAGTTCTATTAACCACTGCTAATGTGAAATACAACTGATGTATTTATAATTATCTATATAGGTATAGAAAAATTTCAAGATTCTGTGGATTATAATGATTGTGGAAAAGGAAGTTTATGATTAATTCATGACTTTCTTTACAGCATATGGTTTTTGCGGAAGTTTTCTGTACCCTCTTAGGCATCAAGTTTGTGGAACGACTTGAGAAAAGTTTAGTTGTATTTTCTGTATATTTGAACGAAAAAATGTTTTTAAAAAACTTTCAGGTTGATTTAAATGAACAAATCCTGTTAAAAATTTACATTTATTTATCGTAAAAGACAATATTTTTAATACTATTATTATTTAACGTCTTGGAATTACAGGAAACTGTAATTAATTTATCAATTTCTAAAGGTACTTCAAAATACATTTTTTTTACTTTTATTTTCTTATTTTTTTGGGGAATTAAACCACAATATTTTTTAAATAATTAAATACTTTGAAAAATATTGTGGTTTAATTCCCCAAAAAATATGAGTTAATAAAAAAATATTCAATTTATCAACTGGAAAAACGGAATTAGACGTGAGGTATTTTATAAAAGATCGATGTGAAAAGGTCGCCTTTTCAATGTTTAAATGCCATTATCGTAGAAGGTCAAATTGGGGTGAGCCTGATACCTATTATAAATTGAACAGTTCTTTCTTTTATTCAATATATCAACTTACCAATAAGTATTTGATTTATAAATAATTTGAAAACACTATAGTGACTTTCTTAGAGAATGATGTGATTGAAATATTTCATTTATACCACTTTTTTTATAAAAGTTGTCATGTCCACACTTTTTCCAATCTCTCCTGCGTGGGTTGTCGTTGACAGTTTTGATCCTGTGCTATTAAACGAGCTTTTATATACTTCAAACCATTTTTTTTTATTCAAGAAGCGGTTGGCAACTATATTCCGAGAGCTCATTAAAAAAAGAAAGGTAGTTCGTTAGAAATAATAGAAAGTATTGTAGTAATATTTAATTATTATTTTCATTTAGTTTAATTTTTAATTGGTAGTAGTGCCGTATCGATTTAAAAAAATGAAACAAGGTACATTATGTAAATTCGCCTTTATAACTGTTCACTATATGGTAAATATGACTAGCTTCTGGTAAAATGTGTGCATTGTTGGATATAAAATTTCCATTTAGGTCAAAGCTTAACTATGTTACAGCGTGACGGGTACAGTAATGGAAAAGTTGGAAGATTAAAAAAGATAAGCCTGTTGATAGTAATAATAAGAGTGTTTTAATGTAGGTTTTTAATTCTTGAACATGTTGATAATCTCTTGTCTAAACATAATTGAATGAACTGTCAGATATTTATTCTGATATTTTTTCCAAAATAATAAATAAATGCAGAATATTTCACAAACAATTTTATATTTTCCTGTGGGTATATGACTGGAATTAATCACCAGTTTCACCAGTTAAAATTATTTTCACATCCTGTTTCAAGTTTAATATGAAATAATATATGAATATCAAAATTAATTATGAAATATTTAATTGTTATTTGATGTAATGTATTTTCGGTTAGCTAAATGCAGATAGGACAAAATAGTTACTGTATAATTAAACTTGAATTTACGAAAAAATAATTAGCAAGAACTCAATAATAATATACGATTAGCAATGGTTAGGTTAGAGATTTTTATTCCAAAAACAAACAACAATATATATATTTCTTCCATACCACTACATCAAAAATTTAATCTTAAAATCATATTTTATTCAGTACCACCCTGTTATTAATAAAGTTTTTTGTAACCTCCCTTACAATTTAGCTGTATTTATTTTTTATTTGCGCTCCAATGCATTCCATCCATTTTAATCTTCCATGGGTAGGTTGAAATAAATAAATAAATTATTGTGCTTATAGCTCTGCTGTAGGTACATAATTCAAATGAGTTGGGAAATGAAATGCAGCACGCATTTGAAAAGCGTATAACTGAATAAAATATTCAACATACATTTGCTTTCAAAAAGTCTCTGCGATGCTTAACAATCCAATATCTTATGACAAAAATAAATACATTTCCGGTAGGTAACGTTAACCCCGCATATTTCCTTGTTCATTGCATTGGATGAATTAACCTAGCCGTTTAGGATGTACCCATAAATAACGCGATGTGATGATTTATTTGCTCTTGTCGTCTCTAATGAAATGTTTGATCACGCCAGAGCCATTTAGAAACTGATTAATGCCGAAACTCCTTTAATACAATCTGTATAGAATTTGTAGCAAAATCTCGTGTACGGCAGCAATTAATTTTAGTTTCTACGCGAGGTGTTTGAAACGTCTTGGCATTGATTGTAAGATTGTTTTCAAAAATAAGATTTTTTTCATGATTTATTGTAAAAAAAAGTTGAAAACGTTTGGTATTATAACTTTATTGCAATCCCAGTTGAACTGAATATCTTTTTAATGTCTTATTTTTTTTAGGGTTTTACAGTTGCTCTATTCTACTGCTTCTTAAACACCGAAGTACAAAACACTCTGAAACATCATTTCGAAAATTGGAAAACAAAAAGATCCTTGGGACCAAGAAGTCTTCGATCAGGAAGTAGAAGTAAAGACTGGTCGCCAAGATCTAGGACTGAAAGCATTAGGTAAGAAAATATTGTTTTAATGAAATAAGAGTAAGGTTGTAAGACGAAATAACATTTTTGTTTTGTTTTGCTCCATATCTGATTCAACTAAATAGAATATTTAATAATGACTGAATTATTGTTGTTGATACAATTTTGCTGGACCACATTGACATGAATTATTGAGCAAAATGTATCCTATATAAGTCGACGAATTTTTTTCTGTTACAAATAAAAATTGAGACGATTTTATGAACGTTGCAAGTACCTAAGTGAGAATATCTTTGGAATTCTCTCCATTATGTTAATGGTGGAATTCCTTTTTCAGTAAAATTGCACAGATGCGGTTATTATTCAGAAAAAACGGAAATAAGTTGAATAGAGAAGCGAGACTTTTCTTAAGCAAACGGAATTTTCGTTTTCTACCTTCAGGTTATAAACCGAAACGAGAAAATTGAGTGGATAATCGATTCTATAAAAATATCATCTTTTTTTTACAGTTAAAATAATTTAAGGCAAAAAACTCACTACCGACCTATCTACAAAATTTACTTTTCGACAAGTAGGACCATTCAACAATTAATGTATATTTGCTCAAATCCATATGTACGAATAAACTGCATTTTATGCAAGAATATAATATTTGGATTTCATTTCCAAGTTAATAGTAGGTAGGCGAACATCGGAATTGGAGTGCTTAAAGCTGGAATGCATTTTCCAAAAATAAAAGTAACAGTCTCAATTTACATATATCACGGATAGCTTTGAGTGAGAAAATTATATCAACTGAACCGTACGTTTTCGGCTTAGCTCAGCTAATTCAAACAGTGATTTATGATGTGAATAGAATTTTGAATTTTCCCTGTACTCCAGCTCATGTTATAGTTGATTAGAAATTTTTCGAATAAAAACAAACAACAATATTATTGATTTGATTTGTTATTTCAGGTTATACAGTCAACCAACAAACATATACCACAAGAGAGAATCATGTACTTCAGAAATTACCACTACGACTATAGTTACAATCAACGGAGGAGGCACGAGACCGGCCAATGGTACTCCTAAGGTGCGGAGTCCTTTTTTGTATCCACCTAGGCCTAGTTATGGAGGAAGTGTATGAACTTTTGGACGAAATAGTGTGTAAATGTTTTTCTATTAAAATAATGTAACAGGTGGACCAGATAATATTAATGAAATGAAGCTAAGGTGGACTTTCTTCGGGCCTATATTCAAATAATGTAATATTCTTTATTGTGGATATTTTTAATACGGTTAGGAGTATGAATGAGAACTTTACTAGTTCACTGTTAATTGGAACTTACATTTTTTAATATGATTGAGAATAATTTTATTCCAGTTACAAATTCAATAAGGAAAATAATTTTAATAATGGAAATACTTCTCAAAAGTATATCAATGTTACTATTTTTGTCAAAATGTGATATATTTATTATGTGAATATTCATCGTGTTTAAAACTCTGTCTCTGTAAAGATAATTGTATAATCGGAGCAAATAAAAATCTTGGTGTTAAAATCGATGTGTTTCATTCCGTTGATTCCACTAAGAAAGTAGATAACATATTTCAGATACGTTATTTTTCCCATGCTGGACAAAACTTAAGCATCTATAGTATTCCAAAGACAGTAAGGATGTGCGGGGTTTAGAACTAGCGCCATCTACCAATGGGTAGCCCAACTACACTTTTCAACTTTTCAAACTCAACAAAAATAGGATTTGTTGAGTTTTATATCTTAACATACTCAACAAAACTATCTTTCTTTCTATCTTAAACACACTTATCAAAAGAGTTTGGTTTTCCTCAATAAAGCTTCATGGGGTATAAGGGATGCGTTGTTTAAACACGAAGGACCCGCCCCCCCTTCTTTGCCCATCCTTTCGATGACTTACTTACATACCTTAGAGTCATATTGGTCTGAAAAAGGCAGAACTTCCGCCATCTACGAATGGGTAGCTCAACTACACTTTTCAACTTTTCAAACTCAACAAAACTAAGTTTTGTTGAGTTTTATATCTTAACATACTCAACAAAACTATCTTTCTTTCTATCTTAAACACACTTATCAAAAGAGTTAAGTTTTCCTCAATAAAGCTTCATGGGGTATTAGGGATGCGTTGTTTAAACACGAAGGACCCGCCCCCCTTCTTTGCCCATCCTTTCGATGACTTACTTACATACCTTAGAGTCATACTAGTCTGAAAAAGGCAGAACATCCGCCATCTACGAATGGGTAGCCCAACTACACTTTCCAACTTTTCAAACTCAACAAAACTATCTTTTTAACTTTTCAAACTCAACAAAACTATCTTTTTACAACAAAAGAGTTTGGTTCTCCTCAATAAATAATTCATATTATTAAAGAATCATGGGGTATTGGGGATGTGTTATTAAAGAATCTAAGTATCAGAGGTACGTGGTTTGCCTTGGGTGTTTTTTGAGAATCTAGGTATCAGAGATAAGTGTTAAATAAATTTTTCTTCATAAGTAGGGAAATTATTTGTGGTTCTGATAAGAACCATTTGTTTTTGGTACCTCCTCTGTCAGTTTGTGCGTCTGAGGCTAATCACCGAAGCTGGGAACACTTCATCTATGCACTCTACCCCTATCCGGGTATTTTGGCGAAGTGGCGGTAGTGTTCCAAGTGGTAGCGTTCTTTAACGAGCCCAACATCCATGGACTCGGTACCTTGGCATTACGTCTTCTCCATAAGACGGCATATTTACCCCGTGCTCATTGGTATAATGTACAGTGCTGGGTCATCGCCCCAACCAAGTTTTAGCTTATACAGGTTCTTTGCTGGTTGGTTGTAGCTTATGGAGTCATTTGGGGTCTATCATACTGTGTCTGCCCCCTTTGGTTCAGCGTCTCTCAGCTGCATATGCAAAGCTGTTTTGGTGTCCTTTTTGCATCTTCTGCATGTAAGGTCTCCGTCGTCATACAGCCCCATTTTGTTAAGGTGGTCCTTTGTGGGAAAGTATCCCGTAAGTAGCCCCGTTATGGTGGGTAGTTTGTTCCTGCTCATTGAATTGAGTTCTGGCCCATTCAACAGAGTTGATGATCCTGCTCTTGCGAGTTCGTCAGCTTTTTGATTCCAGCTATTTCTTTGTGACTTGGGACCCACTCCAGTGTTCACTGTTTCGAGTCGCCAGTTTTCCAAGTTCTTCGCCGCATTCCCATACCAGCCGAGATGTTACCTAGAGCTCTGAAGTGCTTCAAGGGCAGCTTGACTGTCACTGTAGATCCTGATCTATCTGTTGTTGTTGGCTTTCATGTTATTTGCTCTTGCACATACAAGTATTGCATATTATACCTCTGCTTGAAATACCGAGTCGTATTTGCCAAGCGAGAAGATTCTTTCATATTTGTTCGACTTGCTGTATATGCCCGCTCTGGTACCGAGCTTATTCCTTGATAGTTCATTCGCTCTACTGAGTGATGTTGCGCTCTCTTCCTCAAGCACCTTTTGATCTTTGATGACAATCTCGAAGCTCTTGCGAAACATATATCTGGTGGTCATGTGGTCTGTTGCCATTTTAAAGATGTCGTCATCCACATGCCTTATTTCTGTGTGTCCTCTCCCATGTGTCACGGTCATGGTCTGATGTTTTTTCCATCGGTTTTTCCGTCGGGTTAGAGCTGCCCTTGCTTCGCACATTATGACACAATGTAGCGGAGGACGGTCTAGCATTGTCTCCAGAGCAGCTGCAGTAGTAGTCCTCATTGCTCCTGTAATGCCAATGCACGTGTTTTTGGACAATGCTTAGTTTCAGCATCGCAGAGGTTTGTCTAATCTTTGGCCACCAGACCAGAGTTGCATAAGTTATCCTGGTATACAAGCTTAGTTGATTTGAACAAGCAAATGGCTAGTTCGTTATTTATCCAACATTTGATCAATATACTCAACCTCTAGAGTCTAGAATGTAGGGTAGGTACTAAATTATTTAAAAGTGTTGATTGATTTTCCTATGTACACCTGTGACATCTACAATACAATAGCTGAACTAAGCGATAAGACATAACTATTGAAAGTTGCTTAATACTAGAGTTTTCAAGTATTCTTCCATAAATGTTATGAGTTGTATCGAATTTAGTTAGTTAAATTTTAAGAAGATGGCTCTCAAAGATTCATATTTATATATTTTAAAACAATCATTTTACTTGACGTTGGGAAATGTATATTGTGTTTATAGCGTTTTTTAGACCATGCCTGCATAAAGAACCATACAGAGGGATAGATTATGTAGACATTCAATATAAGTGGTTATGTCACATTTACTGAAAAATACAGAATTCCAGAATATTTCAAATTACACATATTGAGGAACGACAAAAAGATTGAAATCATTAGATTATTATTACATTTTAAATAATACGAGATGACAACATTTGTGGAATGCAGCATAATAAATGAATAAACCTTTGCAAAGTAAAGATTATTCGAAATTTATAACACGTTCCTTCTTTTTTTAAAATAAAACTTCATTTTAATCATACTTCTATTCCAAATTTATTACAAGCTAAAACATTTTTAAAATTGTGTAGCTATTTTAATACCGCGAAGCACGTTTTATAACTTATTTTATAATATTAAAGCAATAGCTTTCTCTGCACGTCACCGTTTTAAGAGCATAGAACATAGTGAAAATTACGTTCCAAACTTTTATTACGAAGTCCTATACTTCACTGGCATTTTACCAGACACTTTACATCCTGCCTGTTTAACTTCACGGTTGCATCTTTACTGTCACCGATAGTTTAAAATATCGTTTCTAGAATTTATCCTTTTTTTAATTTATAAAATCATACGCGACGCCTATGACATCAAATTAGCTTTCGTTAAACTTGATCCTTTTCGCACAGCAACAACAATTTCAAAACTTTTTTTTTATTCTGTATTTCTACAGGACTTGATAAATGTGTCGAGTATTTTCACGTAGATGTAGGTATATCACGAAATCAACTGTCAGATACAGCTCACTTTCAGCATTTCCGCCATTCTCACCATTTACGCTAGCCGCTAGTTTAAAAATTGATATAGTAATCTATATTTCGAACTATTTTGATCTCTCTTAGCAAAATACTTCTTTTTTCATTTCCCGAATCCCTGAATGTCAGTCTTAACATGATGTTTGCTTCCCTTCAGTGAATCTTCTATCATTTACTTTGCTTTTAGTGTTCCAAAATTTAAGTAAAGATATATATTTCGTTGGGATTAAACAGAAATGTAAAAAATAAAAGTCGCCTTTAAAAAGGTTTAAGAGAAAAAAAAACCATCTGTAGTAACTGCTAATATTATTGTGCATCTACCTTGAAAGAAAAAAAGCCTCTTACAATCAACATATTATATCACATACGTCGGAATCTTGTCACCACAGCTACAGATCTTGACTCCAAGGCATGAAAAAATAATTTGAAATAAAGATATACTTCGTGAGTTTTCGCTTTCAAAAAATATGCACGATTTTATCTAAACCACTTTTTCCCTTCCTATTTTTATAATACACTCAACATCTCAGACATGGTTGCCGTCATAAAATACCCCAAATTTACATTGACTTGATATTATTCCGTGTACTCCTAACAAAATCCAGGCTGCTTACAAATATTTGGTTATATCTTTATTGAAAAAAATTGATGGTCTATCCTAGAAAGGTAAGGTTTATTGAAGTTTTGATAATTAAATTATGTGTAAATTCAATTCATCTTTATATCCATGCAATCATAAAACGATTTTTAGCACTTCCACATCGCCTATGCCCTATTGAGATGCAAGCAGGAGTGGAATATTATATGTTTAGTATTTTACGATAAAATTGGTCAGTAAAAACAAAATAGGTAACAAGAAACTTGGAAACTTCGAAATTTGTTTTGACCTATGTAACGTGAAACAAAAGTTTTACAATGCTCATAAAGAATGTATATTCATCGACAAACTAACGTAAAAGATACCCGGAGAAATAAAAAAAGAAGCGTGCTGAAGTCGAAATGGAGGATGTAGAAATTTGTTCATTTATTTATTCAAATTATTTATATTCTGTTAAATGTTTGTTGATTGGTTTTATTTATGTCATAAAGGGCATATTTTATCAACCACCACTCACCAGACTATGAAGATAAAACTCCACAGTTAATCAAAGCCAAAAAAACATACATCAAAGAGACAAACAACCCTTCAAATACCACAACAACATGATTACTCTCCGGTTTAAAACACTTTTTAAACCTTTGTTTGCTGTTACTTTTGAACATTTTCCGGTAATGAAGTCAATTAACCAATTTTTGTGCAATTTTTCTCAAACAACCACAGCGCAAATCAAATATTTTTTGTTGAACCAACCCAATTAGAAGTTGTAAGTACCCCAGTCATGTATCAGATGGTGATGGGTCGGAGTATAAGCACCTGGTGCACGAATCCTTGTCTCCACATTAGCGTGTCTTATTACAGCGAATTAGGGAAATTTAAAATGTTTATACCAGTTAATGATCTAGCTAAATTACTTTGCTTAATAACTTTAGTTTAAGCTGTTGTGCTGTTTAATGATCAAACGGATTAATTAGTTTAAATTTATTGTAATTAACATCTAGAATTATACGGTGTGCAAGACTACAAGCAGCTGAGTCTTAATTTGAGGTTATGTCGCGCGGTAAATTGCTACTGTCGAAATTATACAGATCCAGGATTAAAATGATATTTCAAACAATATAATATATCAATTAAATCTATACTGTTTGGAACCTCACTTTGTGGAATTTGCTCAAATTTATTAATGCTGTAAATGAAAGGGAGAATTCCAAAAGTAATGAATATTTGGTCTCAAGTAGAGCCCCATTGAAAAAATCAGGGATTATACATCTCTGCTCTATAATAGAGCCTCTATTGTAACCTCAATTATACCCAATCGTTCAGTCTCTTCTCAATATCCACTAAGACTGTTAAATTCATAACCTGAAGTGAGAAACTGCTTTCGAAACCGTCAAATATTAATAGATCCATTCCATTTGTCGTAGATGTCTCTTTTATAATTATTGAACCTTGTTTATTTGGGCCTCCGCCACTGGTCTGTTAACCACAGAAACTGTTTGGTTATTCAACAGGGGCAAACCTTACAAAGTATACATACATATTAGGATGTCCGATGTGCTAGCAATTTGGGCGATTGAATAAAAATAACAAATTCTATTATCATTCTTACATTATTAGTAATGATAAATTTAGATAATTGTACGAAATAATATTTAATCTGTTTCACTTACGATTTCATGATTAGTTTTCAAGAACTGTAAGTACGTTTAAAAATCTTACTTACATACAAACGAACTTTAATGACAGACTGACGGATCGACGCACAGCGTAAACTGCTGATCGAAGATCGAAGAGACCTGAAACTTGGAGGTTGGAGGGTGTGCTCTTTGTATGATGTATACAATTGATAAGAAAAGGTTTTCCGAAATTCTACCCCTAATGGGGTGAAAAAATAGGCAAAGTTTGTATTACTTGGTTCAATCTACTTCAAATTTTGCATAAATCAATATTCTTCATAACAGAATTGATGGAAAACGTGTTTCGTATTATATTGAAACTCATCGCATAATTACGTCTGAAAACTCACTTAAAAGCTTGGAGCTATGCTATACTGACATTCTTAATAACTTCAGACGCGAACGAAGTAACGGACAAAATCTATTTAGTCGTATTCGTAACAGCTATAATTATTTTATTCTTAAAAAAAAAAACCTTTTGTTTGTGAAAACGAGTACAAATATAAATTTTACGATTCATTCAATATTTAAAGGTCGAAAGTACACTGTTAAAAATGATAAAAATAGAAATGTCTATGTATAACGAAGACTAAGATTTATGGGATTTGTATTGTGTTCCTGAATCGTCCTGAATTTTTAATATCGTGCAAGTAAGGTCTTGTCGTGTCTTGGATTCTTGACATATGAATCGTATATTAATGGATAATCCATTTCGATGTCAAGTTGTTAAGTGATTCGGTAATGCCACACCTTTGGATTAATTTTTACCTTTTTTATGGACAGATTCGATATGCAATATGTTCCTTAATTATTGGAGATTTATTTTTATACTGAACAGCTCTACAATATTGATTTTTGCACTTTTTATACAAAAATTCAGCTCACTGAAAAGTGATTGCCAAATGTTTAACAGTGTATTATAAAGAACATTATTTATTTCTAGAAGAAAGCGACTTAGTTAAAAATAAAACATCCGCGAAATATATCAGTCCGCCCGGAAAATTTTGTTTGCGTGAATTGTGGTGAAAAGTTTTCCAATAAGAACTAGAGTATTTGTTACCCTTCATAAAAGGAACAGATAGGGACTCCTATATCAGCACGGGTCTAATACAGACGTATAAGATAGATTTATGGTCATTGCTTCCAGCTAACGCTGTATTTCTCTTACTTGTAGGTATATCAGGACAGGATTCTTTTTCAAATTAATTCAATAATTTTTTGATGATGTAATAATCACCTGAGGTTTGTGATATCCCATATTACAGAAGACTGTATATTGTCAGTGATCTGTTGATTCTATTAGAAAACATTTTTCATTTTTGTACGGTGAATGGGACCCTGGAAATAATATTTTTGTGAGACGAAAACCTCGACTGTCGATTCAAGAAGACTTGTTATCTTTTATTTGTCGCATTCTGGATAGTTCTCAAAAATTAATTGAAATACCTGTAAGAAGGTGAATCGAAATACTCGAAGCTGAACAAAACGGTGATTGGATTATATGAAATAGTGGAGAAAAATAGTTGAAATTAATCAATGACCTGAAGCTGGGAATCCATTGTCGTCTCGTCGACAATAAATTGTGCAATAGGGAACAATCCAAATACCAAATAAATACAAACGAAAACAGAAAACCCTAAATTTTCTTGTCGATTATATCCACACTTGAAATGAAATTTATTTATTAATTACTAATGGGTAAGGCATTAATAAAGATTATTGTGAATCAATCAATGCTGAGTATACATACATACACACGCACACCCTTAGCAGGTGAGTAGTTTGATATCAATAATTTATATGAATTTACTGTACAGTAGTAGTGCATAAATTAATTTCAACAAGCATACGGAAACAGTTTCAATTTAAGCATTCGTCTAATACCGACCTTATCAATTCAAATTACAAAAATATTCAATTTCTTGAAGTAAAACTCTCACTTACTCATTTACAATAATTGATAATCCAATCTCGGTGAGTCTTGGCCTACACCTGCCGATATAAAGGAGATGTCTCCTGGTGACCTGTTCACCTTCCTGAGAAGGACAGGATGGACGATGACCTAGGAGGACAACTCCTCGGGAGGATGTACAATGGGTCATATGTGGTCTAAGTGTTGTGAGCCTACACTCACCCTCCCTACTCTACAGATACAGAATCCAATCTATAGTATCTACGATTTTGAAATGATTCACATTTAAAAAGAATACTTCATATTATATCAATTCTGTTATTTGTAAAAATGTAAATAGTTATTTATGTAACTAGTGTGTAAAGTAGCCTTTTTTTTGACGAATGTGAATGTTGTCGCATGAGCCGCAGGCGAATGCGACAATCACATGAGTCGAAAAAAAGGTCTTTACACACGAATTACATACAAAATTTTTTCTACTATCGAAAACTTTATCAAAATACAGAAGTTTAGGTAATATGCCACTAGAACATTTTCGAAATTTATCATTTTATTTTTTCCACACTATTTGCGAAGTAATCTTCTGATAGATCCATCTTATAATTATAATAATATAAAATAACATCATAGTTTCCTAAAAATATTCAATACTTACATCAAAATACAATTGATTACCCTAGGTATAGTCGGAAGATCTCAATTTAAACTTTAATTGTCAGATTCAATTCACAATTAAAGAAATGTCAGTCACTCACCGCCAACTTATACCTATTCAGATACACATAACTACATACATAATAATATTGGAACTTTTACTTTACGCACTAGTGCGTAAAGAAAAACTCTTTACGCACTAGTGCGTAAAATCATATTTTACGCACTCGAAAGTGTGTCTAAAGTACCTACTTTACACACGGTAGTAGAAAAACAATTTTTCATTCTCACTAAATCCACCGGTAACTTCATTTGACTAATTAACGGAACATGTCATAGGAAAATAAACGACCATCCATTACAGAAATGGAGCTTTGAATTAGTTGTTTTTTGTTTGTTTCCTCTGAAGTTGGCAGCGCTGCTTTTTATTATCTACATAAAAGATTTGCATCCAATGGCGATGCTATTTTATCGATTCCGCATATTTGTGAAATTGAATATGGTGATACGTCCACTTACGTTACGGATTAATACAGAGTGAGATTGAAAAGTTGGAAATTCCTATTATTCTGTAGTCTTTTTTTGATCCAGAATGTAACGATACTTTTTTTTAATATTCATATCCATATATAGTCCTTAAAGTTAGAGCAGACCTCAAGTTTTTGTGTAGAGTAGAAGAAGCCATAAGCTCAATTCAGAAAAGGCACAAAAGGAAACCAAAAGGGATCGTTTGTTTTATTTTTATTAAAACGTTTTGCTAGCGATGACTTTTGTGGTGTGCGAATACCACTGAGACCAAAAAAAGAACATCATTTTCTCCTACAATTTTTATTTAACTTTTTAGCGTTTTGTTTTATTTAGTCCTACAAATAAATTTGGGGATCCAATTTATCGAAACATAGGAGAGGATTTTCATATATTTTAACTGTTTCTATCGCGTTGTCTATAAATCTCGTGCTGTGAGAAAAATACTCTACAGAACAATACATTATTTTTATTCAAAATAAATTCCTGTTCCTATCAAAACAAAATGTTCTTAGTGAAATCTGAACAGTAATTTTCAAAATATGTAAGGCGTTATAATAGCATAAGATCAATACCCTATTTTAGTTACTTAATACATCTCCCTGCAAAGCTCAAAATGCAAATCCAGATAACCGCAAACATATAAACTCTCAATTTTATTTAGAATCAATAAATGTGCATATCGCATGAGCTTGCAGGCTTTTCTGCGGATAAATACTGGATTTATCGCTGTGGATTTGACTTAAAACAGACGGGAAAAATCAATAAGAAGGAATGTCCCGTTAAATAAAGCATACTCTAATTAGAAAGTTGGCGCAGTACATACCTATACACATCCAGGTTTCTAGTTTTCCTTATTTTAATTTAATGCGAAAAGCAAGGGACATGTTTGTTTAGTTGTTATTATATTTTTTACGTCACAATTTTATTCAACCTGAACTGAACAGCTGAAACGTTTTCAATTTATTTTTAAAAGTAATTTAATTAAAACGTTGTTTGCTACAATTATCAAGAGTTATAGTAACTATAACACACCCTGTATATCTGGAATTATATAATGATACAAAACGATATAAGGTACATTTGTTTATAATATGGAGTAATACTTGAAATGGTGTTTAAGTAGACGCGCCTGTAAGATTACGTTTCACACTCTAAGAGGTTTATGATCTCCTTAAAGGAAACTGGAGAGAGCGATCTTCTATTATCTTGAAGATCTCTCGACATGTAAGAGAATTAGTGATTTCATGCTGAAGCACATTCCAAGAGGCGGACATTTTTTTTCTATTTGTTCATTAAAATTAAGATTTTTCTAGTTTCAATTGGTTCGTTTATAGAGTTAGTGAATAATTTGCTCGTTGGATTCAATGATGCGCTGTCATCAAAAAACAGGAATTGTTTTCAAAAACCAAATTGTGTTCAGCATTTAAACAAACCAAAGATCAGGTTATAATAAAAATGTACTTCAATGGGAAAAGAATCCTGAATAGGTCAGTATAAATGGGAGAATCTAATAGTACACTGTAAAAAGGACTTTTTTGATGATCCAAGTTAAATTCGCTGCATCCATTCAATCCTATATATTATATTAAAATTACATATCCACATTTTATATTAAAAAATTGTCGCTAGAAAAAAATCTTTCATTTGTTATTGTAGCAAATAATATTTAATATGGATGAATTGAAAAAAGAAAATTTTAGAGTGTACCGACGTCGATGCTGAACGAATATGTAAGCCAGTATGGCCATATTGGCAGTTACATATTATAGATCGTGAAAACCAGCTATTCTACTATATAACCGACCTTTGATAACTGAAAAGAATAAAAGAAATTCCAACATTTTTCGTCTGTGAATTTTTATGGGATACCGGAGCTGCTATTATTTATAACAAAACTACGCGATTTAGAATATAAATGTCTGTAGGCGTGAAAAAAACTAGTAGAAAAAATTGCATTTCATTTACTCCAAAATACGTTATCGATACGTGTATGTAGTGACCTTTGATTGATTATCGAAAGCCATTTTGATTGAAATAACTACTGTGTGAAATGACGGAGGACGTCCATTATCACAACCGACCAATAATTGTATGTTAAGTGGTTCAGGAGTGACAGTTCGGGTTAGATCAGAATGAAGTTGTATCTGATTAGCAGCCCGGTAATAATCGACAAAACCAGTTAATAGATTAAACTGGTCTGTCCCTAAAATTCCAAGAGTATTTGCGGAAATGAACGGGCTGTTAAGCAGATATTCTCTTCTGATATCACTATAAGTTTGATCCTTTCTATTGGAGTTTATTATGGAGAATAACATAACATTCGAATGTACACGAAATGTCCCTTCACTATACAATTTTCAAGTATTTTTGACTCGACATTGCCTAGAATTTTCATTCATTAAAATTAAATACGCACGTAAACTACATACAGTGTGGAACAGCCAAATGGCATAAATTTTATAACGAATAATTGAGAGCGAGCTGGGAAAAACACCTCGATTTATTTTTCAATCTGTCTTACATGGCCCAGCTCGTGAAACTGCTGAACGAGTCAGGTGTTTGGACGCTCTAAGGATGTCAACAAATAAAAATCGTGTGACAAAATAGACGAAATACTTACCATTTTCTTCATGACGTTTACTGCGTCAGTTTACGATCTTAGTTGATGCTTCATTTTGATAAATAAATTACTACAATTTCCTGAAGGTTATGGATATTATATCGTGTATTGTAATGTAGAATATATTTTCATCTTATTTATTATATATTTTCTCACAATAAACATAAAATAATTTGTTATAAATAGATAAATTGCATATTTTATTAGATTGAATTCTGGATAATATCGGTTTTATCGATAAAAAAATATGTTAAAATAAATTCTAATTAATGTTTATGCTTCGGAACTAGAAGGTACGTAAAGTACTGGACAACTATTTTCTTTGCTGTATGCTGTTTTTGAAAGTGATTCGTAAAGCTCTTGTCTCCTGATACTTCTTTCAAGTTCTATCTGAGTTTTCAGCTTTCTTATGGATCTGGCCAACAGGTGAGCAAATACGGCACCAAGTATCTTAAAATTTAGTTAATTTTTTAATCGCTATTAAAATTGATAAACATCTCTTACTAACCTGGATAAGTGTTATGCACATAGCTCCTAAACCTAACAAAAGAGCACTTTGCGATATAATAAAAGTAATTTGGAAGAGACATCCTCTTTTGTAAAGACTTCTCATGTCTGAGCAGCTTTCTTGTCTACAGCAAGATGATGGTACATGGTAACGAGCATACTCAGATGTACTTTCCTCGGTACTAATCGTAGTATAATAATCAGGATAAATAGAGGAAAGATTATATCCATCTTTGTTTGTAAATTTGTCCCAGTCGGAAGGTCCATTCACACCACAACAACGTAGCTAAAATTTGGAGGAATACGAAACGAAATAAGGGATAAATTATTTTTATAAAATTTACTTACATTGTACTGACTAGCACTCCATATGTACTTGGTATCAGTGGGATAATAGTACATACTTTCCAACATGTCGCTTTCTATGAAACTTTCCAAGTTTGCTCTAGACCGATAAGCTGTAATGCTTATGGTTATTTCCAAAACTACAATTACCATAAGGCAAAAGGCATACTAGAAAATGAAATATATTGAAAAATATACTGGTCAGCCATAAAAATATTTATTCATTCAATAAAATATACTGTTAATAATATGATTAATCATTACTAAAATATTTTTGGTTCAATAAATGAGTAACCGTAATTGTCTTTAATAAATCTTCTTCTGACGTTTGTTCTTCAGCATTAAAGTAAACAATTCTCATAGTTTCCACCAACAAAAATCCATTTTCTGAAAAAGTTCCTTGCACTTTGAGAGACTCCAACCACACAAACAGAGCAATTTGATTAGCGCTAATTTCCACCATAAACACGCCAGTATCGCTTATTTTTTTAATAGACCTAATTTGAACGATAGCTGATGATGAAACATTCGAATCTTTTATAGCGTCTGGAAATACAAAATTATCTGGAGAAACTTTAACGTCGTTTTTGCTTGCGGAGAGGTAAAAGAAGCAGTTGGTTTTAGCTGTAGATAAAGTACCGCAGCCTAATTTAGACAAATATTCGTCGGTATCAAACGAATTAATCAGCTGAGAAGAGGTTTCTTCGGCGTTTAAAGTTAAATTTTCCACGTGTACCGGTTGAAACAAATTCCAATTGTATACAGCAACAGAAACCGTCAAATTTATCAAAGGAGACGGCAGATCGGAGATCAAGTAAATTTCCAAAGAACGTTCTATTGTTAAACGACCCGTTACAATAATTGGAGCAAAAAAATCTTTAGCGTAGTACTGTAGCAATTTCCAGCGTCCTAGATAATCTATTCCCGACCATGAAGGAGCCACCCAAACATCGTTGAGTTGCCAATATAGAGCACCCATAGTATAACCTTCTCCTTCAAGGTTTAAAATGCTTTTGAAACTACGATAATGCTCCGTTTCAATTTTTATAGCCAACGCCTGAGCTATCTGAGTATAGTAAATAAAAGCCTCGATAAAATACTTGTTAGATTCTTCCGGAACGTGGAATTGATATAAGAGAAGAGCTTTCATTTCTAAATTTCCCAAAGGATGATGCTGTCTGTGGTTCATGAATATACTATCAATACTAGCGTCTTCCGTATTATTCGTAACAGTTAACCAGGATCGAAGGCTTGGTAATGATTGATAACCATATTCAGATGCAAATCTTGGTGTTGGATAAAAATTAGAGTTGAACGGATTCAATAAATAATTGTAAAAATGAACGTCACCGTAAAGAGAACTTGCTGGATTTTTGGCAACAAAGTTTTCATCGTCAGATTCTTTACCATTAGTAGGACTGGATGTTATGAATATACCTCTGTTATGGGTAACTTTGAAAAATTCGGTCTTGATAGTGGACACGTATAATTTAACGTAATCATTGTAATAAGTGGTATAGTTATTGACAGTGTTATACCAATTTTGCCTTAAAGCTCCTTCGTTTTCGTTATTTCCAGCAAATACTACTACGCTCGGGTGGCTGTACAATCTTTTTACTTGGTGTCTTATTTCGGCTTTGACATTTTTCAAATAGGAATCTGTGGTGGGGTACATTGCGCAAGCAAACATGAAATCTTGCCAAATCAAAATACCCAATTCATCGGCGAGTTCGTAAAAATAGTCGGATTCGTATAAACCACCACCCCAGACTCGTATCATGTTCATGTGAGAAGTATGGGCGGCTTTGAGTAGTTTTTTTATTTTAGTTTCATTTTGTCCTTTTTCTGGTAATATATCAATAGGAATTTCATTAGTACCTTTCATAAATATGGGTTTATCGTTAACTTTGAAGTAGAAAGTCAATCCTTTATCGAGTTGGTTTTGAATCAGCTCGATTTTTCTAAAACCAACTTTACTTTTCTTCACACTAATATCCGATTCGTCTTTATTTTTATAAGTTACTTCTAAATTGTATAGTTTACTCGCTCCATATCCATTCGGCCACCAACTATTCACATACGCTTTTGAAATATCAAATTCTACTGTTAATAAAAATTCATCATTTTCATCCGGTTTTACATTCACATCGACAACTTTAGTGATGTTAGCAATATTTGTTTCTAAATCTACTTTCAATGTTCCTTTTACTTGGTTTTGAAAATTATTTTCCAAATAAATATCTACGTAAAGAGTCCAATATTCTGTATCTTTATCGATAACGTCACTAACCACATATCTAATAACTGAATCGTTGAAAGCTTCTAAATAGACATTTTTCCAAATTCCCACTGATGGAAATGACGGTCCCCAGTCCCAAGCGAAAGAAGATTGCATTTTTCTTATCATATTCACGTGACATTCGCCATTGTATTCTAAAGGAGGACACGTCGGAGGGATCGTATAATTTTTTGATTGTTCTTCGTGTAATTTCTTAGCTATTTCAACAGGCGAGGAAAAAATAACTTCTATTTGATTGATTTCTTCTTTCAGATACTTTTTTACATCGAAAATGTATTGTACAAACATGTTTTCTGATGTACCAACATTGTAACCATTTAATTTAATCGAAGAAAATGTATCCAATCCATCAAACACCAAATTAATATTTTTCTTAGTCAACAATTCCGGTGGAATGGAAAAATTTCTTTGGTAGCTCCAGTTCAATTTCTGCACCCATTTCAATTCGACATCATTATTTCCATAAAAAATATCTCCAATTACGCCATTATCCATTAAATCACTGTAAATTCCTCCGGGAACTGTTGCTTTTATATTTTTATATTGGTTAGTATTATCGTTTATGATCCATTCTCCATTTAAATTAAAAAATTCCGTACTACTACCTAATTTTAGGTATACTGTTATAATTATACACAACAAATTCAACATTATTTCAAGACTAGACTGAATTTTGTGGACAGTTTATTGTTGTTTTGTTGGCTTTAAATTACCTATTACAATCTCTGGTTATCAGAGGAATTCAAACGAGATAGGCGCTCAATGGCGTAGAAAAAGGATTCGTAATCTTTATTCTAAACAAAATAAATTATTTCATTGAAAAATTAAACATATGAATATGGAATGAGAAATAATTATATACAGGGAAACAGTATATTATTAGGCAAACAAAAAGAGATACTTCTAGTATTAAACAAATCGAATCGATTTTTCTCCCAAATGAAAATTCACTCATTTCATTGTTGTTTACTGTAATATAATATATCTACAGATAAGGAAATTATTATATTGCCTGATAATAATTAATAAAAAATAAGGTTTTATCCAATTTTTATAACAACTACTGTTTTTATAGGAAATATTTGTATGAATTTTTCAAATTTGGAAATTATTACTTACCAGATTAACCAGGCAAACGCTTTCTTTCAATGCTCCTACACAGCCGAACAAAGCGACCATAAGAATAATAATTCCAACGGCAATAGCCAAATCTGATGCTTTGTAGCTGCTGCTGCTTAAGAAAGCATCGAAATCTTTATAGATTGCTTTAATTGTGTAACCAATAGAGATAAGAAGAAATCCAACCAACTGCAATAACAGGATAATTATTTGATTGTAATTTTTTTGGAAATTTCAACGAATGAAACAAACGAGAACAAGCATTAAAGTCTGACAGTGAATAAGGGAAGAGTTTGAGTAGTTAGATACCAAATTACGTTTTCTCTTCGTAGTTTTTTTCAAATAACCAATCGAACATTTATTCACTACATCGAAAATTATTGCTTTTAGTCATTTTGTCACTGAAAGCTTTCAAGTGAAGTTCTAAATTATTTGTGTGGAATAAAATTACATCATTTGTAACACAGTATAATATTTGCTTAGATTAATTTTTTGTTTAATGGAGATTGCAAAAAATTGTAGGAAAAAGTATGATCACATTATTTAAGTAATGACTCGATTCTCAGATAATATTTTGATAGCTGTTATCTACTAAATTTTGAATAACATATTCTTAAACTTCTTCATTGAAAATACCATCTGTATTAACAAAATAATGAGTTTTATATAATTTAATAATGTTATTTACCTACCAATATTAAACAGATAGAAAATCGTTAGGATAAATCCTGAAACCTTCAAATCTTATCAACAGATGCTATTACGTGTTAAATATAACTCACCATAAACATAAAATTTGCCACAAAAATCATATATTTCACACATCGCATTCCCAATTGTAGTTCTCTTGCTTTGGACATTTTTGAAAAGAATCCACTTTAATCAAAACACAAAGAAAACTAAAAAGTATTTGCAGTAGGTATACACAAAGTGAAACGAATATAGAAGCACCTAGTTCTATTGTTGTCACCTGATTGAACTTCTGCTTATCTCTACTATTGATAAGATACCAGGTTGTATGTAGGCAAGTTTTGTATTTACGGAATAATAAACCGTCGCCATATTTACAGTTTTTTATACATTTTAAACAGTTAAAAATATGAATTATGAAAATGAATATACGTAGTGAAGCTTTGCGCATATTTTATTGACACAATAATTATTTATCAGTATGTGAAAGGTTAGGTATATACAAATATCAAAAAATAATTACAGAAAACAATTAACAGCATATCCAAACTGATGTGAAAATGAACATTTCTATTAGGAACTCGTTGCCGTTTGGCAATTATTCAGTCAAATTAACTAATAAAATTTTCATCAAGAAAATAGGGTCAACACCTTTATTCAATAATTTAAGCTATTGGCTGCTCTTTTTCTAGCTAATTGGAGCAAGCTCCGGTGGAATAACCTTCGGAAAAGAAAAATAGAGATGAAAAGTTCCTCTTTCTCAAACTAGTCATCATATGGATGCAGTAGCTCTATAATATTTTTAGTACTCAATATTACTGTAGCAGCAGCAGCTTTTATGACCTAATTAGTCAAAAAGGGTGGTTTATCCTTAGGATTTAATTGTTAATATTTAATGAATTCTCTAGTCTGGCAGCGGTAAATACCTTACACTTATAAATCGTCAATATACGTTATATCAACATCATTTTACATTATTAACGTTACATCCCTTGGTTTAGCTCAAGATTAATACCATTGGGGCTGATTCGGCAAAATTGGTTCAGGCCCCCAGAAAGGTATTTCAATCCCCCCTCTTTGCTAGTTCATCTGCTATTTCATTTCCTACTATTTAATTCCATATATTGTGCTCGCCTAGTCAACGATAATAGACACTATCAAAATCAAGCTTTTAACGATCCATAAATTTAATGAATCCAAGATAAAATTTACAGCAAACTTCCAAAATTTCGATCAAAAACAGTGTTTCAAGTTGAAAATAACCGACTATTTAATAGATTTTTTTTCAAATCTTCCTTGATAATTCTATATTATGTGTAACAGTTCATGTATAAAATAGGATACAGGAGACAGATGATTCGCATCACAGAATGACTTCGACAGAGTTTCTATGGCGTGGCTTAATTAAAAGATAAAGTAATCAATAGAGCTTTTATCAGGGCCGTAATGTAGTTATCTTTCGTCGGGTAAACTGCCGATTAATGGGTAGACAACGCTTCGAAACAAATGGGATGTAGTAAACTATTCCTTAACGGATTTCCAGGATCCTTAGACTACAGATAATATTGTGTGCTATACCGGATACCGCAAACTATAACAATATTTTCGAATATTTCTTTCAATCTCAAATTTTATTTTATCTGATATAAACTGCTATCAATTTAATTTAAAACAATAATAATATAATCCTATAAGCCACAAATATATCATATGAAAAAACGAGTGGTTTTATCTTAATTCTGTTTCAATGGAATCAATAAATATTTGGTGTAATATCATAAAAAAATAAGATAATCTCACATATTATAATATATACCAAGATATATTTTAATGTAATTTCAATAATATGAAAATATAAAATACATAAGGGTTGTTTTTATTGAGCCCTACATTGTAGGGAGACTGGACACGCACGCCTTCTCGTTTTTTTTTGGGACTGAACCGTGATAAAATGTTACATATCCTTCAGTGGAAGTAGAAAAATGAAGGTCGAAAAGATTTTCCACCACTTTGTAAAAGCTTTCAGTTTTAGATATTTTTTTCAGCTTTTAACATCTTCATTGTTCGATAACGTTCGATCAGTCGTACAATCCTGTTTGATTAAAATTCTCCTTGGGGAGAATCTGCGAAATAAATTTCTTAAAACAATCCTCGGAGACATTTCGGGGCTTAGTACACTTCTAAAATTATACAATTTTTAAGGTATCTTGTCAGACTGAAGCGAGAAATAGAGTTAATAAATACTGGATAAAGTGCTACAGTTCAGTTGGAGCAGTTTTACTTCATGTTAAATAGGTAGGCAGTTGTTTTTCATTGTTATCTTGGGACAATTTTCAGTACAAACTCTAATAGGGTTATGTTCGAATTTTTATAAAATATATGCGTACCTATTTTAATTATTTATTCTAATTTTCTTTTACATACTGTTATGAAAACCGTTTTGTTTTTCTTAGACTTCCATTCTCTCCTTGCGTTTCGTATACAGGCATAGTAGCTCGAAGGTATTTCATAAAAGGAATAAATTAACCTCCAGAGGTTTATTAAAGTTACAAAAAAAATGTGTGCATCTTTTACCTTCCGCTTAGTAGAGAAGGTAACTCCAAACAATGTTTAGCAACAATATATTGAGTTTTAAACTTTCAAAACACAAATAATTATTAAGAAATAAGGATGAAAACAATTAAAATAAAAATAAAGTTATACTCAAGGAGAAATGTTGCCTTTCTGTGTCATATTAAATGTCTCAAACAATACATGTTTTTTTATTCAAACCAAAGATACTACCTGCATATCCTTGACCTGAATAGGAAGGAAGAACTGCTTCCCAAGCGATCTACTTTAATTTATTAAAGTTTTTGTTGGTCGTAAAATTTCCTTTCTGTATGGAAACGAACCACTAATGCAAATAAACCAAGATTGATCTAAATTCTATAAAAAATATCCAATACTTTTGTTGCTGCCTCTCAGATTTATATAGTTATTACGAACGAAGATACAATTAAAAGGAGAAGCGTGTTATATTTCTAGCCGATTGAATTTCGAGGATGCTACTATACAGGACTCGAGGTATTAACGAAAAGGAGAGTAGAATTTCCCGAGTTCCTGACTGGTTGTCCTTTGATCTCATTTTACCTGTCGGCAATGTCTGCTGCAGTCACTTTATTTCATGAATTTTAAGTCTTCAAACGAGCTTATACCTATTTTCAAATGAGGATGAAATTTTTGTGTGAATTTCTTTTTAAATTATCAATAATTCAGTCACAATCCTTTAAAATTAAATCCACTCCTATTTGAATCCTTACTTTAAGGAAACTACTGATATTATAAATGTTTCTAATTCATTGATGACGTTTTATTTGTCAAATTACCACTTCGTTTACTGTTAAACGAAGATTTTCCAGGTGTAAACTGCGAGAAAATTGAACCTCGACTATAAAGAGGAACGGAGGACTTCGAAGAACCTTATCAATGATCGCTATTTCGCAATATGCCAGTGCGCGCAACTATTCCAAATTGGTAAGACGTAATAACGGAAAATGGATATCCCAGACACGTACAAATCCTACGTTGTTGGCAAACAAAATAATAAATTAAAACCAAAAAATTGCTCACGTATGTTGAAAGTTTGACCAAATTCAGTTAAATGATAGCCGGAAATAAACTGTGTGCCAAAGAAATACTATTTTGGAATAGTGATGCCCAATTTTTGAACATTTTCCACCTTATTGTCGATAAGAGTAAAGACAACACCCTAAGGTTAGTGAAGCTTGGAAAAATAGCTCGACAAAAAATAATAGATACAAGTTAACTCTTATGCTTTGAAAAATATATTAACATTTTTATTAAGCTAAAGTACAAAAGATCTATTTGGAAGAATGTTTTTTTGGTCTCTCAATTACCATCAGTAAAAAGGAAAGATCAACCTGAAAAGTATTAAACTTGGAGTGGATGGAAACAAGAAGTCAACTAAAACAGAAAACTTGTTACAATGTAAAAAAGTATAACTGGGACTGAGGGTCACACACTTTGATGTTATCAGCTCCAATGCAATATGGACGAAATATGACATCTGACTATTGGAAACAAAGTTTTTTGCCTCCTTTTTATACTTTAGACTACAAATTACGAAATTTGCTAATAAAACTATTGTTCTGACAGCAATTATAACATAACGTATACCAATATTGATATTTCGAGTAATTCAGCATATTGCTTTTGCATGATTGTGACAAGTTTAGGACTTCTCTCTAGATATATAAAGCAGTTTCGAATTTCTCAAGTTAGGGCTATTAGTTAGTTAATTGTGTAAAGTAAATTCTGTTGTAGAAATTTAGTTGATTATTGTTAGATTCAGTACAATTGAACATTGTGATATTTCCAATTTCCCATTTAGAGTATTGAGAAAAAATATATCAAAATTTTCATTTGTTTCCGGTGAACAAAAGGCATTATGAGAATATATATATCTCACATAAGAATATTAGGCAACTAGTATATTGTGTTATATTTGAATGAAAACCTTCAATGGTTCCTCTAACGAGCTTTTCAAATTTCCAAGCTGGAGCGCTATCTTCGTATTCTCCGCGTCGGTATTTCCTTCCTACGGAAAGAAGAGAGAATCGTATTCATGGTCTTTGTTTAATCGTTCAATGCGGATAAAGTCGATTCAAATTCAGATAATTTTATTTGCTAAAATACCTACTAGGTACTGAAATATTTAGTAATAGTTCTGGGCAATCTCATTACTAATTTTTCTTAAAATTTTATCTACATTTTTCCAACTGAATTCCTTTTATGGCAGCTCTTACATGATCTTGGCTGTGTTGTATGTGATATGTGATTTTCCCATTATAAAGTTAATTAACTTGTTTCAAAATCGCACCCACTCCTTTAGGAATTTTCAAGGAGATAATTTGTAATTTAACTCACGTAAACCTCAAAATTAAACCAAAGGATTTATAAATTTCAATCATTTTTATAAAGTTGTGGTCCCTTCAAATTCTATCAGCGACCAGCTGTTTCCTTTCAAAACAGCTGATCGGTATTTATTGATAATATTGGTATTGTAAATTATTGCTATAAAGAGATTACCAAATTAATTTAGGGTGAATTACATTCCCGACTATGTGTATCATTGGAGTTAATCACTGATCACGTATATACGTTATATGTTGATGTGGTGGTATGTCAATAATACTGTTTGTAAAGCGGTCTCTGGGAGTACATTACAAGAACGTACGTCCAGTTTAAATCATATAGAACTGAATAAAAAGATTTTTTTAAATATCAAGCAATCATGTTTTTGAGGTATTTTACCTGAAATAGTAATGTATTATTAACGGTATATGTGAAAAATAGAGAACTGGGAGAGGAGAAAAGTGATAAAAGAGAATTTAGACATTTTAATCCCTTAAGACGCTCTCCCAAATTCAAAGGTTTGTAAGTCTGAATTCATTGTACGGAACTAATTTGGTTGACTCAATTATATTTTAATAAAGCGCTCAGGAAAAAAAATAAATCTTCAAAGAAGTAACGAATATGCGATGGTAATAACAGTTATTTAAAATTTGGTAAGTAAATTTGTTCACTATATTAAACTTTAAGAGCAAAGTGGAAATTTATGGGATTTTAAGCGTTGCGTTAGATGTAGATGTGGAGGAGGATGTGGCGCCTAACGTGGGGCTAAAAATATTAACAGAAACCCTTAGCAGTTCCATTGTAATTTAAATAAAACAAGAGTTTGCATCTTATAGGAGCTTGTATTGAGGTAATGCCCATACCGCTGCAATTTCTCGCATCATCTACTTCGTTCCGCCACTAAAAGCACATAAATTCTCAATTTTCTTTAGCTTTAACCGCATATAACTTTCCAACGGCAACGCGTGAACGTCAACAGTGTCATCGTCAAAAGAACGGAAGTATCGAGATTCAACCTACAATTTTCTTGTGCCCTTGTGCCCTTGTGCCACTTCAAAGGAAGATTTTTGTTTCAATTTCAAGCTCTCGCGAAAATTGGTTTCACGATTTAAGTAAACATATAATATGTTATTAAGAAATTTTCCATTTTAACCTCAAAAATTTGTTTTTCAAATAAATTTATTATCCTATTCTCATCGCAGACGACCGTTGTCAAATATTTCTTGAAGCCGCAATCCGTTTGATCGCCAGCAGGGGTTATTTTCGAATGGTTAACCACTTGTACACTCTTTCGCTTACTTTAGGTTTAGTTAGAAAATTATGCAGCAGAATTTAAACTGGCCGCAGCAAAGCTGTGTTATAAATTACTGCTTACTTTGATCCGCTTGATATGATATGGGATGAATAAAAGAAAGAGAAATGGCAAAACCGAGAAGGGTATAAAGGAAGTCTTTACACTTTGATGAAGTTTGAATAAACGTACCACCAAATGTCAAATATTTGCATTACCTAAGATTAGCAAAATAAGATTTTTTTTTCAATTTGTTAATTTTGGAGAAAATTCGAAATGACACAAAATATGGAAACCTTGCCTATTCTTTTACTGGATTATATGTCAAGTGGAATGTCATCCAAGATGTTCCTAAGGCGCAGAAGTATATAAAGAAGACCTTCCTTGTTTTTTAGCTTTGAAATTTGACACTTTCACAAACCTTTACATACATACATAAATATGATACTTAAAGTTTATTACTTGTGCCCCTCTAAGAAAAATATCCTGGATCTGCCCTTGAATTCACTATTGTATATAAAGTCCATACTAACACGTTCGTTCACGTTTATTGTAGTTACAAATTGAGCGATTTTACGAGCAACAACAACAACAAATGCAAGTTAAGCTTGGCAATTGTAAAATAAAAATTTATTAAAAATACAGAAGTAGGTATGTCCAATATAAAACACCGGCTACGAAAGAGAATTTTGTTTTCCTAATAAAAGCATTTTCGTAAAGTAAAATGAAATATTTTTGTTTCGGAAACCGTTTCTTGTAGATATCAAAAATAATTCTATTATATAGGGTAACTTTACTTGATATTTTAGGTATATGCTGAATAATCTAATCCGAATTCATTTGAATATTTTATCGAGACTTATCAACTGAATACTCACCTGTATCAAGAGAAATTAAAAGACTACCTTCCATATAATATATGATGGTTTGTTTAAACATGAATTATATGTATTGGTGGGATTGGATTGGATGCAGAGACAGATTAGTCAACCTATAAATCTTATAATCGATATTCGAAAGGTGGCTTCTTTGTTTACACAATATTATCTTTTTGATGGATAGGTATAGGTTTTGTAAAAGACTTGAATGAATTACAAATCTCATAAATATTAATTGGGAATTATAGGAATCAGAATTGGTTTTCATGAGCAAACAGAATAAGCAATTTTCAAACAAAAATTACTGTACGAAATCAAAAAACTGTACTTTTTGTGAAGGATGGCAATGGCTTGGTACTTTGGTTATGAAAATGAAATGTTGGTGCCAAACTTTACCATAACCTACATAAAAACGACCGAGTTTTCCGCTCTAGTAGCAAATTGACTTATTTCCATCATAGACATACATCGTTCAAAGCCCTTAAATGTATTATACAAATGCTGGAAACAAATTGACCCTATATAAGGAGTTTTTCAAGAATTTTTCATTTAAAAAGATTAGATGAGAATAAGTTGGGTATAGATCGTGAGCGTTGCGCCTGTGTCGTTATATTTTCGTGGGTTCTCACCGCCGTCAGGGTGGCGTGACGCTCAGTGTGCAGAATTTCACCCCAAACAGAACACGGCATGCCTACTGCAACTATGGAGTTACACTATTTAAATTAACCGCGTTTGAGGAAACAAACAATTCAACTAGAAATAAATTGTGACAATTTTTATTCATTGTGTGAAAATTATGTATTATCCCATATAGAAAACGAGAAATTTTCGTTTCGGAAAAAATATTACCACGTGACTTTCGATGAATGTGGGATCTTAAAAAATGTGAGTGATGTGAACCTTTTTTGGTGCCGGGATATACCTACTTAAGGATAGTTTTTCAAGTGACGTTATGGCTCTAAGACGGATTTTCTTGCTGAGTGCCGTCGCACTATTGTCAAATACAGGTAAGCTACCTGGTTGGCCTATTTATCTATACAGTTAATTTAAATAATTTATAATCGATAAACTGTTCTAATTGGGGAAAATTAATCCATCTCTGTCTAATAATACATTTATATAATGAAAATTAGTTTCTTTTTGTTATTCAATTGTACAGGAAACAAATGAAATGCAGCGTTATTGCGGTAAAACAGTTGAATCCAGAGCCGCTGTATAGATTAAGTGGATATTGTAAACAGTCCAAGAAAAGGCAATCGGAACAAAAGGAATTGAAAACAAATTTCAATAACGGCTTATTAAAACACATTAATGTTGATGACAGGCTGTCATTTTTGATAAAACTGCGTTTTTGTATGTGCATGGAAGAGGAGGAAACAGCCTGACTCGTTTGGGTCATAAACATGCTCTAAAGTTTTTTTACAGTGTACTTCGCTAATTAGAATTAGATTCCAAGAAATTGATGAAGTTTTTGGCAAAGAGGTGGCAGAAAACAAAAATTGATTATCAGTAGTAATAATTGTCTAGAATGTACAACGACCACTGATTTTGCTATTACTACTTGTCCTTTACCAATAAATTATATATAAAATCTAATTAGGAAACAAAAATGTGTTCAGCTGAACTGTCAATTATTTGTAACATTAATCAACAATGAATTTACATTTGGGAGATCCAAATAAATGTGATTTATGATCATCCTATGATGCATATATGATTTATGGAAGTCAAAAAGTGTATGTTACAGATGTGTTTAAGGATTAGTAGCAATTGTGATTCTTGTTTGTTCCATATTCTGTTTTGAGTGAGGGTGAAAAATTCCCAATAGACCAGTACATAATTCCTTTGAGTAAAAAATTGTCGATTAGTGTTAATTTTCATGAAAATTGATTGCTACATATTATGTTTCTTCCTAACCGGAATATGTCATTATCCTAAACATCTTTTCTGTCGATATTTACATATAATGAGCATACTTTTTAGAGAGCCTTTCCCAACTTTATTTGGCAATTAAAAATAAATATAGGTACTGGTCTATAACATCAATTATAATAATCTTTTGTTTAAAGGTCTGTTTATTGCGAAAAAAGTCTTAATGCCTGTTTGCTAGCACGTTGACAGCGTTAACATATATATGTAGAATAAATGAGTGTGGAATAAACGTGCAAAACGGGAATGCACACATTAATATCCTTTGCCACTGAAGTTGGAGTGATGTGATAAATGATAAAATAATCACCTCTATGGAAGGTATTAGCTGTTATACTTTTCATCTCATGTTGACTGACAAACATTAATTCCAACATTGTGATGTTGAAACACGTTCATATCATATTTTTCGAAATTTGTGTGTGAGGCTGCTGGCTGCTTCAGTGCATTTATCGAAATATTTGTAGATTTCGAACTCAGGAGTCAATATGTGCTTACTGAACAAGAAAGTTAAATTAGAAGGGGTAGAAATCAATTAAAAGTTGTGTTAACAGCGGTCTCGAACAGGTATTAAACTTCGAAAACTTTATTTAAGTTTTTAATTATCACGGTAAATAGCACACCTAAAGAACTTTTAATCAAAGACTTCATAAAAAGCAAAAGAAGGGAAATGCGTGAAAACATTATAAAAGAAATAGTATAAATAAATTGAATCATTTAAAATAGAATCTATTTTGATAATCCTTTAATTTGTTTTCAAATTAACAGGATTGCTTTTGTATTATGTACCTACTTACAGTTTCTAATTGTATCCCCGTTTCCATTATCTTCATTACCACAACAACGACCCTTTCCAGAAAATAAGAAATTACACAAGATTACCATAAATTTGCATAGTTGCATGCAACTAAACAAACTTGAAGGATCATAGATGTAAAACAAAACTTACTCCTGAGTAATAATAATAAACGAAAGAACGTGTACTAAAGTAGAGTTTAACTAAAACACATAATAATATTTAGGTATTATGGAAAATTTAATTCAAGATGACAGGAAATGTAAGAAGTTGAAAACTTGATGAGAAACAAAGACAATGTCTTTAACAAACTCTTTCCCATTTGGTAAAAATCAGACCAAGAATACGTCGCGATTATTTGTTGTCTGTTATAACAAACGACGTGAACTATTCAAACATTTTCGGATGCGAAAAAATACAGACAAAGCAACAGGCAATCATTTCTAGATTGCTTCCGCACAAATTGAAATACACATTCTGGTAAGTGAGGACTTATCATAATGCATTGAAGTAAATGAAGTCTAGATTGTTGACAGGAGAGAATCAACTTTTGAGATCAAATAGTAATTGAAAAAAATAAGTATACGTGGGTTATTTTTATAGGCGAAATAATGTTTTTAAACCATTTGAGAAAATGAACATTACTCCAACTATTATTTCCAATAAATAATGAACCATTTGTCCATGGCATGAATGGCACTAAACATTATAATATACGCAGATTATCGATACATATGAGAGATTAATTGAGAGTAAATGTCTATTTAATCGCTAGTTATAGAGGAAATATTATGCTATAAAGTACCAAATTGATTGCATGGCATTCCAAATTATTACTTACTACTTCTTGATAAATGAATTAGTAATACATTTTCGATTATGAGTGATGATGTTCATTTAATTACAGAAAATTAATTAAATCTTAAATGTTTTGGATGTAAGTTATTTATTATAAATAGTCGAGCCTGAAAAGTATTAGCCAAGTTACTAGGCAGTTTTTTTTTAAATAGTCGATTTTTCCTTAGGGATTTGTTAATTTTTTGTTATAAATATTCATTTTTAGGGTAATTAGATAGCAAAAAAAGCCTACTCACAAACAAAGTGAACATTTTAGTTTACATTGTTTGCGTTGTGAAAAGTAAATGTTCTTTGCTCAAGCAAAACTTACAGTTACGAGCTAGGCAAACATAAAGGCGGACATTTAAATTTTGTTCTCATTGTTTTAAGGGCTTCTGTTCTCTCCTGTCAACTACCTCAGCTAGAATACGTGACGTTATTTCGCTTGTTAGATATTCATAACGACATTAAATAGTTATATCCTTCAAAAGTTTTTGTTGAATCTGGTGACTAGTACAATATTAGTAGAATGATTTAAATCAACATTATTGAACTGCATTTTTCAACTTTTATAAGAGAAGGTACAAAAAATAGGAAATATATTCATTTTTTCTTTGTTCCTCATGTTCTCTAAGCGGAAATATTTCTTTTAAACCCTAAACGTTAATTAACAAAAAGCTACGAACTATAGGAAAATGTGTTACTTACATTTAAAAGGAACCCATTCAGATATTTAACAAATAAATCAGCCACCGAATAAATTAAGAGGCGTTCAACAACACTGCATATTCGTGAGGTTGAATCAAAAGGATTTTTGTAAATAGCCATGACTCGCAAAATGTTTATTCCGTAACTTTGTTGAAATAAAAAAAACTGACTTCGTTTTCCCTTTAAGGGAAATTTTAACTTTTGTACGTAATAAAGTCTTAAAAAAAACTTTCATAAACGAAAATGGAATTAGGGTATTGTTTGTATACCTACTTGTTTTGTTTGGTGTAACAAATTTATTATCAAATTAGATGTTTTAAGATGAAAAAAAAATGTTTGTTGAAATAGCTGGTTCACTGAAGCGATTTGAAGATTGAGGAAATAAAAAGAATCAAACTTAAAAGAAAATACTATGGAAAAATATTTTCTTTTACATCTCAGTTAAAAGCTGTTCCCAAAAATAATTGTGAGACAATCCAATGGAATCTGGATTGTAACAACAAAGTGTCTAGAATTTTTTGTAAATTTCAAAAAATATCTCAAAATATTGTTAATACGTGATGTATTTCCAACTGGAAAGTAGGTACCTATATGAATAAATCATTCGAGAGATTTCAGAATCAAGTTACTGTTTGTAGTTTTCCGTTTTTGTAAGTTTGATATATTTATGGAGCAGAAAATTTATTCGTAGAATTAAGTTGTTTTGAAATGGTATTTACTGAAGTAGGTACTTATATGTAAATTTTAAGTTATTTTAGGACTTTGATTCCTTCGGGAAATCCTATGTGGAAAAATAAAACGAAAGGACATTTACAGGAAGCAAGCAAATAATATATAAATATATTTTTCGTTTATGGAAATTCTGAAGGTAATATCGTTAAGTGGAGAATTTTGTTTTCCCAATTTGACATATATATATATATATTTAAGTTACAAATTGAATTTAAAAGTATATTTCGTTTCCTCTCAAGTTATTAATGCAGATGGAAATCAATTTTTATATCAGGGAATTTGAATTATGAATTTTTCCAGTCTATTAGAAAAAAAAAATCTGAAATATTAATGAGGTCCAGTCTCGAGGGTGCTCTACGCTACGAGATCCTTTGGGAAATAAAAGGTCAAATATTTAACCTTCATTGGTCGGTTAAGGCTGTACACCCTTGACCTTAAATAAATAAATAAATGAACAAATTTAGAATGTTTTGAAAGGTAAAGAAAAAATTAATAAGCTTTCTAATGAAAAGAAGATAAAATCAATACTGAGTAGACTTCACCAAATTGTAAGGAAACATATCTGACCTGTCGCGGTCAAAAGGTAGTAAAGATTAAAATAGTTCATTTTCGTTTTCCCATCTTCAGTAAGTATTAGCCATTAGGTGTAAATGATAGATCTATTTTTATTACATAATAAAAAAGATATAAATAAAGTCTATGTGTATAGAGACTCTACGTAGATCATATTAAACTGTATTATATAAGCTCGATAAAATGGGGACATTACAATGTTTTATGACGATACGGTGTTGAAAATCAGCCCATAATAATGGATAATCAATAGATATATGTTTATAGGAGAAACATTACATCAACGACCACTAATAATTTAAAAACAGCAAACGATATCCTTTGATAATAAACATAAACATTCAATCTATCACAGTTGGTACTTTTCATTTTTGATGAAACACCCTGTAATCATTAATTTATGACGATGATCAAGTCTCAAGTAACAACTATAAAATGCACCGAATACATACCAACTTTTTTATTTATTTTTGCATTCAACCCACGCTTAATTTTTCTTCCTTCCTTCCTTACTTCCTATGTGGAACTTGACTCGGTTAACAAATACCTTGGCTATACACCGAGTTGAATTTCTACGAGTTCTTTTGCTCGATATGGAATATATTATATTGAAGATGTGTTTGTATATGAACCAAGACTAAATGCTCTCTAAAAATATATCCCCTGGATATGTAAAGTATGCGTTTCATATGAAATAACTCACGTAATAAAAATGTATGTGGAAATTTATATACCCAAGCTATATACCCAAACTATATTGATTCCAGCTTTTACTATTTTTTGTTTTGTTATGATTATTGAGAAAGATTTTCTATAAAGAAGATAAAGACTCAATCATTTTAAAAGCAAGAAACTTTTTTCCATTAGCACACCTCTGCACAAATTCTATTGTAAGTACATTGTTTAATATTCCTTAATAGATTAATAGAAATGAAGTTAATAACATAATCCTTAAGTCAAGGTTGTCAGTAGTAAACCCGGTAAAAACTTGGAGAGTCTTAGCCTCTCGCCACTTTGGTATCCAACTATTACACTCCTCGTTATGCCAGCAGCAAGACAAATTGTCGTCTTAATTGACGGTTTCCGTTTTAGGCGAAAGTCAGTTTAAAATTCATAATAGCGGAGATTTACTGTGGAAAACTTGAATGTCTTTTCAATTAAAAAGATGGTACTTCAAGTTCAAGATAAATTGCACAGATACAATGAGGTGAAAGGAGAGATTTTAAAGATTAATGGTTGTACCGCAATAAAAAGTTGAAAATAATATATTTTTAACAATTTAATTGAAGCATTATACATTAAAAATGACTGTATGATAAGTTCATTACTATATTTGTGTTATTTCTTTTTATTTGTGACCATTTTGAAATACTTAAAGGATCTATTTTTCAATTTATTTTTATCCAGCAAAGAAAAATAAATGTTTTGACCCATTCTATTGTGGCACGACGTTATCGATTAGTTATAAAACGTTAGTAGGGTCGAAAATAATCGTGGTTGGTTACCTGAACGCGAGCAATCTAAAATAAACGTCAAGTTGGGCTGGAAACATGACGTCGACGTCGAAATGATTAATCTGTAAGGAGTCGCGACTCTGGTTTTGTTTTCGCTTACTGTTTGTCTTCTAGTCCAGTAACTCTTCTTAATGCTATTGCCTATTGGAACGTTTTATCGATCGAATCATCTTTTCAGGATTCTCTATATAGTACGTCGATATGTTATTGTTTATAATTTTTTATTATCCAATCTATGGAACAATTGTTATGGCAGCTTTTTTCGTAAATCCTTCAATGGGTGGATAGTGTATACAGCTAAAGTCGCCTAAATATTACAATATTTGTGTCGTTTTAGGTTTAATTTTAATATTTTGTTAGTATATGAACAACTATCACTGTAATCACTCTGTATAATATATGTTTTTGTCAATAAAAAATGATTTTGAACTGCCTAAAATCAATAATGATGCTTTAAGCGACTGAGGTATCAATTCGAACTGTTTACTCAATCAGTCAAATCAATCCATGATTCAATCAAGTTCTCTGAAATGCAAGTATCATTATATGTGGGATAAATTAACTTGTATATTATGGCTGAGTGTTGAAATTATTAGAACACTAAGAATTTTGTGCTAAAATTTAGAATGCATACTTTTAAATAATGAACAGCTATGGAAATCCAGTCCCCCAGGTTTTGTGCCTTTATTTTGCATTCAACAAGTCAGTATGTAGAGATTTCTTGAATTTAGATTCTTTTTTCTCCATTAGACACCTGTGGAAATATCCAAAAATATTTGGTTTGGTATGTTTTTAAAGCTTTTGTCTACGTGTACTTATAAAGCAACGTAAACAAAACTTGTTGATGAGGTCATTTGTAAACAATTCAAATTGAAAAAAAAATGCACCATCGAAACACAGTAAAATCACAGAATCCAGAGAAAGAGATATATTGTCCCGAACTCTTGATTGTATGTCGAGCGTGTTGCCAATTGTACCGCAGAGGATTCCTACAATTCCCTGAGCCAATTAACTATCTCAGCACTATCGTATCTCACCAATGGAATGCTAACCTCATTCTTCATAATTTATTGGTTTGTGATGCTGAATAATTACTAAAATTCAAAACATATTTTCACCGATCAGCACGGAAATGTGACTTTTTTGTGAAGTGGCTGCTCCAATTCATCAAATGCTCGATAACTATGTTGAAATACGAACAGTGAACGCCTCATATAGTTTTCCTGATGTTTTTAATCATACATTATTTATTTCCAGGTATGTCAACCATGATTAAAATAGAATTAATTGAACTGGCAGAATTAAAAATACATCCTAGTTGGTAAGTAGCTTTATTGATAATTTATTAACGAATTTATTCAATAATCTATGTACGTATGACAATCAATCAGCTTTCATGATTAATTAGGTAGCATGAATTCATAACATTGAAGCCTACTCTATATGGGGATATCATTTTCTCATTTATATTTCAATTGTACTTTGTATAGAATATATAATCAACAAATTATATTATATATTTCATATCAGCGTAGACCTTTAATTTAGAAATTTAAAGTGATAATTTTCAATACTTTGTACCCGACTGTCAAAGGACAATAATGCCAGCGAAGTGAGTCTGTTTCTACGTCTTTCCTACTGCGCATCGGTAGTTGCCAAACTTCCGACTGCCAAAGTTAATTTGCCAACCTGTAGCTGTATTAATCGTTTGTCCATTCTGTTAATTTTGTGCATATTGTCATCACAATTTTGTAAATTTCGAAAGAGCTTGAAATCATACAATCCAAACAGAATTGTGCACCGCAAAGGTTAAACGATCGTGTCGAGTTCCATTTAGTTCGGATACATTGAAATAGTGGACACGAACATGAGCTTAACGTTTGTTTCGAAAACGTTTCGTTGGTTTACAGTTACAACTGATTCGAGTAAAGTACACACGGAAAATTATTATATGTGAGATCTTTCGAAAACAAGTGGTTTCTGAATGCATTTCCATATTTAATATGGTATAATAGTGAATATTTCCTGCAGCGGTACGAAGAATTTGTCCTTTATTTTATACAGTCATTTATTTGCACCAAAAACATCTACAACTGTTTTGTTTAAGAGTCTTTAACAATCTTATTTTTAAATTTACTGGATCCTTCATCATTTGAGGAAGACATGCATATAAATAACCGTATCGACATGTTTCAAGCTTTTCCAGCTTATATTATTTCTTTTATTCTTTATTCCTGCAGGGGATTATTCAACCACTTGAAAAATTGCTCAAATGACCAAGAAAAGGAGAAAAAGGGGAGAGTAACTCGAGGGCTTATCAGATCATTATGATTGACATAAAATATTAGGCACAGAGATTAAGAAAGAAATGATATATTACATGAGCATGTTATCGAAACCAACAACAAATTTTTATAAAAACAGAGGTTCTCATGTCATTTTACTACAGCGTTTTGTAACTAATTAATAATAATTATAACGTGTATGCGCTAAGCGAACTTGATGCCAATTAAACGTACCTTTGAGAGTTATACACGTTCCAGATATAGATTAATTATCTTGCTGAAATGCAGTTCAATCAAACATTGAGACTCCCATCGAGGTCCGTACCAAGATATATTTCGTCTATCAAATTGTAGCTTATCTTCGTTTCCAATTATTTTTCAATATTAATTTTTATTGATTTAAAATGCTATAAATTGATGTAATTTTACGTTTCTTTGAGCCAAAGTATCCACTCCAAATCTTCAAACATCTATTATTAGCTCAAAAGCACAGCAGAACCACAAAAACCACTGGATGATTCTGATGTTGCTATTAAGATAAAAAGTCGTTAGTACGTCTTTGATCATATTTAGATATTCAACTTTTCAAGTTATTCTAGGTGGAAAATATCATCGTTTCCATGTTTTCTGTTTGCAAATCCGAAGCTGTTACGATTGTTACTCTATTAAAACAACTAATTCGATTGAATTTTAGACAAATATATCTTGTCGTTGTCTCTACAAAGCGCCAAACTTTAACTTGTTCAACTTATTGTCAATTGGATCTTACGACGTCATAACAACGACTGCGAGCATCGCTCGATCGAAGCTGCTGTTATGGTTAGTTGTGCATTGGACCTCAAAACTAGTTCCTTTGTTGTTTCGATTTCAATTGGTTACTTCTACGAAATAATCGATGCGTGTACACGGTTTCAAACAAATCTGGCGTTGAATTGTTATTAACACAACAATAAATATCTACTTGAGCCGGAATCTCATTGTCTTTTGTCCCTTTTATAAAAAGCGAGTGTCAAAAACAACACAAGAAAAAGTAGGTACACAAATATAAATGAGAAGCAAACACATACATATAAGGAATACGTCACTGTTTATATATTCAAAGAATTTCTGAGAAGGCATGGCATTGCGGTTTTTTTCTGTAAGGCTTCGTGAATCTTTGAGTTCTTCGAGATTATATATCAAAGAGACAACTTTGACTAGGGATAATTGGGTCAAAGTAAGCTTTATATTTCGATGGTTAGTTCAAAATTCAATTTTCCTTCAAAGGTGCTTTAAATAATTTAATATTCAGTTTCAATAAATAACATTAATCCTTTTTATCCAAATTCCAAAGTTACACAAAAAGACAGACATCATCACAGGCTCGAGTCATTTATTCAACTTGTTAATATTCTCGAATTCTTATTGGTATCTGGAACTCTGTTTGTAGACAAACAACATAATTTATTGTGACGTTTCCATTTTCTCTCGACAACTTTGAAAATATACGTTTGCAGTAAGATAAAGATACTGGATAACTTTTGAGGTCGTATAGCTTATACTAATAATGATTTATTTGTTCCACCTATGCCATGTGATTTCATGTGAGACAATATGGAGCTGATAAATCTTCTCGTAATGTTTTCTTCTAACTTTAGTGATGCCCTTGAGGGTGTTTTAAAACTTGATCGATTCGTGCCTTGCCTCAACTCAAATATATAAATCTTGAAATAGATTTAAAAGATATATTTTCCATATTTTACAACCTTTAAAACAATTCAAAATAACGACTTCTCAACTAACTTTCCTCGGTTTTAATTTTCGTTTTACGAAAGAAAAGAACAGGGGAATTACCCAAGAGCAAGAGGAATTGAAACTGACTTGTTATTTAGCTAATGAAGTGCCTAGTTTTCCGCTGGTTAATGTCATTTCTTCTTTGCGACAATGGAATGCAGTTAAGGAAGTGGCTAATTATACAAATGCTGGATGGTTTTCTTTAAAACCGAAAAGAATAAAAATCTCAAGTTATATCCGGAGAAGGAATCGAGTTAGTGGTCTCCGGAAAAGGGTCGAATTGTTTCCTGCTTTTGACAGGTAGACAGTGAAACTAAAAAGATTACGATAAATAACTCTATAGTTGAAACAAGTTAGTGAATATAGTAGCTTGTAGCTGATTTTAAACAAAGCCGAATCGCGCAAGTAACAAAATTTAGGTACTTTTTATTCAATAACTTGTTGACAAACGTAAATTCGCCTAAACACTATTTATAACCACTCCGTTTGTAGGTGAAACGAACAAACATATTTCATTCTGCTTCAAAGGAATAACTATTCCATTTTTATTCAAAGTAGTTTCAATCTACTCCCCAATTCGTTTTACTGCGTTTTTGGCTCTTGAAAAATACTCTATTCAGCGAATTGGTGTAGCTTTTGTGCTTAACATTATTTATTCTGCTTCCTTCTTCAAGATTTTCAAAACCGTTACAAATTTACTTCTCCCTTCGTTATCACTCTTTTTATTATTCAACAGGAAACAGAAGAAATGACGTCCAATATGTATCAAGGAATTGTGGATGATTTTTTTGTAAAAATATCTGAATTCGCGTTTAAAATAGCGACCTCTACGTTGATGATTTAGAATATATGTAAGAGATAAACCATCACATTAATTTTAAACAGAAGCGTGAAAATTTGGCAATAAGCAAAATGGATGAGGGTACATTTTCAAAAATTGTATGAATATATGTGACAAGAGATAAAAACCGCTGTGGTATATCCCAAGTTGACAACGTTTTTACCTCCAAGATGAATTTGCGGTATTTCAATTTCCTTGGCAGGTGTCCTTTCCAGGGATCTACTAAAACATTGTAACCAGTAATTGTGGCTACAATTTATTGTTTTCAAAAGCGCTAAAAGATTACTGAAGAAAAACATTTTTTTATCTGCACTTTTTAGGAGTGACAACTGTTTTGTGCTGATAATGCTGCCAAGACTCGTAACACTTTTGCTTTAGAATTCTAACGATCGAATGAAATATTAAAATACATCTTCATGCATTATTTCGAGCTTCAATTGATGGGTTCGTTTAAATAAACTGGGAAAAGGTAGGTCAAACCATCGGTGATGTAACATGACTATTTCAAAAGGGTAACGGTTTTAGAAAATAGAAAACCTCATTTCCCACGACATTTAAGGCGATTTTACTGTTCTACGCTTTCTACTGCAGGTGTATATTCATTTACATAATCGGATATTGCAGAAATTGAATTCGAGGTATATATTTGAATCTTTGGTATCGGAGTGCCGAGATTTTTACTGGAAATGAATAAACCATTGCAGATATATGAAATATTTACAATAGAGGCTAACCTCAAGGCAAAATTGTTTATATATCATTAAAGCTTTGGGTAGTTGTAAAACATTTCATAGCAATTGAGTTAAAAAAAAGTCTAACAAAAAGTAGACCATTATTAAATTTAAAAAGAGTAAATTAAGTGGCGGCGGGGTAGAATCGAATAATAAGTTTTAGGAATTTGAAGTGTGTTTAGCTATTAATTTTTGTGTGTCTCGATTTACATTAACTTTCAATTAATTTTTCTGATGGTTAGGTCAATGAAAGTGTAACGAGGTTTAATCGAATCTTTTGTAACATCATCAATTAAATTTCGAGTAGAAACAAGAAGTAGACTTTCGCCAAAATTAAATTTCCAGACCTTTAGCGTCAAAAACATTGCTGTCATTTCATCCATGTTTTCCATAATCAAGTATTCAATATAATTCTACACTTGAAATAATATTATGACCATCGGCAGTATTTATAGTCATTGTAACTTTCATGTTAATATTTTGTACGATATAGTAAAATATCATGAAATAATGTTTTCAAAACACCGATAACATCTATCTATAATATTAAAACGAACCAAACATTAGACCACAGACGATGGAAAATAACAAACTACAATCAAGAAGAGAAGATAATTACACACTCATTATTTGTTTTCAAACATTGTTGGATCGGATTTACAGTATAAATGCATAATTTTATTACTTTGAGATTAAACCTTCTCCTCCTTTCTCTATACCAGTGCTCGTTTTAATCCTAATTTGCACCACTGCAATATTTAATCTAAAAGTTTACCAACTTCATTAAACATTCAGTCGCAAAATAATTGCAAAGGAAAAGACCTTCTGCAAATTCAACAAGGTCCATTGACTCGCCCATGGACGTTTAATTGTTAATATAGTTATTAGTTCTCTTCTTAAACACCAAATATTTACTATATATCCCAAAAAAAAAGTTTTTTTTATCTATTATTGAAATGAACTTGTTTCGTTCTACTTTTAAATGGTTCAGTCCTCTCATTTACCTACTAACTTTAGTTTCTCGTTCACCATATTTGATATTGGAGGACTTATGATATTTTGGAATTTAACATACCATCTGGCCCGACTCTGTCGCGGACCTAACGTTAAGTTTACCAAAGTTTACAAGAAGATCGAAAGATAAACATTAAGGAAGTGGAGAGTATAATGTTCTTCCAACGACTTAAAATATAAGATATTGTTCTTTTGCTTTTGTAAGTAGGTTGGTAGAATTCGTGAGGGTAAATATTGGGGTATAATATACGTACATGACTTGAGCGAATCAGACAAAATTGAATTTTGGCAAAATACATTACATCAATTTACTAGGTAGTTTGGAATATTTTGAACCAGTTCATTTGAGATGCATGGCTTAATTTTTGCAAACAATACCAGGGCTAAGAACTAAGTTATTATCAAAAGGAGATTATCCTAAATTACGCTTTTAATTTACAATCAAATTGTTTAAAAGCGAATAAAATAAAGGACAATTTTGTTTGTACAAATTCCAAACGACTTTATTCGTCTCACGCCTATTATTTGCTTCTTTGCCATTATCATATAAATTGGAAGTACCCAATTTCGTATAAAGGTTACAAAATATTCCTTGATAAGGACTTTCGTTCCTTTGGTAACGGTGTGCAAAACAAATTCCTTCTGGTTGAACTTAACACAGAAGTGCCAAAAAGATAGGGAGAATTGATTAAAAAGTAAGAAATTTAAAAGTGTAATGAGATATACAGTATTTTCGTGACAAAGTAGAGTATTGAATTTTTAACTTTCTTGAATTAACAAAATGAAATTGCAAAGTAGAAGACCTCTATGATGTATAGAATAATTTGAAAAAGAAAATTTGTAATGGATTTTATGGTTTTAACTTTCGGATTATGAAAAAACAAGTAACTATTCTTATTTAATAAATAAAAATATGTGTTAAACAACATTCAACAGTTCCCCTGTAGACCCATGCTCATTGCTCAAGTTCATAAAGCAGACGAAAGCAGGAAATGGAGCAGAAAACGAACCACCATGTGCACAACCGTTGTGAAAAAATGTAACGAAAAATCGATAAAACAATATGGATATGAGTTACCTGGAAATATTAGAAAAACATTGAACACTAAATCAATAGGCATGTATTAAAAACATTGAATTGTGATAGGTATTCATAAATCGACCAAGCAACAACAGATTTGTTTTTTCGAGAAACATGAAAAGCTGTTTCGGTCCATTTAAATTCAGTATACGGCAGTTGGGTTTATTCTGATTTTGTTTGCGTTAATAGAAACATAAAAACCCCATATATAACGTGTATTATAGCTGGCTCTAAAAAAATATAAGCTGCTTTTGCCATACCAATACAAACGATTTTGATTATAATCAGTTTTTTGAAATATAGTTCAAAGAAATAACAGAAAAAGTGTAAGGAAAGCAACTTGAATTCTTCACCTGAAAAACATCCCTTGATTGTAAATTTTTTTCTTTTTTGTGTTGGAGGATTTTAGTAAGTCTTACTTCTCACGTTTTGTCAGTGAGATCTAGTTTGTTATTGTCAACACAATAAAGACGTTGTGAAAGTTGAGAAAACCTTTTTTTTCTTCCATTGTACCTACTTCGTACTAATGTATTTCCAGGACTGAATAAAGGATTTTGAAAACATAAGTTAGCCGGATTGTTAAAGCCTTTCAGTATTGAATAAACACTTATTCATTGACGAAAGTAAGCTGTACATAAGGCTTGAGTCAATATTACGTTTTAATATATCACAAAAAGGTTTAACCTGTATAACATTAATTATTATTTTATACTTATATTTAAAATAATAATAAACAACTCACTTGATAAAAATTGTTCGATGCTGCAATGTGTCCGGCTTAAATGGAACCGAGCCAGAGAAAATGGAATATTTAGGGAGATCCCAATGAATAATTTACCTATGACGTCAGATAGATAACTTTTGCACAGGTGACGTGGGATTCTATGAGATGCAAAATAATAGAAGATGTTGAGGGTAGAATTGAATTTATGGTAAAAGAAATGCTATAAAACAAGTGAATCAAAAAAATTTAGTTGATAAAATGGTAATGTTTTTTTATCAATATATTTTTCTCAGTTGAGGTATAAAAATTACGGTTTGCGCTTGGTTTGAATTTCAATGAAACTTTGAATTTGTTTGAGAACGATCCGAACTCTGATACCGAATATTTTCTAAAACCAACTCATTCAGAACTTTACTAATTTCAGAGAGAGAGAAAATCTCATTAAAATAATTTTTCAAAGCGAAAGGAACATTTCGTTCGTAATCCATCCAAACGCGATAAACAAATTCAGAATATTATCCCCTATATCACTTCAGCTCTTCAGCGACTAATATGACCAAAAGAGAGTCCTTCTCGTTACAAAAAAATAACAAAGAAACTCAGCAAGCACCAAACATTTCCATCAGAAGAAGGAAGGGATACAAAACTTTTTGAAGGGCTCAAGATGCTTTTGTGTCTAAGTGGTAACAAAGAGCGATTTAGTTTCTGGAACGTCATTTTTTGGCGTGATTTATGTTTAAAGTCTTTGGACAATAGGAATGTTACTGGAACTTTTACGCGAAGGAAAGTGTAACATTGAAATTGATCTCCAACAACCACAATCTTATAATTGATTTTAGTGAGTAAAAGAGTAACCAGCGTTCAAAAAAATGTCTTAAATTCATCTAATAGAAAAACATTTTGGGCTGACAGAATGCCGTAAAACTGAGAAAAAAAAGTCATTATTTTCGAGAGCTCCAATATCTCGTGTTATGGATCTAATGAACCATAAAACGCAATTTAGTAGTTTTCCCAAATTAAATTTTTCTACTGAGAAAAAGAATTTCTCCGATTGTTAAGGAATAACATGAAAAGTTTTTGTAAAACATATATGAAGCGGTTGATAAGGAGAATTTTATATAGACAAAGTTCAACTGCGAAATGTAGACATCAGTTATACATGCTTGTTTTTAATTGATTCTCCTGAATTTGATCCCATATTCAATCCACTGTTATTGATTAACGCATTTGGAAGATAAAAATCTGACAAAACCTTATTTAGGGCATCCAACTTGTATACGTAAATCTGAATAATAACGACAGGTAGAGCTGCGAGTGTGTGATTTGCTTGATATATACATAGGAACGCTGTAATAAGGTTTTTTTCGGAGGGTATTTTGTGTTATTTATTTTGATTTGGTTTAGTACAAATGGTAAGGACCGAATTTGTGATACATCATATACTATACGATCCGAATTAAGTGCACCAGAGAAAAAATTGAATGATTCAAATTCTATTTTCGAAAATAATTCTGATCAACCAATCTATAAAGTTTATGTATCTTTGACAATAATAGGTATGTCAAAATGCCTTGTTCGATTTCGAGATATTCTAAGCTGTCGTGTATTTGGGTTAAAGGTCATGCATGCGTAAGAGATAATGAGATGGAGGATACGTTTGTGAAAAAAATATGTTTTAGGTGCAATCTGATACTGTTGAGAACGCTGGAAGAGTTCAAAACAAATGATTGTGTGATTGGAGAGGAGTGTGAAGTCAAGAAAGTAAGCAAGATTCAATACATGTAATAAAAAGGATTCTTTCTAAAAATAATTGGAGAAATAAAAAAACAGAATGGAACAACAAGAAATATTATAACAAGGGTCAAGTCAAGCCTATTGAGATGATAAAATTGTTAACAAATAATATGTTGATATAATTGATCGAACATTTCTGAAGTATCTATTTATTAACCGATATTATTCAAATATGCGACAATGGTCGGAATATTTCAAGCTTAGAATTTCAAAGCAAACTGCCAAAGTTATTATCAGATTCCATTATTCACTGTTCAGTGTTCTTTCACTTCGAGTAGTTCTAAATTTACATTTGAATCGTAAACACAAAACTTAAATAGCGTCATGCGAATTGTTTTGCAAATTTTAATTTAAAGATTTAAGGAAACACAAATTTCGTTAAAAGGAAATGGCTTCTCTTGCTAGTTCGGTCTTTACACTGGAAAATAAATTATTCGAGGCTATGAATACATTGAATGAAATGAGAAATTCAAATTACAAAAACGGGTTTACTCATTTTGGAAGTATTATTATTGGTGACCTTGGTATATTATTCAAATCTAAATTAGATATCCAATTTAACCAGAATCCTTACTAACTTGATACATTTACTTTAGTAATAGTCCTTGAATATAAGATTAGATCTAATTTAACAATATATTGCAGCTTCTTGTTCCCCAAATACATTAGGGAAAATAATTATGCAATAAATTCTCCTTATTCCCAACACGGAAACATATGCGCACTGCCGCACTGATTAACAGATCATTAAAGAGATACGAATTTATCAGAACCATCCAACAAAATCAACAACATTCTAATTTATTTTGTAACCATAAATATCCTCAAGTCTACTAGTCTAATTCCATTAAACAAGCAAATTTCCCAATATTTTAGAGGGGTGTCCGTTTTTCATTTGCCTGTGTTAACCACATTCCTCTCAGGATCAACTTCCGCATCCAAAATAAATCACAGTTTCCACGAACGTGCTACTTTTACTCCTGATTTAGTATAAACCAATCGAGTTTGCGTATTTTGTGACCCACGTCGATTGTAACATTTCAACTATGTGAAACAAATGAGCCACAATGCAGTAACATGTTATTTACACCAACCCAACCAACCAACGATAAGTTTAGGTTGTCATGACGATCTTGAATCGATAACCTTTTGAAGACCCCATATGGAATAGAAAAGTGTAATCATTCATTTACATAATTCGATGGGCACTTAAATTGAGAGAAAATCGATGTGGTCGTTGCAACCTATAGTGTGCAAGGGTTGACGTGAATCAGCGAATATTGAAATTTTATTTGTACTTTGTGTAAAAAATTGCATGAAGCAGATTAATGAAAATATATTTTGACATGCTTTTATAAATAAGTATTTATATGGCATCTATATATCTATAAAATTTAATACAGACATTATTCATTCCCCAATTTGAACAACTAAAACCGCTGAATTTCTAGAAACAACAGCTTTAAATCATCAGCTATCTACTGATAAGCAGCGATGTGTATTTTCTGTGAAAACAAGTGACCAACAGTGGATTTATAAAATGGTAATCTGCCTCAATAAATTATGAAAAAGCCTCAAACAAATTTCAACTTCCTCCCAGGTTATCCTGAACTGAAAAATATGTTCTAATTAAGATTAACCATGAAATTAATATAGTCCAGTGAAAAAAATATATTATTAATTGTTTTTGATCTAAATGCACATTAAAGTGTTGTAGAATATCGGCTTCCTGATTTCTCTTTAGATCGCTGTTAGCAAGTAAATTGCTGAACGACAATTGATTTCATGTAATGAAAATTATCTCTGATGAAGCGGATTGAAAGTCTGCTTAGAAGTTCTCAACGCAAGGTTGTTCAATATTATATACATTAAACTGGTTACTGTTTCCGTTATAGACTGCAATAGAAAACAAACAATAACAAATCTGAAAAAGCCTTTTGTTACGTGTTTTTTTTTTGTAATATATGGCCCCGGACGTTTGTCATTAAAGGGAGTGTGGGCTGCGTGAGCTGTTCGGCAATTAACCGAAATCATAAAAAAGTCCCAACTGATAAATTGGCACTTTTAACGGCCTTCGTACGAGAACTGATGACAACACCAATCATAATAACAGTAGGGTACAAGCTAACTGTGTTTGATACACCAAATTGTTGAGAAGGTGGTGTGGGTTCATTTTAAAATGAATGAATGGTTTGTTTGAAAAATTAACATGATAAAAAATGTTGTGTTAAAAAAATTCACCATAGGTGGTTTGTGAATTCACCATGCTCATATATATTTTTCAACAACCCTTAAATTATTTTTCGAATCGCTGCATACGAAATAATGCACTAGTGATATGTATTTTAAATGTTTTTCAGTCGGATTTTGAAATAATCTTCCAGTAAATCCGGACAAATACCCAACGATATTTACGTAAAGCTTTTACTTTATTACATTTTTTGGAGTGGACTTTTGTTATTATTAGTAAATTGCAGATGGAGCCTGTGGATAGCCTAAATTCCAAAGGAGCTACTAGTATTTCAGGCTTTGTTCAGAAACTGCTATACAAAAATGTGTTACCTTAAATAGAACAATCTGTATAGTACAATATATTAGAAATCTGTTTGATAAGCTGGTTTCAAGGAATTTTTATATTATTTCTTGATGTAGGTGGAGTTTCAGCGAAAATTTATATTATCCCATGTATTCAATAACTGTCAGTAGCAGGTTGATAAAAAAAAGGTTCAATAATGGGGTAACAGCTTGATTTTTGTGGCAGAGTATGATATAAACCGACAACTGTATTCATTGACGGCTGTTGTTAACTGCAGGAAATAAAGTAAAGAAACTGGAGCAGAATAAATTTAAATAAGAGATTTTAATTGTTTAAATTTTCTTTAATAAAATTGACCGTTATTCTCCACCATTGTCGATGTTTGATATTCAAGAAACCAAGTATAGGGAATCAGGTCCTGTCGTGATATATTTGTCAACGCTGCTTGCTTTGATATCGAATTTATTTCAGTACCTACCAGAGAGAATACAAGTGGCGGGTTTGCAAGTGATGAAAATCGTTGGTTTGGAGTGAACTAGAGTTCAACATGAATTTATTGAGTTTATGTCGGAAGGGTGTTTTAGGAGACTTTTGGGGCAATTGCTTCAATTTTTCATCCACTGTTAGGGAAACTTGGACTGATAAATCCGAAAAGGACGTCGTACATTGCGAAGATATACTGAATAATAAAACTTATCCAGAAATGTAATGGATAGTATCTGCATGAGCAGTATTCAGTGAGAATTGATATGATTATTTTTCTGAAAGTCTTTGACATGGAGTATTTTTCTCATTATCAGACTTACATTACACAAAATAGTCGGAATCCAATCGCTTCTAAATTTGTTCGTTATTGATCCATCATTGACCCACAGGCTCTTCTACATGCTAGCCAAGGAGTTGATGGTGTTAAAATTTCTTGGTGTCTTTCTGAGCTAGTTTTTATATTAAAAGAGGGTGATGATATGTCTTTTGTTGACTCGGGGAAATTCTAATGTTGACTTGAAAGATCTCGTTAAATTATATTTTCGAACGCGGAAAAAGTAAATGTTTCTTGATCCGTTTTGATTCTTTTAATTGAATATCAAATTGTCGCGGAAAACAGGCATTAACAAAAAATAAAAAACACAATTAAATTCAGAGAGCTCGTCGTTATAATTGGAGGAATTGTAGGAAACATAAAAACGTGATCTTTGCGATTTGTCGTAAACGATTTTATAGGCGTCTGTTAAATGATCCAGCACAAGGAATTTGAGAAATTTCACAGCTGCATTGAGGAAAATTTAATTAAAATGTATTCGAAAAGACATTACGTGACTTTTGTTTAAATTGCAATATGAAAATTAAGCTAAGCAATTAGCAATTGATGGTTTACTTATCACATGCATTAAAAAATGCTTCAATCTCACCTTCCTTACATTTCAAAATGTATACTTATTATCGAGTTTTCAAAATAATATAATACTATAGAGAATTATTGACACTAAAATTGCTTTTATGTGTTTGGGGTTTGTTCCATCGTTTCAGTATTCGCCGTCGGGCTGCTCTACTACCAATAGAGCTAAAAGATCGAAATATTTTGTTCCAAGTGAGTACACTGCTACTGGATTAGAAAATTACATTTCCAACATTTTGTCACGCAGAGCTGGAGGTAAATTGGTTACAGCAAGTGTTATATTTAGTGTGGGCTTGGAGTGAAATATTGTTGCGGCAAAAGCTATCGGTAAATTTTAATCTAACAATGAAAAGTATCGATAAGCATTACTTTATTGAATAACCCTGTATTTAAAAATTAGCCGTTCAACATTTATAATTTGTTTCCAATAATTGTAATTATTAGTGAATCAGTATTGTGTTCTCAGTAAACAATCGTTGAGAGGAATTGATTTTTATTCCTGGAATTTCCATTGGGAAAACTCATTTTCCCAAACTCCGTTCAATAACAATTCTAATTATGATCGGGGAAATTGTGTAGCTATTGTCATTTACAGAGAAATCGAGTAATTTGTTTTATTACTACTGTTATTTTGTGTACAATACGTGGTATCATTTGTGAATTAATCTTTTCATTGGTTTATTCATCATAACATTTTTTAATAGTGGAGTTTTCTATAAAGTATAATTAAATTACATTAGAAATGAGAAAAAATATTCTGCAGACTGCTTCGTTTTCGAAAATTAAGTTAACCACATATTCCAGTTGAATACTTCAATTTCGGCGTCTGTATAGATCTTCCAGCACATTTTGCATTCGGTATAGATGTTGAATAACAATTGCGACAATATACATCATTGACGAAAACCAATTTATGTGCAAGAGCTCTCCCAATTTCCGATATTTTTATATTTAAATTGGATTCAACTGTGTATAATCAAGTTCCAGCGAACTGAAAGGTTCCATTGCAATAATTTCGTTAATTGGTTATTATGATGTTTGATAGTATATCAAAAAAATGGTAGAAATTGAGTTGAAACAAACCACATTTTCGTTTTTATCCTTTTTTTTTAGTGCCAAATATATGCAACCACCCTGAATGTGACTTTCTTTACGACATTGTAAATATTTAGCAGATTTTTTGGAGGTTGTTGAACTTGGGCAGTTTACCTTCAAAAATGCAATGACCTTTGTCATATGATATAATGCCACTTCCACATAAATGGCTGCTATTCCTGCAATCCACTCCTAGAAAATGATATTTATTTAATCTTGTAATAAATCTTGAAGCTTTTCCAATTAGGTTCGAGTGAATTTCCAACACCTCCGTGACCCTACCACCTCTTATTCAATTCACCATATTTTTTCAAACAGAACTGACATAATCTTGAATGTCTTTTTAACCCTGAAAAAACACTTTTGTAGCCAATACTGTGGGCATAAAATCTAATTTACCCTGATATATAAAATACGGACGAAATAAAAAAAAAGTGTAACGTCTAGCTCCAACATCGAATAAACTGTCACAATTTGATCTTTATTGTAACTGTATGAAATTTGAGGCAAGGGTCAAAGAAGCTGTAGAAGGAAACTTGGATCGACTACGCCAAGTATATAAATTGATATAACTTATATCGATGAGGTTTTTATTTGAATCATTTTTGTAAGGCTGAATAATAATCAGAGGAATGCGACAAAAAACGGAGTTGCTTGTAAAATCTGATTAAAAGTTGTTCAGCAGAAAATCAACATTAAAAGAATATGATGAAAATAAGATAAGACAAAATGTGAAGGAAGTTGCCTGATTTAAGAAAAATTTACGGCCGCAAAATGAAATATACGATCCAGAATTTCTAACTAAAAGCAAACTTTGCACAAAATTTCATTTAATAATGCTTGTTTTGTTTCTGTTTAATGATATTTTAATAAATCAAAAGCAAAAGCTACTTTAATAAGCTGTTTAGCATATAAAACATTTAATAATAAGGAAAGAAAAATTTTTAAAATTAAAAGAATTGACAAATTGTTTACAGAACTCTACAAAACTTTCAAATTATTGACTAATAAAAAGTCTTATATGGATAAAATTCAGTACTTCGTTCTACCTATAAAACATTAACGTATACAGGAGCTGTCAAACAATTGCTTGAAATCGATGTAGTTACGTACAAAAATATCGAGAATTTAGGAAACTGCACATGTAACTCTTGGGAAAAAGTGTCGAAAAATAACTTCAATATTGTCCACAAATTTAGTAAAGCGTAATAAGCATCACCTTTAATTATAAAATTGGTCAGTAAAATCTGGAATATCACGTCGAGTTATTAAAACAGCAGCGTATATCTAACTCTTTTGTTTTTACGTGGAAATGGAGTAATATGTTTCAGTTCCAGAGTTATATAATGCTAAATTTGCATCCGCTCAGATACGTCAACTTTTATAACGTGCAGTAGTTATTTTATTCACATATTTAATATTTCCGGAAAACATGAAATGTTTTCAAAGGCCTTTCCTGCGAGTTAATTGAAAAGAAAGCAGCTTTTGTTTATTGTGACGATTGCTTTTGATTTAATTTCATTAAATATTTAATAATAAGTTATATTAAGAAATGTTGTATCTAGAAGACAATAAAAAAAACTACATAATACAGGGTGTCCCAGCCGAGAGTGACCCATTTTAAATGCTTATAACTTTTATACCAGTTGTGTTAGCTACCTGCGGTTTACGCCATTCCTTTTCTCTTGGCCTAAGTTTTTTCTAGTTAGTACCAAATTTTGTCTACAATTATACAGTGGGAGTAAAAAAATTGCCTTCTTTCGACATTAAAATTTTCAACTATTTTTAATGGAACACCCTGTATATTGCAACGCCATAATCAGGAGTCGTGTCCAAGGTATCCATATACCAATAAACATCGGACTTGTACCTTGAAGTTTTAGCAGCAAAAAAATAAAATAGTAGTCTGGATATTTTAGCAAACGTATAAAAAAAACGTAACTAGGTATCCATAGTAAACTGGCCCTATAGAATGGGCACCGTACTCTCCTGACTTGACAGTTCTAGACTTTTTTCTCTGGGGTTATGCCAAAGATAGGTGCTATAACCCCCTTCCACATAATTTGGATGATCTTAAAAGGAATATTCGTGCAGTAATTGAAGCGATTCCCCAAGATATGTTACACAATTCATTCAACCATTTAATGGTCCGACTTCATAAATGCGTAGAACAGAACGGTCAACATATACAGCAGTTTTTTTAGATTAATATTTATTTCTTTATTAATGTATAGTTCCAAATATGCTAATAAAAAATACGTTAGCTAAAATATCCAGACTACTATTTTATTTTTTTGCTGCTAAAGCCTCAAGGTACAAGTCCGATGTTTATTGGTATATGGATACCTTGGACACGACTCCTAATTATGGCGTTGCAATATACAGGGTGTTCCATTAAAAATAGTTGAAAATTTTAATGTCGAAAAAAGGCAATTTTTTGCAATTTTTTTACTCCCACTGTATAATTGTAGACAAAATTTGGTACCAACTAGAAAAAACTTTAGGCCAAGAGAAAAGGAATGGCGTAAACCGCAGGTGGCTAACACAACTGGTATAAAAGTTATAAGCATTTAAAATGGGTCACTCTCGGCTGAGACACCCTCTATAATCCGGAACAAATAAACGTATGTCAACCTAATCAAATATCCAATCTTTTCAAGAATTATCGATTTTCACTGTTGTTTAAAGTAAAATCAGAAAAATGTTACCAACACATTTATAGACAGCAACGCAATCTTGATAAAGTTTATTCCAGAGTTCACTTCGTAATTTGTAAACAACTTCCCTGAAGTTTATCAGTATTCTAAAAGTGATTTTGTTGGAAAAACCTGAAATAAGTCCAAGAGATAGGAGAAATGTAGGTTGGTAGTCTGAAACTCTGATAACCCTTTTCTATAGACGACAATGACAGACAGCAGACTTTCTCTGACAGTCTCCGAGCGCAGTTTCACAATAACTTTAGTCATAATGTTCGCTAAATAAGCAGAAGAGAGCTGCACGGAATGGATTGAGTACAAGTTTTTTAATGCTACAACAATGACTGTTATAAAATTAACTGTGAGATAACAAACTATAATTCTGGATTTATTACCAGTTATTCAGTGCTAAGAATTATGGAAAGTTATTATATATAGTTTGTGTATTCCTGTCGGTTGTTTTTGTTGGATATACTTCAAGAGGGGAATTCAAACATTTAGGATCGAGTGATTATAATTCCTATTCTCATATCTAGAAACAGTTTCACGAAAACACTCTAAACTTTGTAACTACAAATTAGCATTTGAATTGAATTACATTTTATAGGTCGTTATAAAGTCAAGAGTATCATTTTGAATACAAATATTTTGTTTGAACACAAAAAACTAATTTAGATATTTTAATATTATCTTGTGAGTTGGTAATATATCATTGTATAACATGTTTATATGTATGGAACAAAAACTTTTTCACTGCCATTATTCCAAAACTTGATCTTTTCAATAAATTTTATGATTATTATACCAGTCAATTGCTCTTATACATGCAAATCGTATTAAAGCCATACAATGGAAAAAATAAATAACAATTCTGTTTCACAAAAGACTTAATATATTTTTTTTTATTTTGTGAGTTATGATACGATTACGATGGCCTGCGTCATAAACAAAAGGGTATTCGAATTCTCCATTATCGAATTTGACAACGTACCAGATATACATATATACAAGGTGCCCCGAATCTTGTTTCTCAGTTTACAGAAACAAAGAGTTGACGTTTAAAATCGCCTCATTTTCTACATCAATTTTAACCTAAAGAAAAAACTGACAATAAACCATAGTAGATGAGAAATGCTGAACAAATTTACTAGCAATAATATGCTTAGGGCACAATTCATGAAGCCACGTTTTCGGTAATTATCGAAATTCATGCACACCAGCAAAATCAGTTTTCGGCAATTCCGCGGTAATTTTTGTCTCATAAATAGTTCCGCCAGAATGAATTATGCCAACTCCTATACCATATCAATTTATACATTCAACATAGTAGAATAAACTTTAAAGCAAATGAGAATTTTTTCCTTGCTGATCAAAACTTGTTTCATACTAAACCTGAACTAAATACGAACGTTTTTTTCTTCTTTAACATGTCAGCACCAGATCGACACAGTATATGTATCTTTTCACAAAACGGGTTAATTGCTATGAAACTTTATTGAACTTGTGTCAGCTGGAAAATTTTCAATTCGACAGATGAAGGCGTTTCAATTAAAAACTTTAAAGGTTTTGAAGTAAATAAAAAGAGAAAACTCTGGATAGTTTAATGTTATAACAATCCAAAATGACATTTCTATCAAATTTATTCGCGCTGATGTTATTTATTTCAATTTTATAATTTAGGTCGATAATTTCGTGTAGAGATAACTGCAAATCTCATTCTAATCTATCTCTAGTCGTAAGAGATTCCTGCTTTAAATGAGAATGAGAAGCACAATTTAAAATCCCATTTCAGAAAATTATTAAAGTTTGATAACGCTGATATAAACTTATACTGAAATTTTGTACCTAGCAATTACAAGGATAAGATTTTCTTGGACTTTTTATCAAGTTGGTGCAATTATATTTTGATTTAATTCTTCATTAGTTCAGTTTAGTGCTTGCAATTGTAAAGATTAAAATGAGTAGACCGGTAAACTACATATTAATGAATTCGAGTCTTGATAGCTCGTGTCATGTAAATTTGCACAACCACTCCACAAACAATGGTAAAGCAGGTGGTGTGTCTTGTATTTCGAGTGTAAAGCACAATAGGAAATGTACATTCGGCATGAAACACACTCCATTGTAACAGTCTGAATTCAGACTCTGTTCAGTGTATTGATTGCAATTAGTAGTACACCCTGTCTAGAAAACGGTCTAGTCGTCCGATTTATTTATTACCTGGGATATTTTTACTGGATATAAAATAAAACAGTAGTTTAAAAGCTAAATAACACATGTTTAACAGCTTCTGAAATTTATAGTATACTATGCGTGTTTCTTTAAGCTACAAATTATCCTTACCAAGGATATAGGCATGACGCAATGGTCAGTTAAAAATGTACTGGAAAAAGAATATAACTCTACTGCATATTTACGAGCATGTAGGTAATTAAAACTGAGAATAAAATACTGGAAATCAAACCCTGAACTGGCTCATATTTTTGTATATTGAAGTGTATTTGTCTGTAAAGAACTTTAAAAACAATGTGAATAAACAACGAATATCCTTTTGAAAACAAAATGGGTATCCAGGTGTTCCGGTTTGTCCCGATTTCCTTCCCTGATAAATATTTCATCGTTCCTAAAACAGACCTTGTTTATTATTTAGGTTTCTATTAAAACTCTTAGACAGACATCCGCCTCACTCAAAAAATACTTAAGGTGAACATTACAGAGCTTTTAGAGCCGTTGGTTAAGCCGTAAATAAATTTATGAAATCCGTAATGTAAGTAGTGGCTATTGTCGTGTTTTGCAGGTAAACTTCTCATTTCAATCACGTAGCTAGAAACTTTTCTCAACAATTTATAAGGTAGTACACGCAAATTATTATTTTATCATGAATTTATAAAAGAAAGTAAACTTGCTTTAATATCAAATTTATCTCCAAGTCTCAGAAAGTGAATGAATTTAGAGAAACTTAGTCAGAATAAAATACGAACCAAAGTCTTCAAAAAGTGAAAAAAGATAAAACTTTTCACCGTACACTTATGTAAATGTAAAATATACTTTTTTATTGACTTTCAACTTTCTGGCAAAATTTCATTTCACGTGTGATTGGATTTTCTGTGAAACAATTTTTTTTTAATCACTAGTGTCAAAGTAAGTCCTTAAATATTAACCTGTTACGCAGTTAATTTGACCCTGTTCAAATAAAAGCAATTTCTCAGGTTTAATTGCCTATAGGAAATATTAATCCCAATCCAATTTCCATTAAAACACGACAATATCTCACTCTGCATTGAAGCTGTCCACTTGGAAAAGTAGAATGTATATACCTAGTGAAAACAAATTTTTTTCAATTACGAGAAATGTCAAACAGTTTTCAGGTCCAAGGGTACTGAAACAAAAGCTCCACAGCCGTCGACTGTTTGTAGTAAAAAGAGAAGTAATTAAATTATTTCCGTTTTGGACGGTGATGAATTTTATTTAAAAAAAAAATGAGTGATTTGTCGAGTTGATCCCGTTAAACCGTTTCAGTCCTGTTTGGATGGTCAGCGAAATTGAAATTACTTTTTATTTTTTAGTTTTTTTAGTGATTTTTACTTATATAAGTGTGAGTAGAGATAAAGTATAGGTAGAAGTGGCGCAGATTCTATTCGGTAATGGGATTAAATCGAGATAAGACAGAGGCTTCTGAAGCCATTCGGCAAAATTGGACGGAAGGAGAAGTTAATTGGCTGAAATTAGTTTACATCTTCTCTTGTCGAGATTTAGATGGAAGTCGATATTTTCTCACTCGTTTTTGGAGAGGGTTCCATTAATCCCGACTATAAACTTGTTAGCACATTTTTGTGTTTGATTACGCTTCAATTTTAATTACAAGTATATTAGGAAACTTTCCATCAAAATTTTCATTACACCAATATCTTTCTCGTTCTCGTGTCAAATTGCCCATGCAACTATAATTCAAATTTCGAATATTTTAAATTGGTAGTACACGTTTGCAGAATGGATTTTATTTATTATCTAGATTACAATATACCGCTCGGGAATTCATGGAATGATCAAATTTAAAAGGATTAATGCTGATATGAGAATTATTAACAATACCTATATTTGAATAATCGTAATTTTATTCATATGTATTAAGCCTCTGTAGATTGCTACCTCATTTTATTAGGTTAAACAACTCCTAGTTCACAATATTTCACGCGCTTTTCGATAACAAAGTTCTCATCTTCAGACACGTATTCTTTTCAGACACTAGTAGCCGGCCACAAAGTATTTCGTCTGAAAGCGCTCTTAGTCTCTGAAGTCGTTAACGTAAAATGTGTAGTGTCAGGTTGGTGTATTATTAATTATTTCATACTAATCCTGTTTCACTTATTTTCTTCGAGCAGGTACATTTTTATTGAACATATTTAATAAACCTTCAAGTTCGTATAGGTATTGAAGTCGATGCATATATAAAATTTCTGGATAAAAATGTTTGGAATTTTTATATGACTATAACTCTTCCAGGGCGAAAATTTCTCCGGGTTGATTTCACGGAGTTTTAAGGATGTTTCCAGCATAGGTTGACGAAAATGTGAAGCGATTAAAATCTCGTTATTTTCTTGTAGGTTAGAAATGCCTGTGAAATGCCGTGGAAATTCGCTTCATCACGTTTCGTGTTCGCCGAGGAGGAAATTAAGCGCTCTACTAGTATGTGTGTTCCAGAATTATAATTATTTTCGCAAAGATACGATGAAAAAAGTCGCATTTGTGCTTTGAATCAAATTATTAAGTTTACTGCAACGGAATGACATAGCTTTGAGAATAATTACAATTGTTATACGACATTTTCTATGCGTATTTGTGAAGTATAGACAAACAGTATGTAAATAAAGAAATTAATTAAGAAAATTTAGGCCTTCCGAAGCTTTTTGAACCAGTAAAACCTTGCAAGCACTGATAGAAGGGCCACTCAAATAGCCTTTTGACGACTGTATTTCCAAACAGTTTACAAAGTCTATGTAATTTGCTTTCCTTTTCCGTTTAAGGCATCGGATTTCGTATATTTCAGTATAAAAATCCTTACCAACACTCTTCTTTTGTGTAGCTTCGGCCGTTGATTACAAAAACTTTGAGAGAACACATACCAAATACTAATTAAAAGTTTCTCATCATTAAAACTGAGAAAAGTCGTCTCAAATTTTCATGTTTAGCTCAAATATTTAGTACCAACAAGAACCATTGTTCAACGAAACAATGAACAATGGAAGCACACGTAAATATAATAAAAAGGGGTTAAGAGTAATTAAGTTCACACCTTTATGTTTAATTGTTACAATTAAGTTTCCTATATTAGTTTCAGTTTTTATTTAAAATAATTAAATAAATGTCAAGTTAAGACTTATTTCCTTTAAACAGCATATACAACAGTTGAACTTTCAATAATTCATTTCGGTAATAATTATAGTCTGTTTCCAATGCCGACAGCGGTATTTAATGCCTCTTCGGTGTTTGTATTTCATAGCAACCATAAAGAACAATTTTGCTTGTTCAAAATTAACATTCTGTTAAATTTACACTAAAAATTGCTCATAATGGACGCTAAAAACTTGTTTGCAATGGATGTATCTATATAGTAACATACAGTTCGGAAATTTGCATTTGAAACAACAGGAATTTTTTATGAATAAAATATTGTTGATGAATAGATGAATTTTTGGTTGTTTAAAATTGTAATATACGATCTCTATCTTCTATCTTCAAATAATTACTTAATATACAAAAAAAGTGAAAATGGTATAGTGGAAGATAGTGTTGTCATATTCTTTCATGGAAAATTAAAATCATTACACTTGGTCAAGATAGATCTCGGTGAAACGACGTTAATCCTATTCACTAAATTATATTGATCCCATCCTTTAGCCTCCCAGTTAGAATTCAGCATTGGGAAATAAATCATTTAAACTTTAGATGGGCCGTACTCCGTACTTCTGGATCCCCAGATTAAAACAAAAATTTTCGGTTATTTGAAAAATGATGTTCAAATACACTTGTATGAGTCTTATTTTTTTGTCTAGGAAGATAAATTGAAAGATTCAATTTTCCCATTTGTTTTTCACTACATATCGTCTAGAGCCTAGGAAAATATGGTAGCTTTTCCAATTACTGCTGCCACGAAACTAATGAAATGAAAAATCACCCGTGCTGATGTGTTAATTCGAACGGTGTTTTTGTTTTTTTATTGACCCCATTTTACGAAGTGAGAGTGCACTTCACTAGATTCAAAGTAGGATTCGCTAAAAGATTTTAAAAATTCAATCTACGTATACTTTTAAGGACTTGAAATTTTTCACATGTATCGGAAGCTTTTCCAAATAAATTATTATGAAGCTTTCCATTAATCCAAGATTTTCCTTAGACATTTCTAAAATTAAATCAACTTATGCAATATTTTTGACTATCCTCGTGTATTTTCTATATATAGTTAAATGTCAAACATTCTCTGAAGACACAATATAAGAAATGTGTATATTTTTATCCTCTTTATTTATTTCTAATTTTATTTTGGTCACGCTTCGATGTCCTCAGCTCAATTTTTAGACATGAAAAACCACTTTTTTTCAAGTTCACTCCAATTTATAGCTGTTCAATACTATTCATCTTTTCTTTTTGACATTTTTATTTATCTTTTCGTGGCTTCTCAATATTCTTGATGAATCTCCTATTTTCACAGGTCGGTCAAAAAAATCATTCTAAGTACTGTTGAGTATAGAATTGTGAATTTAGTGTCATAAAATGACAGGATGTAATTTAATTTAATGGGATCAATAAAAATGTACTCAGAATTTGATAGAAATTGCCAATTTTGGGAACGAATACAATAGCCAGAAAATCCATCTAGAGCCTTTATTTTGTTGTTTGTATTATTGAAAAGCTGTAAATAGAGAGACGCACCAGAACCTCATAAATGTAGAGTGCCTTTTGTAATTTTCTGAAAGCAAACAATTTAGACATTTTCCGGATGATATTGTATAGCTGGAATTATTGATATAATCTTCGACAGTGGTGGAAAGTGACTATACGGATATAATCTTACATCAGTATAGTGTAACATGATTTTGATTCGCTTATTTCATCAATCAATTTAGTTAATTGGCATCTCAACAGCAATATTCAATGAGACACGTACCTGTTAACATTGTAATTCATCGAAATTTATGTGGAACTCATCGATATAAAAATGTTGTAAAATTTCAGCTATGAGCTTTCTAAAGGTAAGAAAAAACTTAGAATGTTCTGAATAATGTAATAGAAAAGTCATCACCATTATTCCTTAGCTTCTAGCAAGAAATATGCCATTTTTAAGCAATTTTTTCAAATTTTATAGCTACAACACTTTTCTAAATATTTGAAAAGGAGGAGCGATTTTAGAATTTTTTATATTCCAATGTAATCTAAATTTAACAATCTGTTTATATGGTATTAATAACGGTAATCAACTGAATGGTTGATTAAACATGTCACATTTTTAATACCAAAATAGGACTCGATGTAAGTCTAAATCTGACGTTCGAAATAGCGGAGTCAGTTAATTGTAAATTGTGCTGTCAGCGACGATGTTGTTTTCCGCATTGATGATTATCGATCTATACAATTTCACGACCGACCGGATCGAATGAATTTTACAGAAGGATCCAACAAAGGTATCCAACCAACCAAAATTAATATTGTAAATATGGAATTGTTATAATTGTATTTCATGTGTGTGTAGCATATTAAAGTCTCCAAGAAATATCATGCTGCGAGGGACAAGAAAGATCTTGATCCTGAAACGAAAGAAGATAAAACCTCAGAGCGTTTGTGTTTTTCCATTTCACGCTATACGCCTTCTGTGAGTGATAGAAAAACCTCAAACTGGTCCAGACGTAATGTAATGAAATCCACCCTAGGAAAACATTTAATCCAGGACGTGTTGCTATCTCATAGCAATTTTCGTGTGCATTTACCAAATCAAAATTTAAATAAACGCTAAAGTGACACATGTAGTCATCAATGTTTGTCCTACTAAAAACATCCTACCAACAATAATAAAATTTAAACAAATTCCATAGTTAGGATATTATAAAATTTTGAGAAATTATAAAGTATCTCAATTTTCCTGAATCCAGATCCTTAAAAACAGAGCGAGCGATATAAAATATAATGAAATTAACATATTATTTGCTCGAATAACAAAAATTTCATCAAGACATTCACTTTCGTAATGTAGATCACCTACCAATTACCAAAAACCACAGGAGAGAAACTATTTAGCTTACATTATCCCTTTACGAATAAAATTGCAAGCGCCCTGGGGTGTATATTTTGGAGTATGGAAGGTGCTTCATATATACTCACGTGTACACTATTTTACCAAAGCACCCCATCTTGTTATATGAATATTAAATTACGCATATTATACTATATAATATAACCCAATATAATATACAGGGAAGTTTCAGTCACAAACTTTTGAGAAATATCGAGTTTATACACTGATAATGAAAAATACAACACAGATTGTTACAGAATAGGACCAAAGTGTGGAAATTAAGGAGTTCTATTACAGTTGCTCGAAAATTTGGTAGATTTTGAAGTATTTACAGGCAAATAAGATGACTTTTTAATCATTACTTTATATATTCTGTGCAATAATATAGTTTTTTTTTAAGAAATTAGGTATTATGTTAATCTATTGTAAGAAAATAACCTTTTCAAAGTATATAGATGTAGATTAGTATCAAACATTTATAACAATAAGATAATGATAATTGTAAAAACTTACCGAAAGCAATTTTGCCATGATTTCTTGTAGAACCATCCACTGCAAAGAAAAATTACAATATAAAAATAATGTTCATAGCAAAAAAATAATTTTTTTTAATCCAGGGAATCATTAGGAGAAATATCAATTACCCTTTTTCAAGTCATGTTTTCGCATTAGAGTGGCTTTATCCGTACCTTACAGTACCTATAAATAGAAAATAAACAAAAAGGTACACAAACTACAAATTTCAAAGTTGACCTATGTACACAATGTACTAAAATTAGTTTTGTGATTCATACATCAAATAAATTACTTATCTCTACAGTATTTAACAGTTTCCTAACTGACCTGTCCCAACTCTCGATTGTGTCTTTTAAGTCCAGGGAGTAATTTATAATAGTTACCAAAAGGTACATTGTTTGAGAAAGTCTGGAATATTATTGTGTTATGATACTCCAGCAAAACTTATCAACACGAAAACGGAAGTTTGTGGCGAAGGCTAATTAAATCTATGTCGAAACTTCACTAATCCTTTTCAATGAATTTACAAGGTGACATTCTGACAGGTTCGTTAATGAAACGTGTCATGCATTAGCGCTTATTTGATTTTGGTAATGGGTTCAATATTAATATTGTCATAAATTATAAAGGATTATTTCTATGTGGCTATAAGCAATGAATTTTTCATGTACTTCACTTTATTTTTTTCGTTATCTATCGTTTTTAGTAGCAAAATTACCCTCATCTTGAGTTTTTTTCGTCCTTCCCCAATAAAACTAGATAAAAGAAACATTTTCGGTTCGGATGTCCTTCTTTTCTTAACTAATGTACCAATAAAAGAGGGCGTTTGACCTGATAAGGAATGATGTATAATAGATGGCGCTCAACGACGGTTCCGGGTAGTCGCCTCTCCCAAGACACTTTGGAAACACTAGCTTGGTTTTGTCTAGTAAAAGAAATCAAATTTTCGTAGTAGTAACTTATTTTATACACAGTAATAATGTAATTTGGAAAAAAATTAGAGTTGTGGGTGGGTGAGACAAATAAAATTTGAGATGTAAAGACTATAAAAGGGACGTAATACCTGTAGTATTTATTAAAGTTTTCCTTTGTTGTCTTGAACAGATGTTTGATGTACTTACAAAGGACTTACATTTCATGAGATAAATTTGTCCTTATTTTTGTTCAAACGTGCACTCTGTTCCTTTGTGCATAACCAAATACATATATTTTCAGTTGTAGGTTGTAAAGAGCTTTTCGTATTTGTGTGGTCAGCCTGTTTTGTCAGATTTCTGAGATTTCTGTTGCCAACCATGGAAAATGCACGCTATGAACGATGTCATAAGAATTTTCTACAGATTTAAAAACATTCGCAACTTATATCTATTCAAAAAAAATAACTTCAAGTATGTTAGAAATTTTTAATCAAATAATGGTAAATATCAGGTCTACCTCAAATAATTTCTATATTTTGGTTGGAAATTTTCAATTCATTTCCAAAACAATTTATCATCTATTCATATAACTTCAGTTAGAATATATTTTATATTTTTTTGCATCAAATATTTGTGACCCTCGAAATGGTTTGGCTATTTACTGGCGTGAGCGCGTTGAAAGCTGTTAAAATTCGAGACCCACTTTCATTTTCACTTTGTAGATATTGCAAAACATTTTTTGCAACACATCCCGATTTTTTACTTAGTTCTTTTCTCCAATATCGGTACTCATGTCACGTCCATTATTATGAGTTATTTCTGGAATGGCAAAAACTTCAGATATAAGTTGAGTTGAAAGTTGTGTTTATTAAAAAGGTGGAGTGAACCAGAGTCAAATTGTAAAATATTTGAATTAACTTCCAACCACAATTAAATTTCTGAAAGATCTCTCAATATGCTCACTCCTTGATCTTAAAGTTCTCAATGTATACAATATTATGCAGATGCCATTAAAGTTTCTGAAGTTTTAACTTTTATGAATAGACGACTTTTAGTTTTATTTGCAGAGAAGCGAAGATATGGTTCATTCAAGTTACTACCGGCAATGAGAAACAAAAAGAGAAATTCATTAAAAAATTATAGAGAAAGCGATCAACAAGTTAGAGTCAATATAATTTCAACTGAGAACTTGAAATTGTAAACGAAAATAATATAAAATTTTCTGTTTTAAATACCAACAACGCGATTTGTAGAGAGTAAACATGAAAAACGTGAGGAAAAGCCGTCTGTCACAGAAGGAAAACAAAACAAAAACTAATTATGATTATTTTTAGACATGTCCCTAATAATTAATGAGCTTTATTTCAGTAAATAATAAGGAAACCAGAAAAGAAGAAAATGTAATTATTTTATAAAATGACAAAGGTGTAGGTTTTATAATTAATTATGAAAATCGCTTTAATTTATTCAATTAATCATAACCTAACCTAAAGTTTTCAGAAATTGAAATGTACAGAATTCAAATCGAACATAGTAGATCAGAAAATATTCTTTGTACTTTTTACTAACAAGTAGGTACTCCCTACTAATTTCTTAGTGAAATATTCAAGGATTTGTTTTAGAATTACTTAATTTACTCATTGAATCGAGCTCATCAGCGAGCGCCGCTGTCGCGGACACAATGGCAAGAGATTTTGCAAAAATAGTGAAAGCTCAGCAAAATTATTTTTCAAGTATAATTAATCACTGCGACGATTTTGTTCGGAACTTGAGTAGAATAAAGATATATGTGTTGGAAGAGAGGATTTTAATTAAAGAAATGGCTTCAAGATTTCGGATTTCGTTATAATGATAATGAAAAAAAACAAGGTAAATAATAACAATACCACCAAATTGCATAAATAATATTAAGAAAATCGGATCTTTACTGTAACAGTGTATATACATTAACAAGGTTTATATTATCAATTTCATCTCCAATCAAAATTTTCGATCACAATGAAGTATTTTAACTAAATGTAGCAGAAAATTTCCCATCAAAAGACTAATTTTGTTTTCCCTTGTAACGCCTTACATACAAAAAGCATTTATTCAAAGAAGAATTCACTTGGAGGCGACGTAATTTCCATCGTATTTTAATTTAACCGAGTCTTCCTTCACGGCTGTCGGAAGATGTGTTTTTTTGGGGGGATGTTTTGAAAGATACATTCACGACCAATTTTAAATTATGGATTAACGTAAAAAAATTATTTAACAACATAGGCAGCTTTTTACTTTCTCGTATATCTGTCAAATTATGAAGATACTACAGAAAAACAGAGAAAGGACTCTGTCGGTTATTCCAATCCCACGCATTTTCAATAGTCAATAAAATTTGGTAAACGCAACAAAACCCCGATCTACGTTTGTGTGCCCCTCATATTTTCACATGTTCATGGCTACAGCGGGATTTTGGAGGCTCAAACAGATTTAAAAATAATATCTTCGCTTTGCTAAAACTGCCTTTTACTTTTCAAAATGTATTTTAAGATTCATTTTTCCTTTCTACATAGTTTACATTGAGTGTTATTTATATTCGTTGCCATTCGCTCTATTTTTCCATTTTGTCCCGTTTGGATTCAATTGTTTTTTTATAGAAATAGTACATTGTTTACCGGGTAGGAAAAGCTTAACATTCCTGGACGACTGTGAAGGGTCCAGGAGTCCAGGAATGTGGCTTTTCCTAACCTAACCTAACCTAACCTAACCTACGAGGTAAACATACTATTTTTCCGCAAATCGTTTAAAATTTGACAGATATTGATTGATTTAAAAAAAAAACGCGATAAATTTATTCCCAAATAAATGGTGCTTTGAAATTCCTAATAAAATTACTTGGGTTATTATGGAAACGTATTGAGGTTGAATTGTCAAACTTGACGCTTATAAATTTAATTGCTGGTGTTCTCGAAAGTAAAATGATAAGTGATGATGAAATTTCCATTCCTGGGACTCCTCCAGAGCTGGTTAAGGCAGTGAATACTGCTTCATTAGAATTATTGCCAAAGAAATCAAGAAAAAAGTACGAAAATCCATACAGACGTTTTATGGATTATGTAAAACACTAACAACTGTACGGAAATATCATTTCCTTACAGTAAGGAAATGACATTTCCTTACAGTAAGGAAGTCCTGACTTTTTTTCCTAGCGATTTGCGGAAAAATTATTTTTTCAGTCATATAAACTTGTGAAATTTATATAGGTTATGTTTTATCAGTGTAGACTTTCTATTCTCTGGTTTGATCAGAAATCCATCTTTGTCTGACTTACCTACATTTAGAAGTGTACACGACTAAGAGATGTTTTAATAATTGTAACATTTCGAAAGTAGGAGGGATGGACTAGCACATAACTCTATATATAGAGTGATAGGAGACACTGTATTGTATATATCATAAATTGTAAAACTAATACATAATCGTAAATATTGATTTCGCCTGGTCGCTGAAAATTAATTTTATATTTAATATTTTGATTTATTATACATGGCAAAATTCTAACAAAAGGTCAACTGCATTCAGAAATGATTTATTTGTTTTTAATTCATTCAACAAACGTCATCACGACACATTTGTGCCGATAGTCCAATATCACATAAACTATTTTTATAATTTTTTTTGTTTAAACAGTTTAGTGTATACTTGCTTGTTTTTTTTTTTAATGTGTCTTTTGAACGTGTAAATTTTAGATAAAAGTACAAAATCCAATTAGAGTGATTGCTAGTGGTTGGTGAGTCTTCAATTTGACAAGTTAAGAAGCTTAAGACGGACATAAGCTTGAAATATAAGTGGAAATGGGGCACCCTGTCTGCAAACTCAAAGTAGATCATACCCTGGACCAAAAACTGTTTCATAAATTGCAATTTACCGGCTATTTTGGATTTTTCGGTGAGGTACGGTTCTTTATTTATAGAAGGTAGGCTTAATATTTTCGCCAGCACTATAATAACGAAGATCCTCACAAATCCAGCCAATTTTTGTATTCGAAATTTTTAAACGAAACCTTGCTTAAGGGATCACTCCCAGCTAAGTTTATAATTTAAAACTTTCGTGATCTTATAGAAGAAAAACAGTCGGTAATGAAGCAATTTAAAGTCATTTTGCGTGCAGAACTGATCAATATTCAAAAAAATTTCTACTCATTTCTCACCTATTAAGTCTCGTTCAGGATTTTCTAAACCTCTAGAAAGTAATCGGCGCCGACGGAATTCTTTTGACATCCCTAATTGAAACCATCGTGAAAAATTAGCTTCTATCAGCGAAAATGTCTCTCTATATTAACTAAACATCAAATCAATGGTATTGGAATGAAGAACGTATAGACCGATGGTTAATTTCTTACCTTAGTACCGTCCTGTTTTGTAAAAGTTTTGAGTTAGAAACTCTATTAGCTGTATACCGCAAAGATTTTGCAAAAACTCGGTCTGTCATTTTAAATACGTACAATCATAAGAGGAGTCGAAATGAATAATGCGCCGAATTCTCAGGATTCCACTTATTTATCATTAACGCCAAAAACAGACCTCTCGAGAGCGATTCTGTAACTTCTTCGAAGTTTACCACCACACTTCAGGAAGTTAATTTGTTTGGAACAGACTTCTCAAGATTATTATTTTGTTGAATCTTAAATAATATGATGGTTTCGTGTTTTGAGTAGGATATGAAATTATTTTAAGACGTCCAAAAAACAACGAAAATCTGTCAATAGTTACATACAACTATTCCAGATTTATGTGCACAGCCATATCACATCCCTGCAGCACTAAACATGGAAGTATGTTAAATTTTAAAATCATATAAAAATCGATCCGTACCCTTTGCATCTTATATTCGGTAGCAATCACTGCGGATACATTTGAAAGGAGAAGGAATGAAATTCACAAAATATATAAAGGCGTATTTAAGTAAATCCCGGCGTTTTTACGGGATTATAATTCCATCTTTTCGAATATGTTCGACTCCATTCAAAATGACTGTCATTGAATTCAACAAAACCGAGATACCTACTTTTATTATGAATAGAATTGTTCTCTGATGCAAACCCGACATTAAATTAGCTTAAAAATGAGATTATATGTTTTGTAATAAATGGAAAATTGAATTGCATTGAAAGATTTAATGGGGCATTTCATATCGTAATTGTGGGATGTGGAAATTCATTTTTAATTTAATTGCCCTACTAAAAATAAACCAAGACAATCGCTCTACTTTGATTGAAGGCTAGGACAGGTGCTAGATGTTGTATATTTTGGTCTTTCAAATAAAACAACAGCACCCCCTAAGGTAATGGATTCAGTCCTCGAAGATCGATGACCCACTTTTTTCATTGAAGTAAAATTTAATAATTTATCAAAAATTAACAGTAAACATTATTGTCGAAAAATATATTTCGAGAAACTAGGGCAAACATTTTAATACAGTAAGTGAGCTCTGAGTTTGCATACAACACATCAAAGTAACGACAGTTCCCAAGATCTCAACTGGAAAATGATAATCAAAATGTGGATAAAGGACTAGAAGAGTTGAAAAGTTAATTTCCAATTGTTTCACCTTTTTCCAGTCTGTGTGAATTGTTTCAGAATAGATAATTATTATAGAGATGTGTTTGGATGTCTACAGGGGTTTGATGTGCAAATGTAGGTCAGGATCTAAAAATGTAACCAAAAAGCTATTGTGGAAAGTTTAAGCTTGCCTTAATAATTGTCAATTTATGTTAATGGAAAAAAATCTATTAATCTTTTGAAAAACCTCTCTCTCTTATATTACCTAGAAATATCATTAATTTCCAAACATAAAATTTAGTATGAATATAAATAGGAAAAACCATATTATCTCGCGTAAATTTCACAGCCCCAGCAGACTCACAACAATAGCATTATGCCTAAATTAGTGGCTGGAAGTTTATTTGGAGGCGAATAACCCAATCATAAATGTCAAATTTATTTCCTTCTTACAAAAGGAGCTCGCGAGAGCAGAAGGCTCATTATTTTTGCAACATACTCTCTTTCAACCGTACTGCTCAACAATGTAATTAGGCCGGCAAATTTCTGATATATTCGAGGTGATAAATTATGTCTCGTGCGTGAATGGCTTATATATAGTATAATAATGCTACACATAGGTTTTATTTTAGATTTATAGCTTTGTGATAATTCTAAAATTCAGTAACTTCATAATAGAATCTTTCTTGTAGATGAATACGGTCATGTCGAGTGAAGTTTGTTTGTTAATTTTAAAGTTTGACTTTTAATATAGCTTGTGAGGAATTTCAATACATAGTCATGCATTCAACAAACTATTTTACGAATGGAAATATTTTAGCGAAAATAGCTTGACATGCGAAATTAAACATTCATGGAAGTTGGTATAGTTGGTGATACTGGCTACTTCAGTCCACTGAGATTTTCCATGTTTAGCCAATTAGATTAGAAAGTTTACACATACAGTGTGTACAAAAAGTTAAACAAATGGAGAAAAAATTAATATTATTTTTTGTGTGAAATGTTGGTTAAACTCTTTATTCCTTTGTATAAAAACTTTTGTGTTCACATTGTATATTTCAACAATTTGATATAAAAATAGAATATGGCATTATGAAAATCTTGGAGAATGAAAAATTTTTAGAATTAAAAATATTCACCAGCTCAGCAAATTGGTCAGTCTGTCTCTACAGTAATTAAAACCTTTTCAAGTCCTTGCCTTTTCCGATATTAATTTCACAACCACTCACTCGGAAATATTTAGTTTATCTTATGCAGTATGTTAGAAAAGTTTTATATAAGTAAATTTTCTTTGGAAACATGTCACCACAATCAACTTGATATTGATGTTGATGTAAATAAACTCGATAACGAGCCGAAACATTTTTGAGAGACGCGATCTCTTCAATAATTAATTTTCACCTAGTTAGTGTTTGAAGGGATACCTATTTCAGTATTGAAATTTAATTACTGTATCGGAATTGAGACAGTGAAAAATTAAGTAGGAGTTGGCAAACGAGTTTTGTTGAAACTTTTACAATTATATCAGGAGCTGGTACAATTTTATAATTGCAGTTGAAAGTTTGCAAAGCAATTTACAAAAGTTGCCGGCAACATTCGTCATTTCTGTTTGCAGTTAAATTAAAATGCTGGAAGATATAATTTTCCTTTTGGGAAATTGGATATTCGTTAAGATTCATTTTGCTTTTCAGCAGTTGATATTTAATTGCCTTCAATTAGGTAATACAACTCACGATTATTATCCGCAAAATTTCCACAATAAACAATTTACGTTTATTTTTGTTTCAGTATTGGGAGCCCAAACAGGAGCCTCTAATACTGGTAATGCCTTGACAGAAAGTACTACTAGAGGTCCACATTTTGATGCAGCAGCATCAAAAAACGTCACAGCTCTACTTGGAAAGACTGCTTATCTCAATTGTCGAGTTAAAAATTTAGCAAATAGAACAGTAAGTAATAACTTCACATTCTATATTGTTTTCGGCTTTTGCATGACATTAAAATACACAAACAGAAAGAAACTTTCAACCAATTCACTTTAACTACACCTACAGCTTCCACTGTGGCTACAGACAAAAGCATTTCAATATTATGACAACTTCTGATACATAGTTTGACCAATAAAATGTACTTTCACAAACTTTAGAACACGCGTAAATATTAAACCCAAAAGTTTTGGGCGAATGGCGATAAGTACCGCATAATCTTGTCATTGACCCATTTCCCTTCATCCTTTTGTATAATATGCCGCTAAAATCTACCAGATGCTTCCATCATTAAATATTTCAAGATGATGTTAAGATGGTATACCATTAAATTCGTCATGAAACAGGCCTAAAGTCATATCTTTCGATGCTGCAGTCAGTAGCGGCGCTTATATGGTTTATTTCAGATTTAGTTCCTGTTTATCAGAATAAAATTTACGAATCGTAAATACAATGAATAGGGCAATTTCAAGTTAATAAACTTAATCAAACTATCATTATGGTTGGTTATTTTGTCGTTATAAAATTGTATATCATTGAGAGACTACATAGTATGTTGTCTTCTTTGCCGCCTGTGGTTTCACAGAATGATCAATTCAGAATAATCTAGAAATGGTTGTATATATACACATAAAACAACGTTTGCATAACAATGCTTGAGTAAACTTCATTTGAATTGGATTTAACAACGATATTGTTTAGTTTATGAAAGTTCATTTACAATTTCAAATAATAGTATAGGGGAAATCAGAATTTAGATTATAAATTTATGTCGTTTTTCCTTAAGTATACTTGATTATGGTAACTTGATGATTTTTCGTGCACCCAAAAATTTTTCATATAAAATGTTGAATTTGCTTTTGAAACAAATCCGTATTTATTTCATTTCACCGTAATTATGAAGTTTGATTTGATTCTAATGGTAAACAGATTTTTATACGAAAATTTTCCAATAGTTCTCTGACTAACAAGCACTATTTTTATAATCAAGTCATAAATAATAACACCCTAATATTATTATAACTAACAGCATCCACTATTATACCCTTTTCAAGTTCATTCATTGTTCTTCATTATGGGTATATGAAAAACTCCAAATTCCACACTAGTTGCTTTTTCATGTTCTGTTTTATAATTAAAATCTTCAAAAGCTCCACAATTACCGCACTCTATTAGCCAACCATAACGGTATGTACTTGAAATGATTTTGATGTAGGTAGCTGATAAAAATTACATTACTTTTTGGTTACTGTAAAATTTTTTTTCTAATAATATTTAATGAGCCCTATTGTATAAATCCAATTTTACATTTAACGCATTTATTCCAATAAAAAAAAGCCCATTCATCGACTATCAATATTTTAATTCTCGATTCATTCAATAGCTGTAGGTCATCCGCATCATACAGCGAATACAAAATGTGTAGCGATGCTGAAACATTACAAATAAAGGAAAAAATGTATTCGCTTTTTGTTATTTTACTAGATAGTTCCGGATATTTGTGTTATTTTATTCTTTAAAACTTTTCATGTTAAACTAGATCTAACCAGCCAATAGATTATGGTAATCTTCCTAAGTGCATAATTTTTTAGTAATAGTAATTGTTTACCGTGTAGGAAAAGCTTAACATTCCTGGACGACTGTGAAGATTGCAACACAGAGTCCAGGAATGTGGCTTTTCCTACGAGGTAAACATACTATTTTTCCGTAAATCGTTTAAAATTCGACAGATATTGATTGATTTAAAAAAAACGCGACAATTTTATTCCCAAATAAATGGTGCTTTGAAATTCCTAATAAAATTACTTGGGTTACTATGGAAACGTATTGAGGTTGAATTTTCAAACTTGACGCTTATAAATTTAATTGCTGGTGTTCTCGAAAGTAAAATGATAAGTGATGATGAAATTTCCATTCCTGGGACTCCTCCAGAGTTGGTTGAGGCAGTGAATACTGCTTCATTAGAATTATTGCCAAAGAAATCAAGAGAAAAGTACGAAAATCCATACAGACGTTTTATGGATTATGTAGAACACTAACAACTGTACGGAAATATCATTTCCTTACAGTAAGGAAGCCCTGACTTTTTCTTCAAGAAATTTTGACAGGAATGTCAAAATTTCCTAGCGATTTGCGGAAAAAGAAATTTACATTCACATGCAAATACCAAATTTACAAAACTCGCCTTTAAAAATAATTTTAAAATGTCACATTATATCGATGGTATACAAGTGGTTTCCACTCTGTATATTATCGCTCAAGAGCACCATAAAATCTGTGAAAAGGTTTTTCATTAGTTTTCCCTGTAGTAACTTTTTTCCCCCTTTTTCTTTGGCATCAATTGGCACAAGATATCAATGAAATTCCAATAAATCACATCATTGATTGTAAAAGTAGCATTTTCAACTTTTGTTCACTTTGTTGGGCGAAAGTAAACAGTGTTTTTTCTCTGTGAAACTGACTCTCTTTTTATCCACTGTTCGCTTCTGAAAATATTTTAGAATTGGCTGACGAACAGTTTGTTGAAGTGTTGCATTGTAAATTTTACCTTCAGTTATCTCATTTATTTTTAATTATTAAAGCTGAGCACATAAAAATTGGATTTGGAAAATAAAAAAGGCATAGAATTATTTTCTATTTTGTGTCGTTAAATCTATCAAGTGATCAAGCATAAGGTCAAGGCTCTATGGCAAGATAATTGGAACTCCACCCCGACAAAACTGCAAAAAATCCAACCTTCATTAAACCAGCCTTACTATATTGGAGCTACAAATCTCTCAAGACAAGACCTAGCGGTGCTGAGAAGACTAGATTCACTCATGGCTACCTTATGTCATCCAACAATCGACCATTCTGTTCAACCTGTACCTGCATCTTTGCCGTTGAACACATTATTTTAGAATGCCAACAGTACACAGCTAAAAGACAACAGCTCAATCTCAAAGGAAGTTTTCATGAGATACTCGGAAATCCAGATAAGGTCCTCACCGTTCTCCAGTTCCTGAAAGATGTCCAGCTTCAACTTGGTTGAAGGCTTTACACATTTTGCTGTCGCATACTTGTTTAAAGTATCTATTATCCTTATACAATGCTATTAGATCATAAAAACATTCAAGCTGCCTAAACTTTATTGTTTGAAAGAATGACGGATTGAGAATTCATCCAATAAAATACAATGCCCCATCGTCTTTTTTAAAACCTTCTAACGAGCATTGTTATTCCCAAAAATACATTGAGTAAGACCTTGTTTTTATGGTCAAACAATTCCCATTCATCGCTTGTTATAAAATACATAAAACACATTGTGTAAAAATCCAGTAGACCAGGCAACAATATAACAGATTGATGCTTTTGTGGATAGCTGGATAGTAATATTTTGGAGCTAATTTATTATCGTATTAATAAGTTTAATAACTCAGTTTATGTTTTTTTGTTTTAATTAAATTGAATAATAATAGCAACTTGTTCATTTTATGTAACTCGTAATATTTTTAATTTACCTCCCGTGATTTTTAAAAATGAGACCTTAAACAAAAAGCTGTTTATGAAATGAATATACCTTAAGTCACCGAACGAAGTAATCTTAATATACAAGGCTAGATCAAAAAATTATCACAATTTCTTTAGCAAACTAGTTATTGGTTAGAAGAACAAAGTTTCGAAAATTACAAGTTTAAAAATAAGGAACTAAAAGCCATTTTTCCATGAAAATTTCGATAATGCATTGGCACTTTATGAAGTTGTCAAATAATATTGAGAGATGAGTCGTTTATCATTTTCATACTAGTACTTTAAAGTGCCTATTTATAGATTGTATACAGTGACATCTAAGGTTTAGTCGTATATAAAATTTTTTAAGCTCAGTAAAAATATTCGTGATGTTAAATGATAAATCTAGATAGGAAAATTCGCAACGGTAAAGTTTTTAAGTTACACTTAGTTGTAGCGCAGCGGGTTCGTTTCAATTACCGTTTGGGGCAGATAATAGCGTAGGTATCAAAAGTCGGAAGTAACGTACAAAGTTTGTTGCAACGAAAATCAATTTTATACATCGTACATCGTTAATCAAATATACATAATATATTCAAGAAAAATAGTTTTTTTCTTAAACAGGAAGTCTGTGTCACAAAAAAAAAGGAAATGATGATTTATTATTGAAATTTTTTAGAAATATTTTTTTTTGGAATGTAAAATACATTATTATTCCTTTCATTTGGACACACTGTAAATGAATTACGCATGTTAACTAAAAACAATATACCTTCTATGTGTTATCTACAAAAAATGTATTATTTGATTAACTCAAATCAACCAATTTATTCTAATCTGTCACGACGCGCTTGACAGCAACATAAGTTTTTTATTTTGTCGACTGTCATGTTCAAAAGCTGTTGGTTGGTAGGATATGTTTTTATATTTCATCATGAAAATTGAGCTCGAGGGAAAATGCACAAAATAATCAATCATTTTTCATGAGGCAGGCTTCGAAGTGATGACTACGTTTAGATTAAAGTATAATACATTGGATGGACTTGACTGACGTATTTCGGAAAGAACCTAATTGATAAGCGCAATATTTGACAAAGGCCCTATTAAGTGACATCTTTGAAACGAACTTTCATTCAAGCATTTACAACGTTTAGAATTTTTCATTTTTTCATATTTGTTTTATTCAACTCATGAGACTTCCTTTGTTGGTTCAAGTATTAGCCTATTTTATAAGTCAAGTCTGGGGGCCTTAACCCTTTTTCGGAATCAATGAGAAGATCTGGCCATTGGAAAGATCTAGTAGGGCTTATACAATCAAATATTCTTCATGGTAACTACAACCTGTTGAGATCAAATTAATAATGCATAAGTCAAAGTAGAGTCCTAAAGAAACATTGTCGCCTGAAAGGGCACTTGAAAAAGCTCAAAATATGTAGTCGATTCACATACTTTCCAACTGCACAGCACTTCAGAATCCTAAAGCACAGCACCTGGGAGATTGCTAGATAGAAAAAAGAAACATTTAACCAAGTTTCTGAGACCCTCCTTAGAAACTGAGTAAAAGTAAGGGGGCACAATAGATCTTTCAGGTCTCAGTTAATTTTACCCAAAAATACATACTTTCATACATACATAAGTCAATATTTACTATAATTTTCTACAAAATAAATAATTTCTCCTCTTGTATTGAATTGTCAAAAAGATTCCTGAATGTCTGTACTTGAAAAACGTTGATATAAATGAGTAATTTATAATGATATAATTCCAACTATAAATCAGATTCCCGTAAGTAGAATGCCATCTCTAAACTTTATTAATTTACTCCATCAGACGCAGAGATTCGATTTTCTTCGAGAATTTGGATAAATTATGATCGAACGCATATGAAGTTTCATAAGAAACAATATATCATTCCGGGTGTTTGTGTAAATCTCCTCGAGCGTATTTCAAGTGTTTGGACTGGTGACATTTTTTATTAAAGATAATGAGTAAATGTTGTTGTTTGCTGTAGCTTGTATGAGAATATAAGTTATTGGCACAAGTTATCAACAGGTTAAGTTTCTATATATTCTGTATTCTACAATTCCCATATAAATTACTTAATCAAATAGATTGCCATTCCAAATCGATTTCTAATTTAAAGCCAGAAGTTTTTTCTACCAATGTCCTATACAAAGTCCTTTGAAGTGTATTCCTTTTAACTCGAGATTTATCGGAATCGTCTCAAATTCAATTCAAATTCATGTCGCATCTAGCATTGAAAAACATTTATAGGGTTGTGGTTCGCCAGGGCGTGAAGTTGGGTGGTAATTATATTTTTTTACCACAATACAATCCCCGATTTGTACCATTTCACGCTCAATAAAACATCTTATACGACATAAAAGAACACAGAAAATAATGGATTTAAAGAAAAACAGCACATAATTCTTTGTAAAACATTTTTGGGACTCATTGTACGTATAATGGTGTTAAATTCTATGTCAGAATATTAACTAAGGATGGGTAATTTACTTTTTGCTTGCGAAAACACTCCTAACTATCTTCTAAACGTATATTTTTTGAGCTATTCATGCTGACAGGCCAACATTTCATATAATGGGAAACTTTTCAAATTTATGTTTACATGTTCAGTAGTAAACTGCAAGTACGTGAGGCTGAATCTCTAAATTTATGATTAAAAGTTTACATATAAATGTTAAAGTTGATTTTTCTTTTCTGAATAATGTCATTTGTATCATTCGGACGAATTTTTCATCCTACTGATGTCGATTTGTAGGGTAGAATTTCGAAAATACTCAAATTAATATAATTTATTCCAAGTTATTTGTCAGTAGCAGTAGATAAAGTTTAAATAAGCTCTTGATAAAGTAGAAGCGACGATTTCTTTCTTCCGCGTAATCTTTTCTCAGAACTCTTAACTGAAATCCGCATTCTTGATGGCTTGCTACTGACTTTGATCGATGACCTTTTCATGCTGATCTAATGTATTTGCCAGCGAAAATAGACTCGGCAGAAATCAGGTGATTTTTCAACGGCTAGTTTGGAAAACAACCAGTTAATAAAATATACACATTGACATGATCACTGCATGTTTTTTTAGTAATTATCACTCATGGCTTGCTCTCCATTCACTCGCTTAATCCATTAGGCAACAGAACGAAATGTTACTTGCAGATGTCTCCGCAGGTGTCTTGGGTGAGGCATAGAGACGTCCATCTCCTTACCGTTGGTAGATATACATATACCAGCGATCAAAGATTTAGAGCTATACATCAGCCTCATTCGGAAGATTGGACTCTACAAATCAAGTATCCTCAGCACAGGGATTCGGGTGTATATGAATGTCAAGTTTCGTCGACGCCACATTTGTCGCATTTCATACATCTTACAGTTATTGGTAAGTAGAAAAATCACCCATCCAATATTTTTAATGAACAAAATAATTTGAAAATATGTTATAACTACATAAATGGAAAAGTTATTATGAGAATATAATTAAATTTGATTACATCCATTCAATGCTTTTATTAAATTTCTCAAACATTTTTTTTGCTTTCCACGCCAACTAAGTAAATATCCGAAATCGATTTTTGGTAAATCTTCTGTTATTGTTTACATTGCCAACCACAACAAGTAAATGAGTTAATGGAATGTTTTCATTTCTTTTTGTGTCTGTAATTATTATGTATTGATTTATATTTTACCTACTATTATACTGTAAGTGATTAAATGGAAAGGAAAAAGAGAGCAGCTCAATTAATTTTGATTTAATATTTATGTGAAAAAATTAACTTGTAGTACTTAATCATTTCAAAGTCATATTCCAAATGGCGTTATTTATGGTTAGTTTACTGAAAAACGGAGAAAAAGTCTCTTCCCTCTCGATTTTTTTTTAAGGTACAACCACATGTGATTGCTGTTTCGAATGAGATCAAAAATTATAAGGTGTTCCATTCAAAATAATACATATTTTCCACTTTGAATTTGAACATTAGTAAAACACCAGTGTTGATGAGATGAAATGCCAGTCAATCCTAAAAAAATCTCTTTGATAAACTATAGTAAGACAAGTGAAAATCCCATCTCTTTGGAGCAATTAATAAGCTGGACATTTATGTTTAAAATCAGTCACTCTTATTTGGGACACCTTGTATTTTGTGAAGTAATAAATGTTTGTCTGTAAGTTTTATGACATGTTACTTCAACCTTCCCTCCTAGAATGTCTTCCTTTTAATACAAAAGTCTTTTGAGCACAAGTGTCTCCTTTTTTCTGTAGCACATATTATTATAATTGTATTTAATCCTTTCAATCTCCAAAAAATCTCAATAGACATACACACATCCAAAATAATATCTACGTAATCGCGGTTAAAACAAAGACGTTAGCAACTGAATCAAGTTATCTGCCAAATTTGTCAGGAATAGACCGCATTATGCGTATGCGAGAAATGCCTGCTCGTTAGAAAGCACAATAATTAGGCGCGGCTGTAGAAACTTTCAAGTTTGCGTATTTATTGCTCAAAAACTATGATACTTAGAATAGTCATTCTTGTTTTAAAAACTTCCTTGAAGCTTTAGCTTTATTTGGTACGCAGATAGTTTGGTAAAATTTTGAAAAATAAAAAAGTTTCTCGATTACTGAAAATAGTGGCGCGAAAAAAGTAGAGATTACAGTTTTCTCCAATTTTACAAAAAAACTAGGTTTTTTATACAAATGAAACCAACACAGTAATCTTTGCTCATGTTTCTTACGTATATTAAGCTGCGGCATCCTTTTCATAGGGCACGATCCGGACTGGGTCCATAATTTGTTGCTATTTTGTTGCTAATTTGTTGCCCAAAAAGTAATTTTGTTGCTAATGCCGTTACCGAGAAAACGCGTGCCCCCGTAGCGTAATATTAAGCTGCGGCAGCCACTTTGGATATTTCGGCAACCAAAATAGCTACAAATACAGGACTGACGGCATATTTTGTTGCTAATTTGTTGCTTCAAGATAGCCTATTCAAAATTTTTCTAATGCAGTCCCTACTCTCCAAACTCACCCTTCGCCTTTGCGTGATCGAGCTACGGCATCCATTTTCCATATTTCCGCAAATAAAATAGCTAAAAATATAGACCTGGCGGCATATTTTGTTGCTAATTTGTTGCTTCAAGATGGCATAATCAAAAATTTTTTAAATGCAGCCACTACTCGCCAAACTCACCCCTCCGCTTTGCGTTATCGAGCTGCGGCAGCCATTTTCCATATTTCCGCAAATAAAATAGCTAAAAATATAGACCTGGCGGCAAATTTTGTTGCTAATTTGTTGCTTTAAGATATCCTATTCAAAATTTTTTGAATGCAGTCCCTACTCTCCAAACTCACCCCTCGCCTTTGCGTTATCGAGCTGCGGCAGCCACTTTGGATATTTCGGGAACGAAAAATAGCTAGAAATACAGGACTGACGGCATATTTTGTTGCTAATTTGTTGCTTCAAGATAGCCTATTCACAGTTTTTCAAATGCAGTCCCTACTCTCCAAACTCACCCCTCGCCTTTGCGTGATCGAGCTACGGCATCCATTTTCCATATTTCCGCAAATAAAATAGCTAAAAATATAGACCTGGCGGCATATTTTGTTACTAATTTGTTGCTTCAAGATGGCATAATCAAAAATTTTTCAAATACAGTCCCTACTTTCCAAACTCACCCCTCGCCTTTGCGAGATCGAGCTACGGCATCCATTTTCCATATTTCCGCAAATAAAATAGCTAAAAATATAGACCTGGCGGCATATTTTGTTGCTAATTTGTTGCTTCAAGATATCCTATTCAAAAATTTTTAAATGCAGTCCCTACTCTCCAAACTCACCCCTCGCCTTTACGAGATCGAGCTACGGCATCCATTTTCCATATATCTTGAAGCAACAAATTAGCAACAAAATATGCCGCCAGGTCTATATTTTTAGCTATTTTATTTGCGGAAATATGGAAAATGGATGCCGTAGCTCGATCACGCAAAGGCGAGGGTTGAGTTTGGAGAGTAGGGACTGCATTTAAAAAATTTTGAATAGGCTATCTTGAAGCAACAAATTAGCAACAAAATATGTCGTCAGTACTGTATTTCTAGCTATTTTCGATCCCGAAATATTCAAAGTGACTGCCGCAGCTCGATAACGCAAAGGCGAGGGGTGAGTTTGGAGAGTAGGGACTGCATTTGAAAAATTTTGAATGGGATATATTGAAGCAACAAATTAGCAACAAAATATGCCGCCAGGTCTATATTTTTAGCTATTTTATTTGCGGAAATATGGAAAATGGCTGCCGCAGCTCGATCACGCAAAGGCGAGGGGTGAGTTTGGAGAGTAGGGACTGCATTTGAAAAATTGTGAATAGGCTATCTTGAAGCAACAAATTAGCAACAAAATATGCCGTCAGTCCTGTATTTCTAGCTATTTTTCGTTCCCGAAATATACAAAGTGGCTGCCGCAGCTCGATAACGCAAAGGCGAGGGGTGAGTTTGGAGAGTAGGGGCTGCATTTAAAAAATTTTGAATAGGATATATTGAAGCAACAAATTAGCAACAAAATATACCGCCAGGTCTATATTTTTAGCTATTTCATTTGCGGAAATATGGAAAATGGCTGCCGCAGCTCGATAACGCAAAGGCGAGGAGTAAGTTTGGCGAGTAGTGGCTGCATTTAAAATTTTTTTGGTTATGCCATCTTGAAGCAACAAATGAGCAACAAAATATGCCGTCAGTCCTGTATTTCTAGCTATTTTGGTTCCCGAAATATCCAAAGTGGCTGCCGCAGCACGATAACGCAAAGGCGAGGGGTGAGTTTGGAGAGTAGGGACTGCATTTGAAAAATTTTGAATAGGCTATCTTGAAGCAACAAAATATGCCGTCATTCCTGTATTTGTAGCTATTTTGGTTGCCGAAATATCCAAAGTGGCTGCCGCAGCTTAATATTACGCTACGGGGCACGCGTTTTCTCGGTACCTAACGGCATTAGCAACAAAATTACTTTTTGGGCAACAAATTAGCAACAAAATAGCAACAAATTATGGACCCAGTCCGGATCGTGCCCTATGAAAAGGATGCCGCAGCTTAATATACGTATGTTTCTTCTGCCGATTAAAAAAAATTTTTTGAAAATATCTTGTTTAGTTCCGGAGATATCGCGAGGGATGTGTGAAAAAGTAATAAAACATAATTTTGACAGATTTTTGACAAATTTCGCAATAAAAAGTGTTGTCCCTATTAAAAAATGTTGTAATTTTCGATTTCAGATGGCCAGGGACCTACTCTATCATTTTGTATAGACCACAAAAAAAAATTGAAACCTTTTTGCTCCTTTTTCAGTCCACTAGATTGAGATGCAAAAGTCTCATCTGCAAAGTGAAATTTATTTATTCCGAAAGTGCTAATTGAGTTTATGTTGCTTTTAGTACATCCTGTTATAGATAAAGATGACTCAGATCAGTATACCTAGCCACCCTCCTTCCTTTTACCTTTTATTATTATTCATTTATTTACAACTGCTATAAATTTTATCGGTAGGTACGTTGTAAACAGTAAACTGTAGCGCTATTCTGCAATATACTGTTGACAGCTTGATTTTTAATTTACACGCCCATAATGAAAATTCATTGCGCTGTTACCTCATCATAAATTAAATATTTTCTTAGGGTTGCCTCGCTATACCTCGAAAGTTATTTTACAGGCCTTATTATACTTTTTCTGCCAAAAATTTTATGAAGAGAGTATTTTTGGTACAAAAACATAACTTATATTATACGATATACGACTTTTTCTGATCTAGAAGATCTTATTATCCAGCCTGGGTACTGAATTATCATGTACCTACATAGTTTCTTGACTGCGATCTTCTACGCTTTATCTGTGAATGACTTTGCACACCTCGCAGAGGTCAGTTAGCAGCCTACTAGATATTATCTATCTATAATAGACTAGCTATTACCTACCCACTTTTGTTTGTTAATTAATTGTTATCTTATCGCATCTGGCGGAGTGTGAGTGAAGGAGGTGGTTGATTTAAAGCATCGTTTAATGTTTCAGAACCAGATACAGAAATCGTAGGAGGCCCAGAGCTGTTTATTGATCGGGGGAGCACTATTAACCTCACCTGCGTCGTTAGACATAGTCCCGAGCCACCGGCCTTTATTTTTTGGAACCACAACGATGCTGTAAGTATCCTTTTTTTTTTTTTCATTTAATTGTACCTGTGCCCCGATGGTGAAAATATATTTTATAGTAAACAACTTGAAAATAAAATATGTATAATGATAATTATGCATGGTTTTGCGAGCAGCAATCAATATTTTCCTACGCATAAAACTTTTGGTTCGTTTGACAAATTCAACTGTATTTTTTCTTTAATATGTGTAGGTGTAAATACGTCACATCAGATATTGTAGATGGAAGCAGGTAAATAAATTTATCAGAAAAAAGGATTTTCATAAGACAAAAACTTCATTAAATGTTCTGCAAGTTCCAAAACCTTGAATAAAATCCTCAAATGTCAATTTTTACCAGTATTATACGAGGTTTGTGTGATTTGAGTGAATTTAATCATTGTTTCATTGTCCGTTGAAAGCTTATATTATAAAGTGTATCTGACAATGTAGAATTTGTATTTTTGTAAACAAAATGATAATAGATGCGTCAGCGTTTGGTTCTTTCCTCTATTACAAGATATTTACCAAGAAAATATGGCATCAAGGTAAATACGAATCTGTTAAACAAAGAGTAATTACTTTCGAATACGAGTCGTTTAAAAATTCAGTTTGGAAGACAGTACCTACCTAATAATACAGAATAGAAATAATCAACTCAGGTAGAATTCTGCGGTACAAGAAAGGAGACTAAACATGAACTCCAATTAAAATTATTGCGGTAGAAAGAGAAATGTAGATAATGAAGTTACTGACGTAGTTTTTACTTGCCTTTCTTGGAAAATATTCGATTAATTGTTAAATTGGGTGTAATTGATTAAAAAGTTTTTTTTTAATATTCAACTTTTGAGAGAGAAACAAGTCAGAAATTATTTCTGAATTTGAATATACGATCACATGAGTCAATTGATCTTTTCAATTATGAGTACATCTGTTTACAAAATCAATAATCTAACCATATATAAGGATGTCTGTGTCTGTGTTTGGCACATCATCACTCTTGATATCTATATTGATCCATTTATACTGCTTAAAATTTATAGATGTATTTCTCAGTTCAGATCGATCATAATGAATATTCAAAACGTCTTTTTATACCGATAATTAAGAGGTATTAAACACGGATTTTTTACTTAAAAATATTGACTTAAAATAGAAACTTAATTTCGACAAATTCACAACAAAATTCTACAAAATTCTCATTTATTTGTGTAAAATATAATTTTTTCAAAAATTAAATTTGGTAAACCAATACCGAATCCGACTCTGTTGAACATTCACGCAAGCTTCAGCAAACGAAGCCCCTTCCTAAAGGCTCCTTTAATATAAGTTGATATTGTTGTCGAGACAAGCTGTTATAATTTTGCTTTCACATTAAAGCAACAAGTTCCTGCAGCGTTATAATGCTACGTTTAACTCAAAGAACTGGACGTAAACGTGAATATACATGCATTAATTCTATTATTCTACAGACTTGCGGGTTTAATCGATTAAATAGCGGTAAAATGTTTCGTGAAGATTTTCGCTTATGAGACAGTTAAAAATGAAATGAGCATACATAAACCATTTTACTGCTATTTAACTATTAAGCAAAACCTGGTGTTTAGTAAACTAAAACTTTGCTCGTAGCGATCCTTGGTAAATACACCTGTCACAATCCTACCTCTTATATGTACACACTTTCTACCCAACTCAAAATCTAAATCAACAATCTTTGCTTTGGATTAAACCACAATAATTTAAATTTTCAACGAGGACGAATAATAGGCCAATTATGTTAAATTTGACAAAGGTTTTTTCCATTTCAAGTGAAAATTCCCATGCAAGGAAAGTACCTACCACGTTCAAAACAGATGTTTGTTTGTTTTCTGGATATTGGTCGTAGGATAAATAAAGTGTGGAACACGTGCGCAAATCCTAATTTCTCTCACTCGCACTATTTTAACATAAATATTAAAAAAGATTAATGTTATAGGGATGTCGTAGATCAAGTTTACTAAAAATAAATTTTTTTCTGTTTTAGATAATAAGTTACACGAGTTCTCGAGGTGGCGTTAGTGTATCGACTGAAAGAGGCGAAACTAGTCGAAGTGTTCTATTGATTCAAAAAGCCAAACCTTCAGATTCCGGAAACTATCAGTGTAACCCTTCCAATGCCAAACCGGCGAACGTCACTGTTCATGTTTTGAATGGTAAGTCACTTCTCCAATCAAAAACGTTATTTTTTTAGAAATCCTACTGAAACCATTCTCCCGACATGGTCGAAGGTCATACGATTCTTCATTATTCGCATTTCAAAAATATCTAAATGTTTTTGCTTTCGCCCTCATTTATTATAACCCCTTTATAATAGTTGGCTATGAATAGAAGACATTCGACTTAATTGTACTCAATTAATAGTCGAGAAAAACATGGAGATGGAGCCATAGGCGGGAACAGACTTTTTTATTAGAGGGGCCAAATATCAAATCGGAATCTTTTGAAGAAGAAACAAAGAAACGTGCCCGTCGAAACCGGAAAATGTGTCAGAAATATCGAACTGTTTTTTGGGAATTTGAAAATTTATTTTCCTCCAAATGGGCGTAAATACCATGGATTACAATATAAAACCAGCGAGATAAATAAAATGTGATTACAAGACATTTATATAATGGTATTTACCAAAAGACTCAACTGTTATTTTATATAGCACCCTTATATATCATCTCTAACTTGTCTTAAAAGTTTTTGGTCTTTGTGCCAGGAAAAAGCATTAGAGATTTTTTACTCGAGAAGTCGAAAAAGTAAAAGTTGACGTACTCACCATTGATGATTAAGTTTTGAGAACGTAAAACATCGATCGGCTTTTTAAAAACTTTGAAAAAAAAGATGACAATCAAGCTCCGATCATTCAATACATTTCAAAAGGCTCAATAAAAATATAGGTAATGTCAGATGAATCATCCAATATAAATATCAAAATATACCTTTTCTTTTTTTATCTGCATCATAATGTTTCCATGGCAGCCATAATTTGAAATACGAAAAACAAGGGACAGTTTGATTTGACGGCAAACATGGCATGCTGTTTACCTTTTCTATAAATATTTCCAAGCATCAATAAAATTAAAATACCACTTCACAAACAAAGAAAATGAGCTCGAAAAAGTGACTTCAAATGCTAATGGAAGATAAGTTACTTCGCTAATAAAGCGTTAAGTTGAGACAAAAGATAGTTAAGGGTTCTGGTTCATCAACACTATCAAAATTTCCTGAAAATCTACTTCCGAAATAAGATCATCCGTACTATAACATGGGTCAAGCCGGATCCGCATTGAAATTATTACGAAATTTGGAATTTCACTCCAAATAATGGGTCCGGTGAAACACGAATTTCGGACTGATGTTGCGAAAATTTTGCGGGTTATACATATTTTGCTGAGATAAATCCAAAAAAATACAAAGACAAAAGTAACACCTGTTAAAAATCAGTGATATCCACAAATCTTCACAAAATTTGTAGTTACTGTACAGAGCGATACATTTAAACTTTTTTTTGTATAAAATATTGACCACTTTTAGATTTGACAAATATTTTTCAAAAGAAACATAAAAATGAAAATAAACACTCACATTTTGAAGTACTTGGCATAATCTCCATCCCAATTCCACTTGGACTGCACCAAATTTCCATTAACCATTAACCATCACTAAAAACCGAAATCGACCATTTCCATTTACCGACCGGCGATTGCCACCACATTTATCTCTTAGTCAAAGGCATACAAAACATATCTACGTTTCCCTATGGTACTAACTCTTTACGAAAAATGTGTAAAAATTGAAAATTTAAAGAATTAAAAAAAAAATTCCTAATGATTTTTGGAAGTAATAATTTTGTAGTTTTTTTTTTCAAAGAAGAGCATGCAATGAACTTTTTATATAAAAAAAATATCAAAATTTCCAATCATTTTACCAAAGAATTTAATTTAAATAGCAAAAATATTTCAAACATACTTTTTGAATAACAAAAATGGAAAAAATACAAGGTGATTCATTGGGAAAGTATAAATGTTTTACCCATTTAGCCAACTTTCTTACCACACTGTATATTCTTTTGAAATTTGTAACAATTATTCAATATAATCAATCTATTCAATGTGAGAAATATCCAGTTTCAGGATTTAAAAAGAATTAATAGAATATTCCAACTCCAAAACATCCTGTATATCAGATTTTTTTAATTTAAACCAATACCTGTTATTTTCTATTTTTGTTATTCAACACAACAATCACCTTACCTTTGACAGATCGCATTTTTGGATACGAAACGAACTTATAAATCTGCAAAAAAAAGAAAATGAGGATAAAAAAAAATTCTAAACAATCAACAAACTTTAACATGAAACGAGATAGCAATTCAAAATTCATATTCATTAAAAATACAATGATAAAAATCACCACAACATAATTAATAAAGCCTTATTAAAATACCTGAATGCATCAATAATATACATGTTCACTACTTAAAACATCAACATTAAATAAACAAAGCTAATTTGTATTTGTCAGCAATAAATTCGTAAGGCGTTTTTTTTGTGATAAAAAAAACGCCAGTTCAGCTACAGGTTTGGATATAATAGTGGTGGGATTTTCAGTCAATAGATCGAACGTTGCGTTCAATTCATAGAGATACTACATATTATGTATGTCTATGGTTCAAATTGCTTTAATATACGAGGAGTAATTGAAATAATTTTGGTTTTATACAAGGCGTACACGTTATATTTTAGTTAGAATTGAAATTAAGTTGATTAGTAATAAAAATGCTAATTTCGTTTCTTTTTTATCCAAATTCTTGAATTTAAATATCTCTATAATCAAAAGAAAATTACAACGACCAAATAATTAATTTTGGAATACTGTTGAGGTACTACATCAACTTTTTACCCGCTTTTATTAAAAGTAATGTTATTTATTTTGTAATTAGGTAGTTAATTCACCTTTTGAGACTCAAGATATTCAAAGGAAGCGTCTTTTTTTACTTTGAAATTCATACTTAGTCAGAAAAAATAAACCAAAACTTGAAAAAAAAGTAATTATCGTTCTTTGCAAAGATTTTACATTTCTAAGCAACAGCAGTATAAATGATCATCAAATTAAATATTCTTAGATGAAATCCAGACTGTTGGAGGTCAACGCGTTTGGCATCCCCAATCGTGGAATTTAATTACTTTACTATAGGGAAAATTCTTAGTCGCGTAGCAGAACATTTACCACCTTTTTATAGGAGATTTATTTCAGAATGTGCAAGAACTTTGAGGAATTAGATTTAGTTTGAACTCAATAACCCACATACTTCATTAAAAACTAGCGACTACTCTAGTTGACAAATGACTACTAATTCAAGCAAAAATACATTCTCCCTCAATTCAATAAATAGAATTTCTTTTTACGACCACCCAACATAATGCCTCACACTTTACTTTCGACCATCTTCTATGCATATTAATGAATTATTTTATTATGTTTTTCTTGAGTAATTACTTTTTCAATGTTCACTACGAAGACCTTTATAAAATTTTTGAATAAAACATGAACTTTCCTCCCAAGGATGGCGTTTCGCCTCATGAGACTTCACTTATTACAAAGCAGTTACCAAAAAGAAATTCCGAGTTTTTTTTCATTGGAACATCAGTACGTTTTTCCAATGTTTTTTTGGTACAAAAACTATTTGCTCTTAATTGCTTTTTAATATTTTCATAACAGTTGGAAAAGTAATTTGTGGATTTCTTCACAATTTTGTTTCACTTCCCCTAAATCATTTTCCATTTAGTGTTAAACTTGCCAATTCAATAGACATTTCACAATAATGGGTCGAGAACGACTTTTCATGTCCATTATTTTGGTTCCGTTCAGGCTCCAGACATAATTCCAATCACATATGAGGATGGAAATCTCAATTTACCATTTAATTGAATAGAATAGGCGAAATTGGGTAACATATCTCTTATATAGAATGCATAGCTAGATACCAACAACCGCAAATCAACCAGTAGATGGAACTACATAGTTCTATATCTAAACTAATTTCCAAAATATCCATTTGAATTATAATTTTTTTCTGTTTTTCAGGTGAACACCCCGAGGCAATGCAACATGGTGGCAATCAGAGAATGGGTCCTTCTTTGGGCGCATTAGCGTTCATCTCTTATGTTTTGTTGGCTTACTGTTAATTTTTAAAACCATTTAGTCGTCTAATGCCAACGGCTAGTGTCGACAATGTGCGTATTTATACTTAATATTCGAGGGAATCATTTCTCTATCGTCCAGTGGTGTTCAAACAATTCGAATGTCTGCTTTAAAGCCTCTGGTACGATACAAGCGGCACGGGCCTAACCGCTCTTTGTCAAGATCTCTGGAAAGTCGAATAATGATTCAACCAATGATGGTTCGCAACAACCACTGAAGAGAAGCCACTAGCATCGTTTAAATGCCGTATAGCTCAGCGTTTACCGCCGGTCGCTTGCATTGTATTCGAGGCTTAACACTTTATTGATGAATAAAATTTTACGTTTACGTTTTATAATGGATAGAAACTATTTGACGATAGGGGAAGTGCTTATTATATTGAGGTCCCTATCTGTTGGAAATGGTACTTGCTGCTTGCGTTTTGTGAAGGGGTACCGGAAAATAACATTCATTTCCTCATATTAGAGAAGATTTTTTTGATATGCGAGCAGAAATCTGGGGATTTTTTTTGGAATATTGCGGAACCCTTTTAAAAGAAAAAAGATAAAACTTGTAGTAGATCAGGAGACCGTTCTTACATACATTATATTATGAGTTCCCTTAGGATCCACTGAAACTTCCCAGCCCTATGTTACTTATATATAAATTGTGATGTTTTGAAAGTTAAATTGACGTTTGTTATAGATGTCATAAATGACAGTAAATGCATCATTATTAGCTGATCAAGTTAAACTTGATAAATTTCATTCTCAGGCTCCTGAGATGAAAAAAGACTGGAATGGATTCATCCTCTTTTGGACAATCGCGTTGAATTTTACCATAATTTTTAATTTTTCTCTAATAATATATAAGAAAATCAACTAACTTAACACGATATAAAGATGGATGGCTATTAAAATTAACCGTGATATGCACAAAACTCCTTTTCAAATATCCCCGCACTGAAATGAAAGATATGAAAGGGCTGGGAAATTTTAATAATTGTCCTGTACTATACCTGTGTAAATGACCCGCCATTTTTTCTACATCCCTCGTCCCACTATTTAACTTCTCGTACTATAATAAAATTATATCGTGTGAACTGTAGCCAACTATAAATGTCCATATTATAATTTTATTGTACACGAGAAGTTCCTATTCATTAAAACTCACGTTAGTCTTAACTATGAAATTGTATATAAAGTTACTATATGGCTAGTAGAATAAGATTAAAAAAAATGTTAAATTTATTTTCTTAATTTAAAAATCACTGTTTCGTTAGAATTTAAAAAAAATATTTATTTTTGTTGTCACTTGCCAATTGAAAAAAAAAATGTCTTTTATTGTTGGTAAATTGATCTCACTGAATATTGATTTAAATAAATATTAAGAATACAACTGTATTTTTTTAACACAAAATCTCTCCTTCCAATTTAAAATGAATGCGCATCAAATCAAAACCAAGTCCTTTTGAAAATAATCCTTAAAATGATTTGTTAGAGAAACAATATTTTTAAAATATCAAGTAGATACTAAATCAACTTCTTTTAATAATAATAATAAAACTAAAAAGGAATACACAAGCCAGACAAACTTGTTTGCACTTAATGTCACTGCAATGTTGCCGGTGTATTTTACAAAAATACCAATCAAATATTTTGTTTACTATTTCTCTATCTCGAATAAATCCAAAACAAACGCGTTCGATCTTCTGAATTCCCCATGACATGACCAGTAAGAGGTCGCAAGGTGGTATCGACAATCCACAGCACTTCTCAACTGAATGAACATAATATGACGTCAAAAATGTTTACATCTGGCAAGTGTTTAATTGCAGTTTTTATATTGTTTTCCTGTCTCGAGGTAAATGGACAGTATGAAGGTAGGTTACCTATTAGTTTTCTCTCAATTAAAATTGTTTTAAATTGTTTCAAGCTAGACTAATTTTACTTCTTAATCTTATTACATTCTTGATAATATGTCAAAGATTATCCGATTTTTAATTCTTGAATATTTAAACAAATTTATATTTAATGTTCATGGACACACTTCACTATATCATTTTTGATTCTTTTATAGTATTAAATACAGGATAACTATATTATTATTTCATTATTTACTGTTATTTTTTTAAAACTAGTCTTGTTTTTAATGATTCCATAAAATAAATATTCATTAACTAAGAGATAATTAAACGAATGAAGGTGAAAAAACCCATATAGGTATCAAGTAGTACTTATTTTCCACTAACGATAATTCTATTTATAATCAGGTATTGGTGAGGAGTGCAGCACTGAAGCTGGTATTACAGGAAAGTGTAGCTATTTAACGGCATGTCAGACCGCTAAAGACAATATTAAAAAGGGAATTTATCCTACAGATATTTGTGGATATGATGGAACACAAGTTGTAGTCTGTTGTATTGGTAGCACAAAATCAACAACTACAACAACCACAACCAAGAAACCCGTTCAAAAACCATCCACACCATCCACCACAACTAAGAAACCAAGTAGTGGTGGGACTGGAATCGGGGATAAAGCCAAAAGAAGTAAGATAAACGTTTAGAGATTAATTTTAAAAGTTTACAAGAAGGTATTTGTTGTTTTAGTGTGCCAAGACTACTCGCAATATGCCTATGAAAAAATAGAATCGCCAACTTTATCAATAAGTACAACATTTTCGAAAATTCTTGAATGTCCAATAGCAACTCAATCACTTATTGTTGGAGGAACTTCGGCAGGTCGGCGAGAATTTCCACATATGGTATATTTTTTTTATTTTTAAATATTTACTATCAGTTGTACATACTTGTTAAATAGTGCTTCATTTCCAAAAAGCCTTTTTCAGTGTCATTTTAAAATTATATTTCAATATTTAGGTTCAAATTGCCTACGGATCTGGAGCAAATCTAGGTTGGGACTGCGGTGGATCTCTAATTAGTGAAACTTTTATACTAACGGCTGCTCATTGCTTAAAAAGTCCTTCCAAGTAAGTATCATCTTAAAACATTTTCCAAAATATGAAAATCAATGACAAAAGTTATTTGAATTCCTCTCAATTTCAATTTATGTTGATGCTAATATTAATTGAGTTTTTGCAAAAATTTGAATACTAATTGATGATAACCAATATTTAATTTCAGGGGTGATGCAAAATTAGTAAGAGGAGGAATTTCTAACCAATCAGACACTTCACATTTACAAACAAGAAACGTCGTTGATAGAATAAAATATCCACATTACAATTTTCAAAAATATCATGATATAGCTCTGATAAAAGTAGACCGAAGTTTTGATTTAAATACATTTTTGCGACCAGCTTGCCTTTATACAGAACGTAAATTTCCAGTAACGCATGCCATCGCTTCTGGATGGGGCTTGACTGATTTCGCAGCTGATGAAGGTAGTCAGGATTTACTTAAAGTCATTTTAGAATTTTTCACTACAGATAAATGTAATACAACGTATAAAAGATTGATTAACATGGACGGTACCGAACTGCCTTTGGGTATTATAGAAGATATTATGGTATGTGCAGGATCTAAAGAGGATAGAAAAGATACCTGCCAGGTAATACATTTCTTAAAATAGAAATAAATTTATTCAAACAATTTTGTTTATTACAGGGAGATTCTGGAGGACCTCTTCAAATTATTCATGAAACTACCAAAGATATTAAATGTATGTACGATATAGTGGGAGTTACATCTTTTGGAATAGCTTGTGGTTTGGCGAAAAATTTACCTGGGGTGTATACTAGAGTATCTTACTATATTAAATGGATAGAGGAAACAGTGTGGCCATACATATAATATCTTGTCACAAACTTGAAAATTAAGCTGTGAATTTTTTATACCCAAATATAGTTTGTAAATATATCATTCAAACATCGAAAAAATAGATATATACCTAACAGCTCATGAATAAATAAATCCTCACCTTAACCTAACGAAATAAAAGGACCTTTTGATTTAACTAACGCTGAACATACAGTGACATCTCCTTGTGAATCGCCGAGTGATACTAACAAACTAAACGCAGACTTCTTTTAAATTAAAATGTGACATCGATAATCACAAATCAATACCTCGTAATTCCGATAAAATTGCATTTTCACATTATAATGGTTTCTAATGAATAATTAATATTAATTATACTATATTAATTTATTAAGAACTAGTTTTGTCATCTACTAGACTGCAGTAAACCATGAAACCTACGAAAATTTGTTACCAAGGGAAATGGTGCACGTAAATTATAATCGTTAAAAATCAATTCAATACCATTCTAATATACGTATGCATGTTAGAAAAGACTATAAACGAACCCAGATTGTGAACTTGCAAAGATAGAAAATAATGCGTGAAATATGCCAAAGTAATAAAAAACAGACCAAATAAAATGTTAATTTTAAATTTGTTTGATGGCTTACCAAAGCAGATTAGAATTTTTCGCTGGATCATTCAGTAATTACTTCAAAAATCACAAATGTTAATTGTTCAAACAATGGTACACTTTTCAACACTGATTAATACTAGGTATTTCACGATTAATATTTTCACTTAAAACTATAAAGGTTATTATCTTGAACATAATGTAAGTCTTTTTCGCTGGATCATTCAGTAATTACTTCAAAAATCACAAATGTTAATTGTTCAAACAATGGTACACTTTTCAACACTGATTAATACTAGGTATTTCACGATTAATATTTTCACTTAAAACTATAAAGGTTATTATCTTGAACATAATGTAAGTCTGTTTCACAAAAAAGAAAATGCTTAAATTCTACAAATTATTAGAAATATTCTTAAGCATCATTATTTTCACTTGACACTCACGACATGTTATGACTAATGGTACTTATGCGCTATGCTTATGCGCAAAGGTAGAAAAGTGAGATATTATTGTCGAGTTCAAGTAGGCTTTGAACCTTTTTATCATGGAGACATGATGGAGACTATATAGCCTCCATGCATCCTATATAGCCTCCATGCATTCTATCTTGGTTATAATATAATTATAATAAAATAATGAACAGCTTTTCAACCTCAACTAAAGTCAAAAAAGTTAGGTTTAAAGACTAGTACTGGAAAAAATCATATGTCCAAGTAGCATAGGTTTTGCCAATATAATATTTAGGTTAAAAAAAGCTTTGCAAATCTTACCTTGCGATTTCTTTGTAGAAAACGTTTTCACTAATCACTATTCTAACAATTATCACTCTCATTTACAACGGAATCAATAATAAACGCGATTTTCACACATTATCGATTTATTCGATTTATTTTTAAAGGTTCAAAGTCAAGGGCAAGCCAGCAAGATCATCTCTTCTTGTGGCATTATGGCCGTTATGATGGCGTTGCGGTTGCGCCGGACTGCAGCTAGAGTAATCTGCGTCTGCGCATAAGTAATGTCGAGTGTCGACATATTCTAAATTATTCCTTCGTGTATGGTCCATAAGGGTGTTATTAGCTTAATTCGGGTTCATCCAGTTCATCCAATTACTGTTCTAAGACTGTACGGAGCTTGCGCAGTCGACATTGGCTTGTTCGGGTTTTACCAAGATGGTTCTGAACAGTTCTGATTGGATTCATTTTTGAGCAGTTCTTGGACGGTTAGAAAATCGAAAACCGTCCACGTCCCCGCCAGTCCACGGTCTCGAGCGTAGAGGTTTGTTAATGGTATGCTGTTTAAGGATTTTTACTTTTCTAATTTCTAAATCTAATATGATATTTATCAAATAGATAGTAATGATTTTATGGAAATATTTGAACATAGCTCATCATAACCAGCAAGTGAAGACGATGTGATCATTAATATTATAATTCCAGATGTCTTATAAGATAATTTAAATACGAAAATTTGTGGAAGAGACTGTCCCTCAATAAAATGAGAAGCAGTTAGTGTTAGCAGGTTAGTTCAGTTCTATATTATAGATAGATCATCCGGTATGTTCTGGTTTTTTAAAACTTTGTTACAAAAATAGTTCTTAGGACTGAAATAAGGTACGCAACTAGTTCTGCGCAGTTCCCGATTTCATTACGGACTGTCCAGTGTCCAGATATTATTGATTTTATTTTTGGGATCACAATGCATTATTTTCATTTCAAAATTTCCATAATACAGGGTATTGTTCGAATATGCACATAATGTGAATAATGAAATGATTTTATTTTGAGTAGGGGATAACTTGTCCAGTGCTAGTCTTCACTACCTATGCAGCGAGAATTCGTTACCCCAGAGAAACGGTGACAAGAGCATATTTACACAAACTTCCTGTACCAAAAATTGGAGGGCCTGGAATTATAATACAGGTAATGAAATAATTCAAAGGATATTATCCACATTTTTCTGAAATAATTATTATTTTAGACATAGTTGGTATTGATTTAAGGTAATCGATATATTAATCGTGGCCTTGCGTATTTTTTTATCATTTTTTTTTCATTCTACAGATGTCAAACATACATTTAATTTATTATTAATGTACACTTAGCTGCTCAAGTTTTATTTATTCATTTGAGAAATAGCACGATTATAAATTTAATTAAGAGGAATTACATAGGTAAAATATATCTACAAAAATCAGGAGAGAGACTATAAACAAAACGATTGCTTCTTCCAGCAATTTTTTTTCAAGACCAAGCCTCATCGTTCGGTCATTCTTATTCGATTTCTTCCAAACACATCATCAATCACTACATAGGTACCAACCGATACTGTACAAACAAGTTATCTAAAGATCAATCATTTTCCTCCCATATCGGTGTAATCTTGAGGATCTTCATTACTGGGTGTTTTGACTCGTCTAGGAAATTTGACGGGTGTTTCATAACCTTGAATATTTGATACTTTCTCATCCGTAATTTTTTCCAATTCTTTATTCAATTCTTTTTCTCTTATTTCGCATTTTTCCAAAGACTGAGTTCTTGATAGAAGGTTAAGAGGACTTATATCTGAAGACTCGTATTCATCCAGGCTATTCTCTAAAAAAAAAACATTTAAAACATTTTATTTGTCATATTAGAATACTAAACCTTCATCTTCCTCAAATGGAGATATAAAATATCCTCTATTGTAGATGGCATTATTTGATAAATTAATGTACTCCATTTTGTCTTCGAGAAGCTTTTCAAACCATTTACTTAACTCCAGGAAAGAAGGTCTTTGATCAGGATCCATATGCCAACAATTTCTCATTACTTTGTATCTGAAATATTTAAATTTTTATAAATAGGTGAAGAATAACAAGAAACTATTAAAATTGAGATCTTACAAAGCGGGAGAACAATTATCAGGTCGTTCCATTCTGTAGCCTTGACGAAGAAGATGGAACAAATTTTGAACAGCAATTCCAGGATAAGGTGTCGCCCCAAGAGTTACTAGCTCCCATATCAATATACCAAAACTCCAGACGTCGGACTTCGTCGTGTAAATATGATCTGCTAGGGATTCTGGAGCCATCCATTTAACAGGTACTAAAAAAATTTTCTTTCAATACTTAAAATTGTTTCAAACCAGGAATATTTTTTTACCTCGTCCTTTGCTTCTTTTTAAATATGCGTTGTCTTCGTATACGTCTCTTGTTAAGCCAAAATCTGAAATTTTACACACCTTGTCTTCGGTTAATAGTACATTTCTAGCAGCCAAATCTCGATGAACCAACTGCAATATTAAAGAATTTTTATAGAAACTCCATATTTTAGTCCAGGGTAGAAGCCTTTAAACATAATGAAAAGTGAAAAAAAATTATAATAGAATGAAACCCATTAGAAAAGGAGGGAAATATGATAAAAATGAAAGGAAAAATAATTTACGGGCGATCTGAGGTTGGGAAGGGGATGGGGGTGAGTTTTTAAGGGTAAAAAACGGTTTTTCTCGATTTCCAGCAAAACTAAAAGTCCTATCGAAAAAAGTCAAATGGAAAAGTTGTAGATAATAAAAAGATCTAAAACTTTTGTATTTACACTTTTTTCACATAACCTCAAAATTTATGTGAAAAATTCAAAAAACCAAGTTTTTGGTTTTTTATTTTTATCTTTTACAAAAATTTTTTTTTTTTAACGAAATTTTGTGAAAACTTACCTTTTTATGTCCCAAATACGCTGTAATTTATTTAATTAAAAATATTTATTTTTTCACCTTATTTTGAATTAATATCGAAAAAACACCCTAATTTTCAATCGAAAATTCACCCGTCAAAATATCAGCTTTTTTCAAAAAGTTGGTGTGGTTTCTGTTCGTTGAAATCTCTACTTTCCAATGGTGAAAAAAAAAATATATGTTACTATGGTAAATCTTCTCAGAAAACGCAAAAATTAAAAAAACTCGAATCCGTTTTTTGAATCATTATGTATAATTTTGAGCAATTTATTAAAATTTTCACATTAATTACTAGGAAAATGTAAGATTTCATGTTATAATCTAGGAAAATGTAAGATTTCATGATATAATCTTACGTTTTTCTAGTAATTAAAGTGTAAATTTTAATAAATTGCTCAAAATTATACATAATGATTCAAAAAACGGATTCGAGTTTTTTTAATTTTTGCGTTTTCTGAGAAGATTTACCATAGTAACATATATTTTTTTTTTCACCATCGGAAAGTAGAGATTTCAACGAACAGAAACCACACCAACTTTTTGAAAAAAGCTGATATTTTGACGGGTGAATTTTCGATTGAAAATTAGGGTGTTTTTTCGATATTAATTCAAAATAAGGTGAAAAAATCAATATTTTTAATTAAATAAATTACAGCGTATTTGGGACATAAAAAGGTAAGTTTTCACAAAATTTCGTTAAAAAAAAAAAAATTTTTGTAAAAGATAAAAATAAAAAACCAAAAACTTGGTTTTTTGAATTTTTCACATAAATTTTGAGGTTATGTGAAAAAAGTGTAAATACAAAAGTTTTAGATCTTTTTATTATCTACAACTTTTCCATTTGACTTTTTTCGATAGGACTTTTAGTTTTGCTGGAAATCGAGAAAAACCGTTTTTTACCCTTAAAAACTCACCCCCATCCCCTTCCCAACCTCAGATCGCCCGTAAATTATTTTTCCTTTCATTTTTATCATATTCCCCTCCTTTTCTAATGGGTTTCATCCTATTATGATTTTTTTTTGTTTTAAAAATTATCAACCCTGGACTATTTGGTTACTGTTTATATTGAAATTAAACTAACTTTCATGTCACTGAGAAAAGTCATTCCGTTACAAATTTGCCAAGCAAAAGATAAAAGATCTTTCGGAGTGATATCACTTATTTTAGGTTCGTCGTAATGGCATGCAGTGATTTCTTTTTGTAACGATAAAGAGGATGTCGAATTGTGTTGTACGTGGCGTGTTCTTCTTAAATAATTTCTAAAACGATATAAAAATGTAGATTTTATAATTATTTTTAGTTATAAAATCGAAATTACCTTAACGAGCCCAATTCAGCATATTCTATAATAAGATAAACTGGTCCACCAGCTGATGTGCAGACTCCAAGTAAACGAATCACGTTAGGATGTGATACTTCTTTGAGCAGCTGGTATTCGGACAAAAGGTCGCTTAGTTCGGATTCTCTTGCATCGTTTTTTAACGTTTTCACTGCTACTGTAGTATGACCTACAAAAATTATTATGAATAAAATCAAAATATCGTTATATTTAATGTAACTTGAGTGAAAATATTTATATCCATTATAAACCAGCTTTGATGAAATGTGTAGGTCTAATTCTGCTGTCGATTAGCATAATATTAACGAGGTGAATTGAAAGAGCATGTTACACATACTAATGTGTTCCATTAGGTACATCGACAGCAAGACTGAGTTATACAGGGTGTTTCGAAAAAAGGTAACACCGTCTCTAGGATAGGTAAAAAACTGAAAAATAATTGGGGTTGGCTTAGTAAAATTTTTTTCTAACGCCATCCGTTTTCAAGATAAAGAGCGTTGAAGGAAATAAAAAATTACACATTTCTTACGATTTTGCCGAAACTACTGGCACCATTGTAATGAAATTTTATACGGATATGTTTTGGAAGCTGATATATCCCATGAATTTGTTTTTATAACTAACTCTCATAGAGGGCGCTAGTTACACGATTCATACAACGTATTATTCAACATTAACTTTTTTTAGGGTAGAATTATTAGTCAAAACTCCAAGTGAACATAAACATCGTTTAATTTTACACCAAAAGGGTACTCTTGGTAAAACTCGATATTATGTACCGTTTTCGGAATATTTTGATTTGAAAATTATGATGTAATAATCGCTTCTGGTATAAACTAATGAAAAAGTTCGCTTTTCTCTAAGTTTGCCATGTAAAATTGACATTTATTGATTGATTATCATTAGTTTATACCAGGAGCGGTTATTACTTCATAATTTTCAAATCAAAATATTCCGAAAACGGTACATAATATCGAGTTTTACCAAGAGTACCTTTTTTATGTAAAATTAAACGATGTTTATGTTCACTTGGAGTTTTGACTAATAATTCTACCCTTAAAAAAAGTTAATGTTGAATAATACGTTGTATGAATCGTGTAACTAGCGCCCTCTATGAGAGTTAAATATAAAAACAAATTCATGGGATATATCAGCTTCCAAAACATATTCGTATAAAATTTCATTACAACGGTGCCAGTAGTTTCGTCAAAGTCGTAAGAAATGTGTAATTTTTTATTTTCTTCAACGCCCTTTATCTTGAAAACGGATGGCGTTAGAAAAAAATTTTACTAAGCAAACCCCAATTATTTTTCAGTTTTTTACCTATCCTAGAGACGGTGTTACCTTTTTTTGAAACACCCTGTATAGGGTTGAAATACGATGAGATCTTATCACATTAACAATAGACTAAATTCATTTAGTATATTTTATAGTATCGATTGATTCCTCCAATGTACCTATTTACTTTTTTTTTGTAAATATATACAAACCTGGTCTTCCAGCAATATTCAGTGCCTTTGCCCTTAGAACTTTACCAAATTCTCCCTCTCCTAAAGTCTGCTCAATGCTAAGATGTGTTCTCGGAAATTCCCATTTAGGATCAGGCTACAAATAATGAATTGCGTTATAGTTACCCTCTAGATATATATAACATTATAACGAGAATATCGTTATCGTGTCGAATTACGACAAGAAATATAAGAAGCTGTAATGATCTAGAGAAGATTCGAATATTAAGCGACACCTTTTCGAGTATATTGTTTAAGATGCAAAATTGAATTACCTACCATCTAATTAAAAATAATTAATAATCAATTGCAGATAGACTTACTGAATATTTGTTAATAACGTTATTTATGAAGGCCGTATCGTCAGTTGTTATTGTAGTTTGAAAATTAAACGCCAAATGTTGTCCCAATTCATTTCTAGCCCCCGAAATAGACAGTGGCGTCGTTAATTCTTGATTATTTTTTTCGTTTAAATGTCGTGTGGATTTTCTATTTTTTCTTACACGCCAGAAAACTATTATAAAAATTGTGGAGCATATGAAAAATAATGAACCGGCTACTATACCTCCCATGCACGTCAAACCACATTTTTTATTCACTGAAAATAATATGAAGATATATCAAAACAGTTTTCTTTAAATTCTTCACCTACCAATTGCAGCAAAAGTAATATTCTGTTTACTACTTTCCGTAACAACATTCAACGCTTCTTTGGTTTGTTTTGAATTTTGTTTGTCTTTTTCGATTTTCTCCTTGCTTTTTTCATCTACTCGATATTGTCTACGAGAAGATTTACCGTTACCTCTGATACTACATTCGAGTAAACTACAAGATACAGTTCCAGCTGCTTCGTCTATACCACGTCCACCTCTTCTTGTGTGAAGCGGGTAAATAACAGTACCTAAAACCAAAGCACAGGTTCTTATACTAGGTTTGTTCCAACCGCAGTCAGAAACGATCAGAGAATAGTCGACCATTGCAATCAGTGATAGGAATTACGCGGAAATTACTCGTTGTTTGCTATGGTCGACTATTCTCTGATAGTTTCTGACTGCGGTTGGAACAAACTGCTGTTAAAGCCAAATAAATTGAAGGTTAGGATTCAAAAAAACTAATATAAAAGCGGTTAAAACTATTTAGAGGTTAAAAATTAACAAATTTGTACTAACGTGTACAATCCTGAGGACATATCATGAAATGTAACTCTTCTAAAGCGTCACATGTTCCGTCGGGGCAAGTTTTTATGTCTGGGGTACAAGTTGAATACAAATGACTCTTTTTAGTAGTAACTTCATCTCCTCTCCACATACAACGCTCTGGAGCTTTTCTGAAAACAATTAAATAATAAGTACTTAAATGGTACTAATTTTTTAAGATGCTTACCTAGTTTCAACGCTAGCATATCCACCAGTTCCTACAGCGCAAGAATCTGATCGTAGACAATCATCAATATTATCATATTCGGAACAATATGTCCAGTTGTCATAGTTATTGATATCGGCACAAGTTTGATTAGGTTCATGGATGATCCGGATCATTATTTCATCGTACTCTTGCTTTTTGCCGTTGGTCCACGAAATATTTAAACTAAAATTTAATTTTATTACAAAGTTTAATGTTTAAAAAAATTTTACCTTATAAATTGCGTGTTGACTTCTCTTAATTTTAAAAAATCATGAACAAACACGATCCCTTCGGTTTTTGTAACATTAAAAATGCCTCTGAATTTAGATTCGGTTTTAACAACGAAATTGGTACAATTATTTGTCACCGTTGGTTGAGTAACTCTTGCTAAAGGTGCTGCAGTTCTATAAAAAAATATATTTAATAACAATTTAAAATTAATTCCATACTAATTACCTGAATATTTTAGCTTGGTTAGGATATAATTTAAGCAATATAAGTGATTGTGGGTTTTCTTTGAAAACTAAGTTGATTGGGAACTTTGCCTGGAAAACACATAATTTCATAATACCAATAAAGAGTAACGAAGAATGAATTTTTATTTATTATATTCAAATACTCACTGACGATTTAATCTTTTTGTTCTTCAACGAAGTGTCATTCAAGATTACAGTGAATGAATATACAGAGGGTTTAAAAATCATATTCTCTTTCAACTGCAAAGCTAAAAAACGCACATTGTAAACATACAGATATAAAATACATTTTTGGAAAGTTGGTCAATTTAAATCTACAGGGTGTTTCAAAAAAAGGTAACACCGTGTCTAGGATAGGTAAAAAACTGAAAAATAATTGGGGTTTGCTTAGTAAAATTTTTTTCTAACGCCATCCGTTTTCAAGATAAAGGGCGTTAAAGAAAATAAAAAATTACACATTTCTTACGATTTTGCCGAAACTACTGGCACCATTGTAATGAAATTTTATACGAATATGTTTTGGAAGCTGATATATCCCATGAATTTTTTTTTATAACTAACTCTCATAGAGGGAGCTAGTTACACGATTCATACAACGTATTATTCAACATAACTTTTTTAAGGGTAGAATTATTAGTCAAAACTCCAAGTGAACATAAACATCGTTTAATTTTACACCAAAAAGGTACTCTTGGTAAAACTCGATATTATGTACCGTTTTCGGAATATTTTGATTTGAAAATTATGAAGTAATAACCGCTCCTCGTATAAACTAATGATAAAGTTCGCTTTTCTCTAAGTTTGCCATGTAAAATTGACATTTATTGATTGATTATCATTAGTTTATACCAGGAGCGATTATTACTTCATAATTTTCAAATCAAAATATTCCGAAAACGGTACATAATATCGAGTTTTACCAAGAGTACCTTTTTGGTGTAAAATTAAACGATGTTTATGTTCACTTGGAGTTTTGACTAATAATAAAATTCTACCCTAAAAAAAGTTATGTTGAATAATACGTTATATGAATCGTGTAACTAGCGCCCTCTATGAGAGTTAGTTATAAAAACAAATTCATGGGATATATCAGCTTCCAAAACATATTCGTATAAAATTTCATTACAATGGTGCCAGTAGTTTCGGCAAAATCGTAAGAAATGTGTAATTTTTTATTTTCTTCAACGCCCTTTATCTTGAAAACGGATGGCGTTAGAAAAAAATTTTACTAAGCAAACCCCAATTATTTTTCAGTTTTTTACCTATCCTAGAGACGGTGTTACCTTTTTTTGAAACACCCTGTATAAATATCTTGATTGAAGTTTACATCAAAAACCTCCTTACCTAACCTTGAACACTTCCTGCCAAATATATTTAAATTAATGGTTAATCTACTAAAACTTGTACATAAATTCTTCCATTAATTTACTCTATCATTAAAATAATTACGCCCCACGTTTAATTTAAATTGGGTCACCAACAACGCATTACAGTCAACTGAAGTAAACTGAACACCCCAACCTTAAGATGTGCCCTCCCTATTTACCTATTGTATTTTCTTTGAATGAATTCGGTAACCTTGACGTAGTTCAAAATTAACTTGAAAATTTCTCTGCATTGTTTCACGCTAAACGACTATAATTTTGTCAAAAGTCGTACAAAAAAATTGAATACTTACTACAATGAATATCTGTTTGAGTTTTGTTATTCAAAGTAAATTCATTTTTTTGACAAATTGGTTTTATAAACGGCCTTACATTCAATTCTTCTATATAAGATTGATAATTATTCGCAGCTTCTGAATCGTCGTCTATAAATATTAATCGACCATGTTCAATTATTTTTTCGCCCTGCAACAAAAAAGTAGGTATATAAAGGCTCTCTACATTTTTTTATTACAACTTTTATATGACATTGAATAAAGTATGTTGACAAACATTTTGAATTTGTAAATTTCAATATAATTTTGCCCTTCACTCACACTATATTAACACTATGCCTTATTGATTTTTGTATGTTTAATAATAGGTTAGGTAGTTATGCACGTAAAATTTCGTTTCAGCAAATTTTTAATTCCATTACACTAGTTCAATAATAATCTGCGGGTACATTTAATAAATTGAATTGTGGAAACAAATTCATCGATCCTGATGGTAATTAGTTAGAAATAATGGCTATATATTTATGTAACGAGTACATAAAAGTTTATTGCAGCAGTTTGTAAACAAGGCGAGTCCAATTTGGTTGAATTACCTGCAAAACTTTATGTTCGACTACTAAAAATGCCACATTTTATGTCAAAAAATGCATTTTATAATTTTCTGTATATTAATTACTTTAAAAACAAAACGGCAACAGCGATTAAGTCACACACGTACAGAATTTCGTGGAAAATAGTCGACTTTATAATCTCTGCTTATCTTTCAAAATATACTAGTCGTAAGGCGGAATTTTACTACGTGAAAGATGAAGAATTTCCTAATAATTTATGTAAACTGACCTTTGTGAAATTTCTTCTATCAAGCTCAATAGTAATTTCAGAGTCTTGAGCTCTAGGTGGATACCTATCAATATCTAATAATGATATTTCGATGTCTTTTTGAAGTGTTCGAATGTTTCCCTTCTCCGGTCCACTAACGGTTTCTACATTACAAGTCACTCGAGATTTTACGTGATTTTTATTTTTCCTGGTTTTTCCCGAAAACGCAATTGACCAATAGTTATTGTTTATAGTTGGTGGAATGAGTTGTAGAAGAGCGTCTAAAAGAAGAAATAATTATGCCAACAAATTCCTCTGTTGCATGTGGAATGTTTAAAGAGTTATAACTATATAAAGTCGATAGTGACCTTTAACACAGCTGGGGCCAATTGAAAAATCGATTTAAGAGTAATAGTCCAGGGTCGATAATTTTTAAAACCAAAAAAAATCATAATAGGATGAAACCCATTAGAAAAGGAGATAAATATGATAAAAATGAAAGGAAAAATAATTTACGGGCGATCTGAGGTTGGGAAGGGGATGGGGGTGAGTTTTTAAGGGTAAAAAACGGTTTTTCTCGATTTCCAGCAAAACTAAAAGTCCTATCGAAAAAAGTCAAATGGAAAAGTTGTAGATAATAAAAAGATCTAAAACTTTTGTATTCACACTTTTTTCACATAACCTCAAAATTTATGTGAAAAATTCAAAAAACCAAGTTTTTGGTTTTTTATTTTTATCTTTTACAAAAAATTTTTTTTTCAACGAAATTTTGTGAAAACTTACCTTTTTATGTCCCAAATACGCTGTAATTTATTTAATTAAAAATATTTATTTTTTCACCTTATTTTGAATTAATATCGAAAAAACACCCTAATTTTCAATCGAAAATTCACCCGTCAAAATATCAGCTTTTTTCAAAAAGTTGGTGTGGTTTCTGTTCGTTGAAATCTCTACTTTCCGATGGTGAAAAAAAAATATATGTTACTATGGTAAATCTTCTCAGAAAACGCAAAAATTGAAAAAACTCGAATCCGTTCTTTGAATCATTATGTATAATTTTGAGCAATTTATTAAAATTTTCACATTAATTACTAGAAAAACGTAAGATTATAACATGAAATCTTACATTTTCCTAGATTATAACATTTTCCTAGTAATTAATGTGAAAATTTTAATAAATTGCTCAAAATTATACATAATGATTCAAAAAACGGATTCGAGTTTTTTCAATTTTTGCGTTTTCTGAGAAGATTTACCATAGTAACATATATTTTTTTTTTCACCATCGGAAAATAGAGATTTCAACGAACAGAAACCACACCAACTTTTTGAAAAAAGCTGATATTTTGACGGGTGAATTTTCGATTGAAAATTAGGGTGTTTTTTCGATATTAATTCAAAATAAGGTGAAAAAATAAATATTTTTAATTAAATAAATTACAGCGTATTTGGGACATAAAAAGGTAAGTTTTCACAAAATTTCGTTAAAAAAAAAAAATTTTTGTGAAAGATAAAAATAAAAAACCAAAAACTTGTTTTTTTGAATTTTTCACATAAATTTTGAGGTTATGTGAAAAAAGTGTAAATACAAAAGTTTTAGATCTTTTTATTATCTACAACTTTTCCATTTGACTTTTTTCGATAGGACTTTTAGTTTTGCTGGAAATCGAGAAAAACCGTTTTTTACCCTTAAAAACTCACCCCCACCCCCTTCCCAACCTCAGATCGCCCGTAAATTATTTTTCCTTTCATTTTTATCATATTTCCCTCCTTTTCTAATGGGTTTCATTCTATTATAATTTTTTTTCACTTTTCATTATTTTTAAAGGCTTCTACCCTGGACTATAAAACAATTTTCAAGTTCAGATACAATTTATAATAAAGTCAGAAAAAATGAATAGTTTGGTTCCCAATCGTGTAGACAGGCATTTTAAATTGATATCTAATCTCACCTTCTTTCAAGTTATATTCAATTTTATAAAAACACATCTTTAGTAAACTCAAGGATGACAACGGTCCTAATGGAGCTCCAACATTAGTTCTTTCTGTCTTATACGCCACTCGACTCCAAAAACAAATATTTTCCACGAATTTGTTACAATCTATTTCTTTCAAAGGGGATATATTCACTTGAAAAGTCATATTATCTGAATCGAAATTGACCGTGTCCTCAACAGTTACCATCATCAAGATGTTGTCTATTTCTGAAAAAGACATTTTTCGATTAGCGAAATAATGTGCTGATAATTCCAAATATATATCGGACGCGTGGGAGATTGTAGTTGATTATTTTCTATATTTGACATGCTCTCGGTTATTACAAGAATCGATTATAGAGTGGATAAATATATATTCGTCAAATAAATAAAAAATTTATACTTACTATCGATTTGTTGAAGAAATTTCGGTCTAAAGAAAATCCCTCCGGTCGTACTGTTGATTTGAATATAATCATCAAGTTCAGTAGTCCCAGTAAAGCGATATTTCAAGCGGTTTTGCTTATTCCAGTCGGCAGTTATACCGCTAAGATTAAAAATTGGCTGATCATACGGATCGTTCATGAAATCTTTGATACCTTTGGGAATATCCAATTGTATATCCGACATTGAAAAGTACACGCCAATGGCTGCAAAAAAATCAGTCTTGCAATAAATAGTTTAGTTTAGATTATAATAAGTGGTAGGTGTATATTTTCACTTGTTTCGAAAAAAATCTTTGAAATATTTAACCATGTTGGGATTCTGACTCCCATAACTTTCTGATCAGCTGATTGTCGGGCATTAAGGAAATTAGATTTTGAAAATATTGAATAGCTTTTGAAGTTTAAGGTGTGTCATAACCTATATATATTATCCTGTTGATTTTTTTCCACATCAGTTTAACCAGTGCCAAAATAAACAATAAATAACTTAACCTAACCTAAATTGGTTATTATTGTAGTATTCACACAAACTAGGTAAATATTTTTTGTGTTAGACTGCTTTATTTATCTTACCATTTAGTTTAAAAATAACAACAAACATTTTATCATTATTTCGAGCAAAACCATTTTCAGGTAATGGAATCTGAAGTTATCTAAAGCTATATATTTCAACCTTTTTTTCCCAAGACTTCTTATCTGTTATCTGAAGGTATATTTCACTTCGTTACCTTTATTTAGATAGATGTGTTTGTGAAAACAATGCTTTCGGGTAATTTAGTTTAATTGCGTTTGAATAAAGCTGTTTTAGAGAAAATTTAAATCTTTAATGAATTCTCAAAAACATTTTCCCAAGAAAACCGCTATTAAAAGAACATTATAAATTGTTATAATTTATTATCTTGCCTGAAACACGATCCTTCTGGTCCTGTACATACAAAGTTGTCTTTCCACACTGCTAACTCCTCTCAATATGTTCTTTGATAACTTCACCGGGTAATTTAATAAACACAAAAGGAAACTTTCTGTTTACTGTAATAAATCAACAATGATTTTGTCTTTACTCTGTAGTTTTACTCGCTTAGAACTCAACTCAAAAGTGTGTATTGATCGTTGATTTTTATAATAAATGCTTCACTATGTTTCCCTAAATTACTTAAATCTTTAGAGTGACGAACACAGACAGGCGCAAACTCAATAGTAGTGCAGTATCCATTCGTTTTTTTGGTTAATTTCTCACTGTACCGTGCTGTATGTTATGTTGCCAAACTTTTCATTGTAGTTGGATTAAAGCACCTTTTGCCGATAGAATTTCTAAACGTCGCCAATCATTCTGAAATGGTTTCGTATATTACCAATACGACCTGGTGATTCTCGGACGTGGTAATCTAAGTGGTCAATAAAGTGCTATTTTTATTATCAATATAAAGGATTTTATTATTCAAGAAAGCCGCAAAAAGCTAGGAAATTGGAATTCTCTGAGTAAATCTTTTGCAGTATTCTTTGAAAGTATCATATAGGTATTGGAAATAAACAAAACGTGACTGCTTTCGAAGAATTTAATAAAGTGTAGCTTATTCTTAAAATACTGGTACAGCTCTTGATATTTTTCTTTGTCTTTTTTAATAATAAGTGTAGTAAAAAGTATACATTTTAAATCAAAATTCATCATTTAATGAAATTATTTTTTCTTGATTCTACTAACATATTATCATGGATGTAAAACCCAAAATAAAAGCTGTAGAGACAAAAATATCATCTTCTACATAGATTCACTAATTGTATGCAAATATTTTTATAGTTTGAATTTTTCTGAATGAGTAATTGTTTGTCTGTTCTAATTTCATCACCCAAAATGATCTCAGTGTACTATATCGCTATGTAGGAGTTTCCTTCGTGATAAAGCGTGATTCAAACGTTCGCAAAAGTGTAATAGAGGAGATGCATAGGCGGACAATTGCACAACACAAATATTTCGCGTTTCGATAGATAAACTGTAATGCCAATGTTCATCCCCTGCGTGGAGTGCAGACAGACTAGGGTGACTCACTTTACACAATAAAAGAGATAGGGATGAAAAAGTTTGTAGTTTACGGCAGACAGTCCAGTCGACGGATGGGTTTAGAGATACGTGGATGTATAAAAAATGTTTACGACTAGAAAGGAATATAATTAGATGAAAAAATCTTTCATAAAAGGTCAGTCGTATATAGGCTCGCTGGATAAGATAATTAAGTTTAGTAGCTGGGTCGTCGTTAAGTAAATGTTGGATGAAATAAACCATTCCTTAGCAAACTTCTGCTTCGAGTGACATATACTATTTTTTTATTCAAAGTGAGCCTCGTATTTTTTATATTTATTTTGTCAAATGATTGGGGGAGTACTAACCAACCAAAAGCTATTCATATCACCCCAACAAATTTCAACTAGCGAATTCAAATATCCCTTAATAATATACTCAAATTCTTGAATGCGAACTAATTTATTGTTAGTCATAAATCAATCTTTCAACATTACATCAAAAAGGCGTAACTTTTCAACCGAAAATTCGCCAAAGAAATCAACAAATCGATAATAAAATCGGGAGTGTTATCTTACGATAACATCTCTTTAGTTAATTACTATGCAAGTCATCTTATATCAGTTACAATTTAACAGTTTCTAAATCGTAAACCATTATACTCATTTTAACCCAGTTTTAAAAATTGCGAATTTAACGTTAAAATAATCACTTCTCCATGCTTCAACTCTTCCATCTTACTTAGGAAAGTAGACTGCTGAAAGCAATTAGAAAATACATTCAACATAGAAAGACACTTAGAAAACCAATTGATTGAAAATATTCTTAAATAGTTCGCATCAGATATCAATAGTGAAACCAAAATTAACGACAAAAAAGAACGTATTAATAGTAGGGTTGTCATAATGAAAAAATGCCAGAAGAGAGATGGGGGAAGTAAATATGGTTTGACAAAGTGGGTGAAAGGGAACATGATAATCTTTTAATCTGCATACCTATAGGTATTTCATTTGTCTATTCAAGTCAAAAATAAAAAATTATTTCTTGACTTCTTCTTTCTCTTTTTTATATTCATTAGTGGCTATTATTAAAATATAAATTAAATCTCGCATTCAAACAACATAAAAAAAACGTTTACTGACCTATTAAAACAAATTTTAGTAGCAAACTCTGCATCGTTATTTTCACTAACACGCAACTCTCACCACCTACACGATTTTAGAATTCACACATTGCGTGCTGAAACTAATTTCTCGTTGGTTGGTACAAAGCTGAACTGGTAGGTACACGTTAAACTTGTCAGTTTTTAATATTTTTATCTTGCAATAAAAATAATCGCACCGTATGCAAAACTAGAAAAAAATATTGAAAAATCCCAACTGAAACGCAGAAATGAATTTATCTGCCAAAAGGTCAAATAAGCTTTGTTAATTGGTAGGTATAGTTTCAGTGATGTAAAAAAGTCTCACAAAATTTGTTTATATATTGAACATTAGAAAACTTCCCAGTTACATATTGTTATTAAACATTTCTTTTTGAGGCCGCAACTCAACAACAGCTACTAAAGAGGACAAAACTTTTCGAGCTTGTAAAATATCGAGTACCTATAAAGCAGAAAAAAGTACTTACTGGTACAGAATAATTTTAATGCGCAGCAAAATTATTTTCTCCATAAATAAACACGAAAATTTTAAGTACAAAAAACTTACCAAACTGTGTTTGCAACACAAAAATCCACAAACAACATACGTCCTTAATGTCCTTCATATTTTTTTGTTTTTGAACGTGAACCGAAGTTATTTACGTCATAACAAAAAAAATATATCAGTCTACAAATTTTCAAGAGTCACGCGATCACAAAATTTACCGCTAAAACAGAACTTTGCGTGCTTTATAAAGCTTCAACAGAGCTTAAAAGTATATGAGACAGTGGATTGAGCGTCGCAACGCTGAAGTCGAAGCGTCCCTTTACATATCCTGAATCCCAATTGCGCTTGTCCTCGCTAGACCGTTTCGAGGAATAAAACTTTTAGTCTGCGGTTCGTGCAACAGGATTCAGATATTACGGCGTAAACAATTTTTCATATTTAAAAAAACAGAAGTTTAAATACCTAGTTACAATAAAAATAAAAGCTGTCAAAAAACAATATGAGTAGCCACTTCTCCTAACCTAACAATAATAATAATATTGGTACTCATTCATTCAAAATGACAACATCAAAGAACTATTATTGTATTAAATAATCTACATTTTCATGTTGCATCAATTAAAAATGATATTATCTTTCAGGAAAACAAACGAAATTTATTAATATGTGACAGTTGTACATCTAAACGATAATTTTTTGTATTATCTATCAATTTATTTACATTTATCAATATCCCATGCAGAACGACATTATCTATTTACGAGTATTCATACTAATTGTTATTTTGTGAAATATCTCATTTGTTAGGATTGACTGCAAATTAATTTGTTTGTATAGAGATTAGGTTACTTTTTGTGAAAAATATCAATGCTATATTATACTTTTTAAATAATTTGATGCTGTGAGAAACGCACACATTATTATAACGACCGATTTATTTATTCTGAAAATATCGATTACAAAACTAATACAAATCCATCAATGAATGTACTTTCTCAATATTATGCATTTTACACAGTAACTGTAGCGTAAAAAACAGTTAGGTATCTACCCCTGTTTTAAATTTTAATATTTATCTTTTTAAAAGGATTAAATTGCCTGGAAGGCAATCAAATTAAATTAGAAACTCATTCTTTTAATTATAATGAAAGCGCTGCAGTGTCTATTATTCTTATTACTTTAATTTCTTCGTTATGGTAATTTTTTTGGGAACTTGATGTGCTTGTTAGATTAGTAAGAGGCTAATCCTGAATAGCTTTAGTGCGTGCATGTGAAGCATATATTTTAAAACATCTTAACAAAAATAAAGGCTAGTTTATCAAATAATTGTGTACACCCTATATTTATTTTGTTTCAGATAATTTTTTAAATGGAAAAATACCTATCCTCATCCAACAATAACATGGAAGTGGATTGCTCTCTAAAATCAGCACTGTTCCTAGTATTTAGGTAGGACAACCAAGGACGAATTCGCATGTCTATGCGTGGGTATTTCGTTCCATAGGGATAACATGACATCATTACAGGAGTTGATGCATCAAAAATATCAATATTTCAAACTTAAAAAACATAATTCCATTTGCATCAAATTAATTATCCCTAATAACCTATAATAATTGCTAATTATATCGAATATCCCGTCGAGTTGGATGGTTGTATAATTGTTTCTCGGAAATTAACCCTATATACAAGTACAAAAATATTTCAAGGCAAAGATAAAAAGATATCAACTCTATATTCAGTTAATAATTTATCTTGTTTTAATTGTAGGTAGATATGGACTTTTGAATGTTGATCTAATATGAAATTAATAATAAAGAAGCAAAATAAACATTTAAAGTTAAAAAAAATCTAATATGAATCATGATAAATTTGCTCCGATTCTAATCTATCAAAAATTAAATTTTCAACTCAACCACGCATTCTGTATAAAACTTATTAAAAGTGATTTAGAGCAAGCACTCTGGTAAATGATATAAAGATAAAGCTGCCTCGCATTTTTCAGATATTTCAATAGGGACGTTCGTAGAATACAAAATACCCATAAAATTCATTAAACTCAACCAAAGGAGAGAGCTTAAATATTTCTGCATAATAATATATGAAAACGCATAGCTCTCTCTCTCTGTGTAAATGATATGCATTCAAATATCTTCGAGTATCAAATAATATAGTACAGGGTTGTATATTTACTACTGATCTATCTTTATTTGGAAATCAATAATTTTAGCTCTACACTGTTAATAAGTTTAACTTTAAAATAAATAAATTTGAAATAAATAGTTGCCTTTTTATTATAGTTTATAAAAGGTATATATACATAGAAACATCCGATTTGTCTCGTTTATCTCCGCCCTCACTTGTTTTATTAGTTTCACAATGTGGCTAACGCGACTAGAGCTAATGAAAAGACAGCATACAATTTCCTTAGTCAAATATTTACAGTGAAAGGGCTTGTTATAACGAGAACGTAGAACAAGGGAAAATAGCAGGAATCACGTTCCAATGACAAAAACATATTATTTAGTTACATTAGATTTTTTTTATTATAAATTAACATTATTAAGGGAAAAGGTGGTGTGTTAATTATTAATAACAAATTAATGTTTTCAACTCGTTTGTTCCATCTAATCAGCAAGCATTTAATATTAATAAATTATACTCAAATATATCTACATGAAAAAATACTGTACTTGTACATTTCGAATTGAGAATCTCGTTTTTTTTAAACTGGTTTAAAAATATTTTTGTTAGAGAATAACTTGGAATTGTTTAAGAATTTGTTATGGAACTACACTGGTTTTTGGTATATATGTAATAGATATAATAAATGTTCTCGTTACATGTCAGGACTAACATATTTCCGACCGACTGTCTTCATTGAATTGACCAAAAACTATAAGGATATATATATAGGGTTGTCCAAAAAAAAACCGGAATTTCCTTTTTTATTGATATTTTTTTTATTTATAGGTCGATTTTGTTTGAAAGATAATTGATCAAGACACATTACTAATCTAATATTTCACGTTTTGTTTAAAAAACAAAATGGCGGACACATCCAAACTTTATCAAACTTTAAAACTGACTGGACATTTTTTGTTCCGCACTGTATATGTTTGCGAATTATTTTACGAAAGTTCAGACATTTGTGAATGTAACGAGAGGTCAAACATAGAAATCGGTCAAAAATTGTGTATGATGTATGGCTCGAAAAAAACAAGTATGTTATTACATAGTGAATTTTAATTTCTTTCGACATTTTCCAAAATCAAGTGGGCGAAATATTAGATTAGTAGTGTGTCTTGATCAATTATCTTTTAAGCAAAACCGACATCAATAAAATCGACCTATAAATAAAACAAATATCAATAAAAAAGGAAATTCCGGTTTTTTTTGGACAACCCTATATAATCAAAGAACTGTAACTGTAAATGAATTTCGGTTCATTAACCTTTCCTTGATAATCTGATGTAGATATCTGGATGCAAATTCAATAAATAATATATTAAAAGCATTTTCAAAAATATATATTCTAAATATTCATATAGAGAATGTTAATAGTATGACACAACTAAGAATTATGTCGAAAATTACTGTGAAATTTACCACGGAAATATTGCCAAGACTTTCTCCAAAAACTTGGAATCCGTTCAGTAAATCTTCCAAAAAAAACTCAACTTTATACAAATATAAAGTTTTTAAGACATATGGCGTTAGCACATTAAAAGTTATCTTTATTATTCATTCTTTTCTTTTTAATTTTTTGAATAATATACCACAAAAAACATACAGAAGATATCTTTATTATTATTATAACGAAAAAGGTATTGAAAGAAAACTACTTAAACTCATGAAATTAATGTAATTCAATTTATAATTTGTTAATGTTATATTTAACAAAAATTGGTTTCTGCACCTTCAAGTGCAGTTCCGAAAAGTACCATGGTTCCTTTATGGTTCAGCATATCCCAACTGTATTCGATGCAGTTCAAATCTGGTGATTTAAGAAGAAGACGTCAATTATTGATTTCATTCCCTCAAATCTGCTGAAGGAATATATTTATTTATATTTGGAGGAAACCGGCTGCTAATATTTTTTATTCACTCATATTGAACCGTCAGCAATCTCATATTCCGGCAATGAAACGAACTGGAATTACATAAAAAAATTCCTACAATCTTGCGTTACGTTTACACCACACTTTTACGGTAATCTTTATTTTTGAGTTCCAAAACAACATTTTCCGCAGCCTGAAAAATATACACCAAATATAATGTCAATTTGATATATTTAAACATAAAATAAAAAGTAAATATGAAAACTAAAACCAAACTACTGAAAATAGTATCAGAACAAGAAAATATTAGAAATTGTTATGTATCGGGTGTCTGATTAAGAAGTTTAATCTGACACCCTGTACAGACTATTCAATATTTAAATAGAATCTACTAAAAAATAATAAACTTATATTGCTTTTGCTGAACTCGATATTTGCACATTACTCCAGTAAAAATCCACTATTACTTCACTTATTATTCATTTTTTTATGGTACTTACGTTTCTAACATGTTCGATTGAATCATAAACCAAAGCCTCCAAAGTATCCTTTACCGTGGCATTCCAATACATTTTCACAACACTTAATTTTTGAGTTTTACTAAACCACAACAAAAAATAACAAGTCCTTTCTCGTAACAACGGATTCGAATGTCGCAGCAAATCAATAAAATTAACACGACACATCTCTTGATTATCCGATTCGGATAAAAGAATTTTTTCTACGACGTCGCTGTTCTCTGGTAATCTATTCATCAACCGAGTTAAAATTGCTAGGATATCAGCTGCCACTCGAACTTTACTTTTATCTGAAATAAATAATAGTTATTTATGCAACAAGTGCAAAAAACACGTTTTGCAAGAGTTGCATACAATATTTTTTCTAAATTCATGCAAAAACTGGAAAATTACAATATAAATATGTCAAAAACCTAATCTAACCTAATAAAACTGAACCCGTTCTTCTTTTTTGTATTTTTATGGCCTCCACCTTGTCAGTACTTAATCATAGCTGGTTTTGGCCTTGACCATTTAAATTTTAAATAATTAAAGATTTTTGCAAAAATTGTAACTCGTTGAGACTAAGTGGTAAGATATACATATATTATTGTTGTATTAAAGCAGGATCAGGTACTCGCTATGGATTTTTATTTAATTTAAATGTTTATGTTTGTCATTAATCATCACAAAACTGACACAAGAATGACAGATGACAGATGAGTGCAATAAAGTAAATGTGGTGCACAAAAATGTTGTTTTTTGCATAAATGTATAAAAATAAATAAATGTGTGAAAAATTGTTAAAGAATAAAAATATTACTTACAAGTTAATGATAAGAATAATTTCACGATATTGAAAACTGATAATACAACGATGGCATCACAAAACTGTATCAAAAATTCGTCGTCGAGATGTACGAGGTGAGCGATGAGAATAAAAATGTATTCCAATGTTTGAAAATCCTCATTTGTTAGTTCCGATGATTTTTTAAATCTTTCAGCAGTCAGTTGAGAAGCGGAATTTGTTGGTGAAGTGTCTGAAGATGAATCAACTTTTAACTCGCGTAAAAGTAACTTCATTGTATACACCAGATTAGGAATTACTTTTATTTCGGAATATACCTACAAAAAAAATTTATTACATTATAATAAAAATGAAATGATTCTCAAGACTTACTTTTTTAATGTCCAATAAACAACTTTCCGTTACTCCTTTGACTACAAAAGGTATTGATAGTAATCTAGTAACGAAACTAATAACTTTCGGACTGGAATTTGGATTTTTTAAAGGAGATATCAATACATTAGCCTGAGTAGACTGAGTCAGTGAAATCATCTCGCCGTTCATTACTTCTTGTATAGTTTTTGTCAAAAAAACAATCCATTCGTCAGTTTCTATGGGCTGGTTGTCTTCTATGAAGTTAAATATTTTCATTGAACCTGAAATTAACCATTTATTATTTATATTGAAACATTGGTTCATAAATTCTTACTTTTTCTTTGACTTCCTAGACTGGTTGTTTCAGTATTTATATTTTGACAGCTCTCCTCTACAGCCAAACATTTATCGTTTACATTGCTCAAAGTTGTGTTTTTGGTTGAATCTTCTAGATTATTATTGTTTCGATAATCTTGGTCGTATTGTTTGCTAGTCTTCATTTTAATTGGTTTACTGGACATTGTTTGTTCCTGAAGTTCGTTACTTTTACTAGATACTCTAAAAAAGGACACATACGTTATATTAACTTATCTGATTATACTAAAAAAACTTACTTCATTAATTTGTTTTTGACACTTTCCTTTCTCTGCTGTTCTTTAGCATGCGAAGAATTTGGCGATAACGGTCTAGTCAATGGCTGAGCTGAAGTGTTGGTTACAATATTAATATTACCTTTAACGAATGGATGTTTTAAAATTTCTTCCCATGTTAATCTTTTCATTGGGTTTTTCTGAAGCAGTCCCTGAGAAAATTAATGCATAGATTCACGATATAGGTGCAGCTGGAACAAATTTCCAAACACATACCTTTAAGAAAGAGATACAGCTATCTGACAAAAATGTTGGCCACTGAATTTGTTCATGTCTGATCAATCTTATCAAATGCAAAATAGAAGCAGTACAAAATGGAGGAGATCCCATTAGAAGTTCATAAATAATACACCCCAAAGACCAAAGATCAGCAGTGTAATCATAAGCCTGTTCATCTATTAGTTCTGGAGCCATGTATAAAGGAGTACCTACAACAGATGTAAAAGACATAATGGTGTTTTGTTTCTGGAAAAATTATGTTTGTTAAGCATTACATATATTTTGAATTCATTACAATATTTAAAAATACATTGTTTGATAATGTCTATAATACATGTTTCAAGTTTCAATGATTACCTACCTTTAATAGATGTTAGTACATGGGTTCCAGTACTCATATTTCTGGCAAATCCAAAATCACACAGTTTTGCAGTATTATCCAAGTCTAGTAATATATTTTGAGGTTTCAAGTCTCTGTAAATTACTTAAATCAGTCCATACGTTTGCACACCAATTGTGAGAAATTATAATAATTTTTAATTTAAATATAATACAGTTGATACCTGTGAAGAACTCTATTGGAATGTAAATAGTACAATGCAGAAACTAAATCCCACACAATTTTTTGTACTTTATCTTCAGATAAATATCCAACTTTTCCCAAAACACCTGTTAATTCTTTATGAGCGAACTCGGTAATAACAACAATCTAAAAAAAAAAACAATTACTTTGGTTGACTATACAGTAGAAACAGTTTACCTCATTCTCAGTTTCAAAGCAATCCAACATTTGTATAATATTTGGATGGTGTAGATCCTTTTGTATATCACATTCCCTTCTAAAACCTTTCAGTTCCTTAACTGATCTACCTCTCTAAAATTGGATTATTATTAGAATTTTACAAGGCAAGGCTCTCAGTGAAAACATACTTTACTTATAATTTTAAGGGCAACAAAAGATCCTGACGAACGTTGCTTAGCCTTATAAACCCTGCCAAAAGATCCTTCTCCTAGGCTTCCAATAACTTCATATTTCTCCATCTTTTATTATAAAATTTTCAATTGATTGATATTTAAAATTAGAATAAATTCATTATTTACTTGTGAAGTGAATGGTGATTTTGTTTAGTGGTCTGCACAGTGCACAGTATGTGCACAGTTTACTCCGTTTACTCAACCCGTGGTCGTTTGTGGTGTGAGTGTGAATAGATGTGAATCATAGAGTAATAAAAAGAACTTATTAGTATTACTCTATGGTGTGAATCAAGGTTTAAGGATAGACAAGGTGTGTTCTTGCGCATCCATTTTCACTGACCAATGGCAATACTTTCCCAGGATCGGCCATATTAACTTTCTAACCAATCAGATAAACGCGCGGATTTAAGATAGTTCAATGGAATAACTGCCTAATGAACTATTCTGATTCATATTGGTATGAAAAAATTGAAAATGAATCGAAACTTTTTAAGGTATGTAATTTAGCAGCGTATCATTATATTATTATACTTAAACGTGCACTCGTTTAAGTAAACCAATATGGCCGAGTCTGGGACTGCGCAAAAGCAGTCGAAAATCGTTTGTTCCGAAGAACACACCTTGTCTATCCTCACACCATGGCCAACTGTCAATTGTCATGTCAGACAGATTGTGACATTTTATGACATGACGTATGACAGAAAATTCGTTGAAGATTTTTTGATTATAATTATAAAATGTCTCAAAAAATTGATCCTAGAGAAGTATTAATATCTCTTAATGAACTTGGATATACCAATATAAGTGCACAGCAATTGAAGGATTTTATTATAGGTAGTATTATAATTTAATATACCTACTTTTTAATTAATAATCTAAATTTATTCTTTTGCTTCTAGATTTGAAAAAAATTATAAAATATGAATTAAAAAAATCTGTGGGGCATGCCTTTGTTATATCTGATTCTAATAATTACAGTACCCCAAAATATGCTGAACACAAATTAAAACCTCAAAACTTTCAGAGTAATGATATTTTTGAAATTCTTCACAACTATCCTACACAAGCATCTAAAGCTAAAATGGTAAACAAAATCGATCGACAAATTGCAATTCATATAACACATCCAAAAAAGAAGAATATTGAACATGAACATTGCATTCATTTAGAAAATGATGTGAAATTGAATTATGTGAAATGTACTAGTAAAAAACCTTTGTCTAATATAGAATCCATAAGTACTGAACTTATGATCAAGGAAGAAGATATACAACAAACTAAAATTGATAGCTCCAAACGAAAGTTAGAATCTGAATTATCTTCACAGAGGCTGTTGCCCACATCTAAGCAGAGTCACAGGCAGAGTGCTATTAGTTCATCTGTTCCAAGTTCAAAATTTAAGAAGTCTAAAACTGCAGGTACCTAAAATTTTGCATTTACAAATTTGTCAACACGTTTAACTCAATAAATATGCTTTAATATAATTTTATTAATTAATTTAATTGTTTGCAATGTCTTTTTAATTATATATTTGTTTGGGTGTGTCTAAGAATATGCTGCCTTATGTAGTAAACACTCATTTTTTGTGCCTAATAAACATTCTATTTTAGTGCTAAGGAATACTTCTTCTACTAAATCTTTAAAAAAATCTGATCCTGTTGCTTTATATCATCAATACCAAGAAGAGTGGAAAAATACAAAATTTCCAGGTGAAGACAACCATTTAGATTTGCGGTGGGCTGTTAGGGAAAAACTTATAAATGGACCTCCAGTGGAAAAACCTCTGAGAAAGTGTAGCAGTACGAGAAAAGTTTATTAGTTAGGTTAGGTAAATGAGTGAATGTTTTGTTTTTATTTCAAAGGAAAGTAATTTAATGTAATATAAGTTTATACTTCATATTAGGCTGTGGTCACGTATGTTTTATTTCTGACAATACCTTTGTTAATTATTTATATTAATGAATAATTGCGAAATTCCAGCACTCTATTTGTTTTTTGAATTTATTTAAACAGTTTTTACCGTGGGGTAAAATTCACGCTCACTATGGCTAACTAATATTGGTTTATTAAAGAAACATGGTTTGTGCACGTTGTTAGCCAGAGATAATTTACTAATTCTTACTTAAAAACCATACATTCCATAAGATCTGCATAACAATGAGATCACCTACTAGGCAGGCAACACGCGATACTGTGTTCGCCATAGAGTACTCTTTGGTGTCAACTTGTCAGTTTGTTTCTACAGAGACCTCTGGTTACTATATCAATAAGTTCAATAACCATAAAATCAAAATACTTCAACCTCTGCCTATAACTATTTATAGGAGCTAAATCGATTTAAAAGTTTTAAATTGTGATGGAAATTGTAAATTTGAATTAAAAATGTCTTTAAAACAAGATTTTAAGCAACTAGTTAAGCCCTACTATATATTTAATATCTTATTAAGTATTTCTTACATATCCCTAAAGAGAATTTCCGGAGTATGTAATTATTTATTTGATACTAACAATTGCGAATTTGAGGGGGTAAGTGTTCATTAATATTTTAGGTTTCATAATTGGTTTTGACATAAAATAAAAAAAAGCATATTAACCTAATTTTCATTGTTTAAATAATAATGTAATTTACCACCCACCTACATAGATGTTATGCCATTTAGATTTGCCTTACTGTATTTTAAGTGTCACTGGAGGTTAATTTTGTTTCAGAGAGAAACAGAAATATTATTTTTCCTCATAATAGTAATAGCAATAAGAACCAGGAAAGCAGGAAGTGTGTCTATGATTAACTATTTATCATCTAGTTTCATCTATACCAAAGTAGCAAATTTAATACTATGGTTTAGTGCTGATGTACTGATGGGTATGGTGTATGGAATAATTTTTATATGTGAGTAGTCACTTTTTATTGAAACAATGTATGAGCACAGCCTGAGTAACAGTAAGCGAAATTATCCTTATATCTTATTTTTAGTGGGAGCACTACTTTTTCCTGAACCAACTTGTTGTGGACCAGATAAAGTAATATACTTCAGGGGCGTTCAAGGATTAGATGAGGAATTACAAAGAGATAAAAAAATTACGTGGATAGTTACTTTTTATACTGTTTGGAATCCAGCATGTGTAAATTTCGCACCAGTTTTTGCTAAACTTAGCACTGAATATGATTTGGAAACTCTTAAATTTGGTAAAGTGGATATTGGACGACATCCTGATGCTGGGAAAAAATATCAAGTCAATGACAGTAGTATGAGTAAACAGTTGCCAACAGTCATTTTGTTTAATGAAGGAAAAGAAATGATAAGAAGACCCATGGGTGATAGTAAAGGAAAGTTAATTCAATTTTCTTTTACTGAAGAAAATGTTGTTAATGTATTTGGATTGAAAGATTTATATGTTAAATCGAAAAATCAGATCAAAAGTAACGGCAGTAAACAACATACAGAGTAGAATATTATATTTAATGCTTGTTGTGATTATTATTTTATAATTTTTGCCATATATAGTATAGTATAGGAGTGTTGTTGTTTTCTTGTGTATGGATAGGTGAAAATTAATAATACATGTAAAGGTTGACCTAATTTATTAAAAAAAATTAAATAGACATGCTCAACTTATTTTTTATTTGATCAAATTCCAGATATAAAATAAACAATTTTATTATACAAAGTATAATTATGTATTTGAAAATATCTTTTTATGTGAGAATTGTCAGTGTGTATTTCACTCTGCCGTCTCTCTGCTATGTTGTAATATTGCACAAAGCCAACCCTGTTACATTATTCAATGGATTGTTTTTCTTTTTTACAATAATTGTTTTTAAACATACTCTCTATGCTAGTATTTTTATAAAAAGCTTTGTAAGAGAATTTATGACACTGATTGCGATAAAAGTTCTGTTTATTTAGCAAAATTAACACCAACGTTATAGGCGACAACAGTTACATGATCTAATTTACCAGGTAAATTTTGAACTTTTTCCAATCCCTTTTTTCGACGTATTTTCTTCTCATGACCGCTAATTTCCGCCAATACACCATTTTTATCATCAAAGTACAAATCTTGATCTTCAAGAGTGTGACGTTTTGCTGATGTTATGCTTATCGTATAACTTATCAGATTTTCACATAATTGTTTTGCCGTCGTACACGGAGAGTCTTTACCTAAAATACCAATCTGTCAAAAATAACATATACACTTTGTAAAGATTCTAGTTACCTGTTAAACCATTTTTCAAAATATCCTCCATCAACAGCAACTGCAGATCGTATCTCTGATTCGGAGTTATATACGGTATTCCATCTTCATTTCTCACTATTGGTTTTGCATTTGAACTTCTCATATCTATCGTTGTTTTCGATCGTAAAAATTTGTATCCAGTTTCCATCCTACTTGTCGGTTTGCTAAATTTTTCTTCGATTATTTGTTTGTCTCTAGTCAAAGAGGTTTTAGATTTATCTTGCTCCTTAGTTTGATTGGTTGTTACAACTGTGGATTGTTTACTATACTCACATTTTGAAGTTTCATCTAAAGAATTCTGACTCATAAAAGCAGCTTTAAGCGGATTATACTCTGATTCTACATCGAAATTTACACTACTTTCTTCATTAGAATTAGCTTCAACTTCTCTAGCTACATTTTCACCAGAATTATCTATTTTTAATTGATTACTACTATTGGAATGTTGAACTGAGGAGGTATCTACGCCCTTAGGTGCAATTTTTTTTAATGAAGACGAGGAAGACTTATTGGGCACAAAATTACTACTTGAAGTATTTCTGCTAGATGCATATTTTGTCTTAGATTTTCTAGGAGGTTTTAGAGGAGGTTTTTGACTAGCAGGTTCAGCTTGACTGGTGGGTTTCTTAACTGAAGGCTTAATTTCTAAAGACATTTGAGATTGTTGTTTGGTATGGATAGATTGTTGATCATTTTTTATATTAATAGCAAATTTACAAACATTTGGATCAAAATTATCTGTGAGACCATCGCTCGCAACCATAACAATATCTCCTTGTTGCAAGGTTGTAACTGAAAGTGTAAGATTGCTAAGTTCTGGGTTAATACCATCCACTGGACCTAAAGCTCCTAAAGCATCCCTCATATCTCTGTTACAATTGATATCGTGGGAGCCTGCATAATAAAACAAAATCATAAATAAACATTAAAAAGCGAAATTTTTTTATGTTCCGACAATGTTAAACTTACCTTTAGTAAGTTCCCTTATTCCATATTTCCTAGAATAAATGTAAGCCAAAGTATCGCCCACATTACAAACACAACACACGTACTGAATTTCAGTTTCTACTTTTTCGCCGTTGGGCGTACTAATTCTTCGTTCTGATTTCTGCTTTAACGGCAAAACAACTGCTACGGTCAAAGTGGTCAACATACCCTTAAACAATAATTAATTGTAGGTACATAAGAAACTATAAATTTCTATATGTACCTTATTTTCCAATATGAGATCATGAGCACAATTGAATGCCCTTAAGAGACATATAAATATTTCTCTTGTAGTACTAAGATTTACTTTTTCATCTAATATTGCACTCGACAAAGAGCTCTGCTCCGTCTTGATGGTAAGATTTTCGAAGGGTTTTGTATCGTTGAATATTGTTTTATTTAAATAATGTAAGCTACCATGTACTGCTGATTTAGCTGCTATGCTCGCCTTTTCACCTAAAAGATATTGGAGAGTATAAGAAGGGATTGATTGAGACACGTCATATTACAAATTAAATTAAAAAAACTACAAGTGTTGCATTAAATTATTAAATTAAGATTAGTGATGAAGAGTTTCAAGAAGTTAAAACATAACATACCTACCCCAATTTACTCCATCAGCTACAGCTAAAATAGCAGAATCGCTTCTAGCAATTATACCAAAACAATCTGCGATGGGATTTCCGTTTTTATTTTTAGTAACTAAATTTCTGTCATAAAGCGAATCAGAAAGTCCGTAAACATATTCTGATTTCCTACGCCACTCCTTAGGAAGCAACAAATCATCATTTTGTAGCCTAGAGTTGTTTGTAACACATTCACCACCTTAAATAGATAAAAGTTATTGAAACTTTAAAATATTTTTATTATTTTAAGTAGTTTTTTTCATTTCAAACAAAGCGCAAAATAACAACCAAACAATAAAATAAAAAAATTATCTCTGTCCTTTCAAAGATCAACAACCAAATGAAGACATTATGAAAAATTTTAAAACATTATTAAAGAAAATACTGACAACTTTCGATATTCTTTAATATGTAAATTTAATATACAACATGAATTTATGTAATGGATATTAAATCAGCAATTTATCGTTAAAAATTGAGAACCTACTCAACAATATATAAAAAAAATGTGAAAATGTTATTACAGAAATCTAAAAGCAATTCTAAAAACTAGGCATACAATAAACAGGTACATGCAATATAAACATTATTTATTTGTATAAGTGGTTTATTCATGCTAGAAAGTTGGTAATTGAAAATGTGCCTACTCCTATCTAGTTGATATTTTAAAATTTGCAACGATAATAAACAGTTAAAACAAAAAATTTGCTGTTTTTTTTATTCAAGCCGAGCATTAACCTTTATAATTATTTAATTTTTAGTTGCAACAAGTAAAGCACATACAACATCATTCACTTTCAGTTTATTAAACCTCAGCTGTGCATTTCACATGAAATTATTTCCAAATACATGTCAAATCATACTTGAAAAATATTTTACCCCTAATATTTGGTCTTTCAATTTTGATTACTTTTCCTTTTTTCTGGTGATGAAAAGGATTACCTTCACTTTTTGATTTTGAAAGATGATAATTTTCATTTGTTTTTTCTGCATGTTTGAATCCCCCTTTTTCAGAAGTTACACTTCCTATTTCAAATTTCTTCTGTGATATACAATCTATATTATTCTTTCCTTGTTCCTTATTTACAATGGTATTTTTTTTATTGTGACTGAGTACACAATTATTTTTACTTTCCACTGTTTTGGAAATGTTTTTGGAATAAAAACTTGTATCAATTTTTGTTTTTTCAATTTCTATATTAAAATCCTTGATGCTACCTAAACTATGACTTTTGCTACGTCTTTTTGGTCTATTAATAACACAGTATTCATTTCCAGCAACCTTAATAACCATTGTTGCATTGTCTATTGGTTGTCTTGTGCTGATTTGGATAGATTTTTTTGGTACAGTAGATTGTACTGAAAGAAGCTCATTAGAATACTATGATTACAATTTAGTCAATCCACCAAAAAGAAAAGAACTAGTGGTATAGTATATTGAGTTTTTGACAAAATATAATCAACATTTTATTTTATTCATGTTTAATACTTACTATCTGGTTCGTCATCATGTGTATCTATGTAATCTATGTCATCATCTAATACTGACAAATGCTTTTCTCTTCTTTTAACTGTAGTTAGACCTCCATTTGGTCCAGAATAGCACCCCACAACAGTATCTGGTCCATTATCATAAACACCTAGATCATAAGTAGGTAAATCGGTGGGATTTTTTCCATAGATAATTGGAGGACCTTCTGTTATGGTGATATGGCTTTATATGTAATTTTTAAAATCAGTACCACTTGAAATTAAGTTTTATTTTTAAACTTACCCCTGTAAATACTTAGTTATGAACGAATTTTCATTAACATTGTGCCTTCTTCTTTGTTCGCTGTGAAAACTCAGTTGTCTGAAATAACTTGAAACTCTTTTTCGGAGTGATGGCATGACTGGAACAACAATATAGTTGAATAAAGTTATTTGCCTATAATTAACCTCATTTTACCTATTTTCGTTAAAATCAACTTGGGCTAATGTTTGTTTACCCCATATAAAGTATCAATTTCCAGTATGTTCAATATTTTATTTTATAATATAACTTGTATCAATATATACAGTAATAATAAACTGTGTGGTCACACCCAAATCAACAAAACAACCATAAAACAACCATCATACAATAAAAACTTTAGCATACGATCATGTCCACAATCATCTACAAAAACGAAGAACTTCTTCTTTTTCGTGATCAAAAACCAAGTCTTTTGTCAGTTTATATGTTAACAAATTGAATTGATAATTTTTAAACATGAAATTTTCATTGTATAGCCTAGTATAATTTTATTTTGTCACTCCGTATTACATGAAACTATAACCAAAATCTTTTTTAAGATATTGAATAAAGAAACCAAATGAAATTTGCGCTACCCTTTTTTCAAGGTAACCGATTAAGAAACCAAAATGAAATTTGCGCTACCTTTTATTCAACGTAACTGATTAAGAAACCAAAATGGAATTTGCGTTGCCTTTTTTAAGAAATTGAATTCAGAAACCAGAATGAAATTTGCGTTACCTTTTTTTAAAAATTGAATTAAGAAACCAAATAGAATTTGCGCTACCTTTTTTTCAAGAAATTGAATTAAGAAACCAAATCGAAATTTGCGTTACCTTTTTTCAAGAAATTGAATTAAGAAACCAGAATGAAATCTGCGTTACCTTTTTTTAAGAAATTGAATTAAGAAACCAAATAGAATTTGCGCTACCTTTTTTTTCCAACGTAACTGATTAAGAAACCAAAATAAATTTTTTTAAAAAAAAGAAGAATAAAGAATCTGAATAACCTAACCTAAAGTGAAAGAAAATCTAAAATCTACTATTTTATACTTTCATAGGGTTTTCTATTAAAAAATCTAATAATTCAGATAACTTTTACCAGTTTAATTTGAGAAGAATTTGGGAATATTATTAATTGATCTGCCATTATACTCGTAAGTCAAGAGTTAAAGACACGTACCAGACATTCTGATAGAGGCTAGACTTGTCTAGCAAAGGTAAGAGCAGAAGCTAGAGAAAAGAAGGAATGGGAAAAGGCTTTAGACTTTTGCTAGATCTCTAGAGAGGTACAGAGAACATGAACTTCTTAATTGAAAAGGAGTAGGAACAAAGTGTAGGAGAGATAAATAACAATATATAGATAGTTGATTGATTTGAACATCTACTTACTCCCTTTGAAGAATGAGTTCCACCTTCACAAGAGTGGGTACAAAAGGTAGGTAAATAGATTTTAATTCTGAATGTAATAATTTATTCTTGCTTTTTAGGAGCAAAAAAGGGACAGACTAATTTGCGAGACGTCGAGATAGAGGTTACGAATATAATTGCAATGTCCATATGAATATCAAAGAAATACCAGCTCCAATGTCAGCTGCTACTTCTGCTCCAAGTAGTTTCATACCAAGTGAAGCTCCGTTGCATTCCAATAACAACAAAATAAAATGCCTTTTATTTTTAGTGATTATGTATGAATTTAAAGTTAAGTTATGTAATTTTTAATCTCAAATTTTTACTTATATTTTATTACCTACTGCTATGGTGACATTAATGGCAAATTGAAAAAAAAGACCATCCATGCAAAATGTCTTTTTCTGTACAGAGAAATATAGAGAAATCTTGAAACAAAATCGAAGTGGTTTAAGTGAATGGGGACATAAAAGAATCAAACATGAAGAATGGAAATAGTAGAATCATGTAAATAAAAAGGCAAATCAAATGTAGCTAGGTACCTTGTACTTAGATGAATTATTGGCTTAAGGTAAAATAGATGGACTTTTTGCTGTAACAATTCTTTCTCCAATTTTTGAATTTTATTTGTATCTCGAAAATATTGTGTGTGTTATTAGGAATATTAAATACTTGATAACGATCATAAGCTGTATTAATTTACACAAACGACAATGTTATCTCCATCACAGACCATTCCAATCATCTACAAAAACGAAGGAAAAGAGCTGTCATTCAGCAGCTTCTTCTTTTTCGTGATCAAAAACCAAGCCTTTTGTATATGTTAACAAACTAAATTGATAGTTTTAACTCTTATAACATGAAATTTTTATTTTATAGCCTAGTATAATTTTATATGGTCACTAAGTATTGTATGAGGTATGCAATTTCATAGGCATTAATGTATTTTTATGGTTTGGTTGCCTACCTTTTTGACAGATGTCAGATTTATAAATTTAGAGATCTATGATTGACATTTCTGGAATTTATTGTGATCTATGAACACCACCTATTTAAAAAAGAAGAATAATGAGGTATGCAATTTCATAGGCATTAATGTATTTTTATGGTTTGGTTGCCTACCTTTTTGACAGATGTCAGATCTATAAATTTAGAGATCTATGATTGACATTTCGGGAAATTATTGTGATCTGTGGACACCACCTATTTAAAAAAGAAGAATATCCTCCTAACCTAAGAATCTGTAAAATATGTCAAAAATGAACAGTAAAATTAATAGAAAATTTAAGTACTAAAAGTAGAGGAGATGCTTTCAAATGACGACTAATCGTTTTTGAAAGACTTGTAACCAAAGCCACAATAAACAGATAAGAATTTCTTGAGAATAATTTCAAATGTGTCAATCATCAAAGCTCCCCTTATAGAATATTGACAAGTAAAGAATACTTGCAAATCATTTTCAACTATCCATCTATATAATATTTCGCTTGAAAAAAGAGGCTGAACAAGACACAAGCACAAGGTACGAGAAATTTTCTAGTTATGTATTTTTATGTTGTTCAACATTAATCTTACGGGTTGTAGAAAAAAGCAGTCAGAGCAGTGGAAAGTACCTATGTAAGTTCAATGGAGGTTTAGTGAAGAAAATTGACAAAACCACAACTAAGAGATCTAGATCAAACACAAGGTGAGATAAATTTTTTTTTTTTACTTTCATATAACTTTTACTAGTTTGATTTGCGGGAAAAAATGGTCATTAACAATTTTTGAGACAAATATAGGATACATATGACAGCAAAAAGGAAGGGTAAGAGAAGAAGCTAGAGAAAAGGAATGGGAAAAGGCTTTAGCCTTTTGATACATCTCTAGAGAGGTACAGAGAACATGAACATCTTAATTGCATAGAAACAAAGCAGAGGAGAGATAAATCAAGAAGAGTTAACATAATATATTGATAGGTAATTGATTTGAACATCTACTTACTCCATTTGAAGAATGAGTTCCACCTTCACAAGAGTGGATACAAAAGGTAGGTAAATAGCTTTTAATTCTGAATGTAATAATTATCTCTTGCTTTTTAGGAGCAAAAAAGAGACAGACTAATTTGCGAGACGTCAAGATAGAGGTTACAAATATAATCGCAATGTCCATATGAATATCGAAGAAATACCAGCTCCAATGTCAGCTGCTACTTCTGCTCCAAGTAGTTTAATACCAAGTGAAGCTCTGTTACATTCCAATAACAGCAAATTAAAATGCCTTCAATTTTTAGTGATTATGCATGAATTTAAAGTTAAATTGATTTGTTTATTTGGATATTTTTGTCATATATAGGGCTCTTGGTGTGTTAAATTTTGAATAAAGTTTTTAAAAAATCTTAAATTTTCTCTTATATTAAGGACCGTCGCACAGTATTTTTAAAACCTATTGTTATTTGAAAAGAAAGACTGTCCATGCAATTGGATGTTGTAGAGCAGAGTTTATATGAAGATGTACTATTGGTAAGCAAGTGAAGCTCTTCCAGGCTCGACTATCATCCGATTCAGTCATAGTCCTTGGTAAATGGTAAGTCTTATTAATAAAAGTTGGTGTCTGTGTATAAACAAATTGATTTATTGATAGGGAAATGAGAGGTTGTTGGTATGTATAGTAAGGTATGTAAAGGCAGTGCTGTGCAGCATTGCAAAGACAGGAAAAAATATAGAAAGGCAAATCAAATGTAGCTAGGTACCTTGTACTTATGTGAATTATTGGCTTAAGGTAAACTTTTTGCTGTATCAATTCTTTCTCTAATTATTAAATTATATTTGAGTCTTGAAAATATTGTGTGTTATATCGAGGAATCCAAGGAATATTAAATACTTGATAACGATCATAAGCTGTATTAATTAATTATTAATTTACACAAACGACATGGTTATCTCCATTCAAATCATCTACAAAACCGAAGACCGAAGGAAAACAGCTGTCATTCAGCTTCTTCCTTTTCGTGTTCAAAACCAAGACTTTCGTTAGTGTATATGTTAACAAATTAAATTGATAGTTTTAACTCTTATGCCATGAAATTTTTATTTTATAGCCTAGTATAATTTAATTTGGTCACTCCGTATTAAATAAAAATGTAACCAAAATGAAATTCAGCTTACTTTTTTTAGGAAACCGAATAAAATTCTCGCTACCTTTTTTTCAACGTAACTGATTAAGAAACCAAAATGAAATTTGCGCTACCTTTTTTCAACGTAACTGATTAAGAAACCAAAATGAAATTTGCGTTACCTTTTTTCAAGAAATTGAATTAAGAAACCAAAATGAGATTTGCGTTACCTTTTCTCAAAAAATTGAATTAAGAAACCAAATCGAAATTTGCGTTACCTTTTTACAAGAAATTGAATTAAGAAACCAACTAAAATTCGCGCTACCTTTTTTTTCAACGTAACGAATTAAGAAACCAAAATGAAATTGTTACAAAAGAAGAATCTAACCATTCTAACCTAAAGTGAAAGAAAATCTAAGTAATGAAACCAAGGTAAAGGGAATGCTTTTAAGTTTCATATGACGACTAATCGTTTTTGAAAGACTTGGAACAAATGAGAATTTCTTGAGAATAATTTCAGATGTGTCAATCGTCAAAGCTCCCCTATAAAATATTGACAATTAAAAAATTTTCAAGTACCCATTTATTTATATTTCATCTGACGAGAGAGGCTGAACAAGACAAAAGCTCAAGGTACTATAAATTTTTTAGTTATTATGTATTTTTTTATGTTTTATAACATTCTTACGGGTTGTAGAAAAAAGCAGGCAGTGGTGGCTTAGTGAAGAAAGTTGAAAGACCACAACTAAGAGATTTAGTTCAATCACAAGGAAAGATAAATTTTATACTTTCATATGGTTTGCTATTAAAAAATCTAATAATTCAGATAACTTTCAGAAGAATGTGGGAATATTATTAATTGATCTCCCATTTTACTTGTAAGTCTTTAAAAGTTGAAGACACCTACCAGACTTTCTGATGGAGAATCATATGACAGAGAGGAGAGACACCATCTGACAAGGGTAAGCGAAGAAGCTAGACAAAAGGAATGGGAAAAGGCTTCAGCCTTTTGCTAGATCTCTAGACAGGTACAGAGAACATGAATGTCTTAATTGAATAGGAACAAAGCAGAGGAGAGATAAATCAAGAAGAGTTAAGATAGGTGATTGATTTGAACATCTACTTACTCCATGTGAAGAATGAGTTCCACCTTCACAAGAGTGGATACAAAAGAGGTTATGAATATAATCGCAATGTCCATATGAATACCGAAGAATTACCAGCTCCAATGACAGTTGCTACTTCTGCTCCAAGTAGTTTCATACCAAGTAAAGCTCCATTGCATTCCTTTTATTTTTAGTGATTATGCATGAATTCAATGTTATGTAGTTTTTAATAAAGTTTTTGAAAAATCTCAAATTCTCACTTATAATAAGGACTGTTGCACCGTTTTTTGACAACCCACTGCTATGGTAACATTAATGGCATATTGAAAAGAGACCAACAATGCAAATATTTCATTTTGTACAGAGAAATATAGAGAAGAGAAGTCTTGAAATAAAATTGAAGTGGTGTAGGTGAATGGGGAGATCATAAATATCAACATGGACATAAAAGAAACAAACATAAAGAATGGAAAGAATAGAATCACGTAAAGCCAAGAAAAAAGGTAAAAGGGCAAATCAAATGTAGCTAGGTACCTTGTACTTATATTAATTATTGACTAAGGTAAAATAGACGGACTTTTGGTTGTATAAATTCTTTCTCCAATTATTATTGAATTTTATTTGTGTCTCGAAGATATTAAATACTTGATAACGATCATAAGCTGAATTAATTTATATTTATACAAAACATTCCATTCCAATCATCTACAAAAACGAGCATTCAACTTCTTCTTTCTCTTGAATCTTGATCAAAAATTTGTTTTGACAGATGTCAAGTCTATGAATTTATAGATTTAAAAAGAAGAATAATGAGGTTTGCAATTTCATAGACACTAAGTTTATTTGCCTACCTTTTTGACAGATGTCAGATCTATAAATTTAGTGATCTATGATTGACATTTCGGGAAATTATTATGATCTGTGGACACTACCCATTTAAAAAAGAAGAATATCCTAACCTAAAAATCGTGGAATATGTCAAAAATGAAAAGAAAAATTAATAGAAAATTTAAGGACTAACGGTAGAGGACATGCTTTCAAATGACGACTAATCGTATTTGAAAGACTTGTAACTAAAGCCAAAATGACCAAATAAAAATTTCTTGAGAATAATTTCAGATGTGTCAATCATCAAAGATGCCCTTATAGAATATTGACAATTAAAGAATTTTCAAGTACTCATTTATATAATATTTCATCTGAAGAGAGAGGCTGAACAAGACACTAGCTCAAGGTACTATAAATTTTTTATTTATTATTTTTTTATGTTGTATAACATTCTTACAGGTTGTAGGAAAAAGCAGTCAGAGCAGTGGTAGCTTAGCGAAGAAAATTGAAAAAACCACAACTAAGAGATCTAGTTCAAGCACAAGGGAAGATGAATTTCATACTTTCAAAGGGGTTTGCTATTACAAAATCTAATAATTCAGATAACTTTTACCAGTTTAATTTGAGAGGAATGTGGGATTATTAATTATTGATCTCCCATTTTACTCGTGAGTCAAGGGTTGAAGACAAGTACCAGATTTTCTGATAGAGAATCATATGACAGAGAAAAGGAAAGACACCATCTGACAAAAGTAAGAGAAGAAGCTAGAGAAAAGGAATGGGAAAAGGTTTCAGCAAGAAATAGGAAAAAGCAGATGTGAGATAAATCAAGAAGAGATAACATAATATATAGATAGGTGATTGATTTGAACATCTACTTACTCCATTTGAAGAATGAGTTCCACCTTCACAAGAGTGGGTACAAAAGGTAGGTAAATAGATTTTAATTCTGAATATAATCATTTTCTATAGCTTTTTAGGATCAAAAAAGAGAGATTAATTTGCGAGACGTCGAGATAGAGGTTACGAATATAATCGCAATGTCCATATGAATATCAAAGAAATACCAGCTCCAATGTTAGCTGCTACTTCCGCTCCAAGTAGTTTAATACCAAGTGAAGCTCTGTTACAACAGCTCCAATAACAACAAATTAAAATGCCTTTGATTTTTAGTGATTATGCATGAATTTAAAGTTAAATTGATTTGTTTATTTGGATATTTTTGTCATATATAGGGCTCTTGGTGTGTTAAATTTTGAATAAAGTTTTTAAAAAATCTTAAATTTTCTCTTATATTAAGGACCGTCGCACAGTATTTTTAAAACCTATTGTTATTTGAAAAGAAAGACTGTCCATGCAGTTGGATGTTGTAGAGTAGAGTTTATATGAAGATGTACTATTGATAAGCAAGTGAAGCTCTTCCAGGCTCGACTATCATCCGATTCAGTCATAGTCCTTGGTAAATGGTAAGTCTTTTTAATAAAAGTTGGTATCTGTGTATAAACAAATTGATTTATTGATAGGGAAATGAGAGGTTGTTGGTATGTATAGTAAGGTATGTAAAGGCTTGTGCTGTGCAACATTGCAAAGACAGGAAAAAATATAGAAAGGCAAATCAAATGTAGCTAGATACCTTGTACTTATGTGAATTATTGCCTTAAGGTAAACTTTTTGCTGTATCAATTCTTTCTCCAATTATTCAATTTTATTTGAGTCTCGAAAATATTGTGTGTTATATCGAGGAATCCAAGGAATATTAAATACTTGATAACGATCATAAACTGTATTAATTAATTATTAATTTACACAAAGGACATGGTTATCTCCATTCCAATCATCTACAAAACCGAAGGAAAACAGCTGTCATTCAGCTTCTTCTTCCTTTTCGTGTTCAAAACCAAGACTTTCGTTAGTGTATATGTTAACAAATTAAATTGATAGTTTTAACTCTTATGCCATGAAATTTTTATTTTATAGCCTAGTATAATTTAATTTGGTCACTCCGTATTAAATAAAACTATAACCAAAATGAAATTCACCTTACTTTTTTCAGGAAACCGAATAAAATTCTCGTTACCTTTTTTTCAACGTAACTGATTGAGAAGCCAAAATTAAATTTGCGTTACCTTTTTTCAAGAAATTGAATTAAGAAACCAAAATGAGATTTGCGTTACCTTTCCTCAAAAAATTGAATTAAGAAACCAAACCGAAATTTGCGTTACCTTTTTTCAAGAAATTGAATTAAGAAACCAAATAGAATTTGCGGTGCTGTGCAATAGTTGTCAATAATATGTAATTACGATCCAAATTCAATAGGGAGCTTGCCATTTTTTTTTTATTTTACTAAAATGTGTGTTTATATATGAAAACACATTATACCAAATATCAGCCCTTAAATCGCAATACTTATTTCACAATAAATAATTAAAGTTGGAATCGCCACCGGGTATATTCAAACGAAGCAAAATGCGCGGCAACGGCTGTGACGTCACACCGCACCTCGCGCATAAAGCTGGATTTATAAACTTGGCGTCCGCCGTCGCCGTTGGCCGTTACGAAAACTATCATAACCTTAATTTAATGTGTCATATCCATAACACAATCAAATGCCAATAAAATTTACAGGTTTGAATAGGGCATGTCCACGTGACGTCACAAACTAGCTGGTGGTAAAACAATAAACAAAGCCACGTGGTACTTATAGTGAGGTTATGCTGCTTCATAATGTTAGATCGTGTTTGAGTTTAGTTGGTTTTGCTTCAGTGTACTTTTAAAGTTATTTTAATTGTTGAGCTTGCATATTTAATACTATATAATATAGGTTAATAGTTGTTTGTTGTTTGATAATTTTTCATCGTGTCTATTGTTTATTGTTTTACCACCGTCGTATTGTCAATGTCAGCTGTCGTGGACATGCCCTATTGACGGTTCACGATCACAGAGTACACCATCTAGACGGTGTACTCTGTGTCACGATCACCTGACTCGAAAAGTGCGGTCTGACGTCACAACCAATGGCAGCGCGTTTCAAGAGCAATTCAAATTATTCAAATTTTAACCCTTTATTTCTCAGGTAATTTAATCGTTATAGGAATTTTTCTTTTTCTACGAAGTTCTTTATGATAATATCTTTCGATTTTAATTGTTTTTAAATAATTTTATTTTTTTGGCAAGTTCCCTATTGACAATATAAATAAAAAATACGAAAACATACTCTAGCTAGAACAAATATTTCCTTCTGATAAAAATAACTAATTTAGATTATTTAGAAGCTTAACATACTATTACTTTGGAATACCATCCTTGATATCTTGAAAATCAAATCATTTATAGAAACTTACTTGAATATTTGCTTCGGAACCGACAACAACAAATCCAAATCCTCAAAACTAAATAAATAAGTGGTATATAAATTAAAATATGGTAGGTAATGACAACTGTGATAAAATTAGTATAGGTAGAACTTTTAGGAATTTTAAAACTTAGAATTTCAGAACCCAAAAGTAGCTATGACAACCAAAAATCAGATTCCAACTATTCAAACCATTTATTAGCAAACCAACACTCTTTCGATTCAAATTTTGAAATATTTCATAATAGAACCTAAATCCTTCAAATTAAATATTCTAGAAATCCTAGAGATGAATAAAAACAGATATTCAGATAATTTTCTTAACGACCTACTTGATTTAACAATCCTCCCTTATTAAACTTTTTTACCTAGAAAGGTTCCTGTATTGTTTGAATGGGTTTCCAGGTAAACTTGTTAATAAAAGTGGGTGTCTGTGTATAAATAAATTAATAGGGAAAAGAGAGGTTATTATGTAGTTAGGTATGTAAAGGCTTGTGCTAGTTGTGCTGTGCTGCAAAGTATGAAAAAGTGTGCATGCGCGGTAAACGTGATGTGTGCTTATTTAGGAATGTGCAGTTTTGACATAGCGCGCATGCGTTGTGTAGCCATTGCGCAGTGTATTATCGCGCACTTTATAGCTCATGCGTGTTTCATAGGTTAGGTATGAGTCAGAGTGCGCGGGCGCTCTCCAGCTATTGCGCAGTGTTTCGATGCGCACTTCATAGCACATGCGTAGTTTATAGGTAAGTCATCAGTGCGAGAGTGCGCAGGCGCTCTCTATTATTTGTGCATTGTATCAACGCGTACTTTTTAGCTCATGCGTAGTTTATAACGGTTTGTTGTAGAACGCGCATGTGTATACATCATTTTTAATGATATTCTAACCATACTCGGAAGTAGAAATAACATTGGACCTAAGCTAATAGAGTTTGTTTAATAAAGAAACATTTTAAAATACAAAATAGATCGTCTTTTTGACTTTTGTTCCATCTTCTTCCTTCAATGATAGAATTTTATATCTGTATTGAAAATATTTTGAATTCAACTGTTATTAAATGCAGATGTACCAACAATAAGCAAGTGGACCTCTTCCAGTCTTAACTATTATCCGATTCAGTCATAGTCCTTGGTAAGTCTTATTGATAAATGTGGGTGTCTGTGTATAAATAATTTGATGAAGAAATGGGAGGTTGTAGGTGGAGTGTGCTCAGTCATCATTTTCCGTTACGTTATAATCTGAGACGTGTTCTACTGTTTTCGTTTGTCTTATATCAATTGAATGTTATTTTACACATAACCTGAAAATCATAATCAGTGACATATTGTTAAATGTGTTGTGAAATGTTTACAAATTATGAAACAAGCAACTGTAAGCCAGGGCCATTATGCCATTATGATTTTCAGGTTATGTGTAAAATAACATTCAACTGATATAAGACAAACGTAAAACAGTAGAACACGTCTCAGATTATAACGTAACGGAAAATGATGACTGAGCACACTCCACCTACAACCTCCCATTTCTTCATCAAATTATTTATACACAGACACCCACATTTATCAATAAGACTTACCAAGGACTATGATTGAATCTGATAAATAGTTAAAACTGACTTGGCAAATGAGCAGCCAGTTTAAACAGTATCTCCAAAGTATTTGTCCGTTTCCGGAAAACCTTCTTTCAACAACGGACCCTGGACTCCTGGAGACGTCAAGACTTGGAGACTGCTGAAGACTCCTGGAGACGTCAAGACTCTTGTAGACTACTGGAGACGTCTAAACTCTTGGAGACTGCTGGAGACTCGGAGGCTTCTGGACTCCTCGACTGCTGGAGATTCTTGGAGACTCCTACACTCCCGGACGCTTCACGTCTCACGGCTTAGTCTTACGTGTGACGTATCGGCTTACAACTTTCGATACGTCTTACGTAAAACTAGGCCGTGAGACGTAAGCCGCAAACGTCACTGCGTACGTCTTTCCTTACGTCTTACGTAAGACGTCCTACGGGTTAGACGTAAGCCGTAACGTAAGACGTCTTACTAGTTCGACAAGCAATGAGAATTAACGTAAGCCGTGAGATGTAACGTAAGCCGTAACACGTATGACGTTAGCAGTAAGACGTAACGTAAGACGTAAGTTGTAAAAGGTAACGTAAGCCGTAAGCCTTGAGACGTATTGTGAGACGTTACGTAAGCTGTAAGACGCAGCGTTATCTGTAAGACATAACGTAAGCCGTAAAACGTAAGACGTAACGTAAGCCGTAAGAGGTAACGTAATCCGTAAGACGTAACATAAGCCGTAACGTAAGCCGTAAGACGTAACATAAGCAGTAACGTAAGCCGTAAGTCGTAAGCCGATTCGATGAAAATCGATTAATAATCGATTATTAATAGATTATGTGAATCGATTATTAATCGATTATGAGAATCGATTATTAATCGATTATGAGAATCGATTATTAATCGATTATAGGAATCGATTATTAATCGATTATGAGAATCGATTATAATTCGATTATGAGAATCGATTATCAATCGACTATTGATTGATCATAGGAATCGATTATCGAAATCAATTAATTATCGATTATTGAAATCAATTATTAATCGATCATTGAAACCGATTATTGATCGATCATTAATCGATTATTAATCGATCATAGAAATATATTCACAGGGTATGATGACTCTGATTGGGGACGAAGTGATAGTGAAAATCATGATAAGATTCTAAAAGAAAAAGTACAACGGGTTATTTATTTAAGTTATATGATAGATGTACAATATGTTGGGACACAAAAAGGCAGGCATCTGTGGCAGGTTCATCTACAGAGGCTGAATATATGGCTCTGTATGAAGCTGTCAAAGAGACAATGTGGTTGAAAATCTTAGCAGCATAGAATCTATCTTAATTTATGAAGATAACAAGGGATGTATTAGCATAGCTAATAATCCAACAAGCCACAAAAGATCCAAGCACATTGACATCAAATATCATTTCTCTCGAGAACAGTGAGCAGATTGCAGATATATATTGTAGTGAATTTAAAAAAAAATTATTATTATTTAAATCACCACATATAAATAAAAATACTTTTACTTTTTTGAAGTGAAAACTTCTTTAGCGGCGCTGAGCACTTTTTTTTGTATGGGTAAAAACTTTCAAACTCGCGTCAGGGTCACGTGATGCTGATCGAAAAAGCGTAAGATCGAGGAGAAGGGAGAGGAACTAGTATCTCCCACTCTTTCTACCATGCCTGAGTGTGCTGCGCGAATGACCGTGTGTGTTTATGTACAGCGTCCCACGCGTATCCAAGGATGGTGACAGCTGATTGCTTGACTGTTGTGTAGTAAATACACTGTTGTGTATTCGTAAATGTGAATTGTTTAAATTATGGAAATCGAACAAAGTGAATCTATTAATGAAAAAAGTGATGATGAAGTAGTGAAAGAAAATGAGTAAGTACTTTATAAATTACTAGATGAAAAACTCTTACTTGGCTTTAGCCCGTAACTGCCGTCAAGAAAACCAGGATGTAGAATACGAAACGAGCCGCAGGCGAGTTTCGTATATAATATGCGAGTGTATTAATGGCCATTACATGAAAGTGGCATACAATATTTTTTCTACTCCGATTAATAAAAATTATTTAATCAATAATTATTAGATAAATCAATTTTAAATATAGTTACTTTTGAAAATAAAAATTATTTGACAGCTATCAAATTAAGTGTCACTTAATTGGTCTGTTCGCTTGCAATAAAAGTGTAGCACTGAGCTATAATTTTGAAGAATTCAGATCTATCTGTGAAAAAATACGTGTAAAATTATTAAATTTGGAAACATCTATGTATATTGCATTTGTAAACTATACAAGAAGCATTAAAACATAATTAAAATAAATAAATTCCTATAGCTCAGAGCTACACTTTTATTGCAGGGAACAGACCTAATATGATTAATTTTAGAAATGTCAACCAGGTGCGAATGTCGCATTCCTATTGGCTTAAAAATCTGTATCATAATGAAAATCTGTATCATAATGGATCTCATTATGATACAGATTTTAGTCTTTTAATAAGTATACAGGGTGTGGCGCGACAAGTTTTGATTAAAAGTAATGGCGGATACAGCTATGTTAAAAATCTGAAATTACGTAGCTGTAGGTTTTGGACGACGCTGAGTTCAAATATAATGTTGTCCTGAATGTGGCACTTCCGGTTATACCGGAAATAGACGTCAACTTTGTTATTTTAAATAGAACCTAATATTTTTTATTTTATTTTCGAATTCTACATGAAATTTTAGATAAAATTTGTGAACAATGTCCTATACCAAAAATGAAGTATTTTCGAGATATTTCGTTTTTTTTCACAATTTTGAAAAAATCCTAGTCCACATTAAATAACGATATCTCCATTAATATCGAAGCTAGTAACGTGAAATTGTAACCAATAAACAACAAGGGCTTGCCCGTTAACTCCATATGTCCAACTCATTGATATTTCATACAGGATGTTTTAAACTTAGCCGCCAACATGCACAATTTAAATCATTTATAAGTTGCTTACTTTAAATAGAACACCCTGTATTTTATTACATTTGCCGATGTATTTTTTTAAGCCAATTCGTGTGGTATGGGTATTCCCTATACCTAAATCCAACCACTTTTGAGATATTTCATTATTTTAGTTAAAACATAACAACACTTAATGATTTCAACATTAGTAAAGGGTAGGCCATGGCTGTCAAAGATTTGATAGTTAGAAGGTTTTTATTTTGACAGTTCACATTTGTATTTTATAGTAAATAATGGCAAATGTAGGATTTAGTAATGATGATTTTTTAAATCTTATTATTATTTACGGTGAGTGTAATAGAATTGTTGAACGGACTTGCCGTGTTTTTGCAGAAAGATATCCATATCGACCAAATGCAACTGGTGATATTGTAAGAAGATTGCTTAAAAACTGCCGTCAGTTTGGTCAATTTAAGCCAAAAATTAATAAAAATAAACCACTAGTGGACAATGACATCAACGAAATTAATGTTTTGGGTTATTTTACGGCCTCTCCAAATGCCTCCATTAGAGATTGTGAGAGAGATCTTACTTTGTCGACGAGAACAATTCATCGCATTTTAAAAAAACACAAATGGAAACCATTTTCTTATAATTTGGTGCAACACTTACAATTATGTGATCTTCCTCGAAGGGTAGAATTCTGTGAATGGTTTTTAATGAAGACCCAAGAGGATGAAAACTTCATAAACAAAGTTATATGGTGTGATGAAGCAAAGTTATGATTAATTTTAGAAATGTCAACCAGGTGCGAATGTCGAATTCCTATCTGTATCATAATGAAAATTTGTATCATAATGGATCTCATTATGATACAGATTTTAGTCTTTTAATAAGTATATTATAAAACAGGAGTAGAAAAATTGTCATATTTGTGTACGATAGCGCAATAAATAAACATTGTATTCTACCTCATAAATGATAGTACTTTTATACTTATAATTAAACACAACGTTAATATTGAAGTTTTCACTTCTGCCGGCACTCCCGGAGTTCTACCTTTTTTTTTATAATAGTATATTATTAAACGAGCAATTTATGATAGCCATAATTCACGATGGGTGAGGTTTGCGTCACGAGCCGCAGGCGAGGGGCGCAAATCACCCAAGTGAATTATGGCCATAAATTGCGAGTAGAATACTATACTTTGTCCACGACCATTAATTTCTTTTATTAAATAAAATATTGAAACGATTTGGTATTACTAACCTTAAAATGTTCTGACAGCTACATAAAAATATAATTTGACATATATAGAGATGAGTGATACTGTGTAAAGTATCAACACAACGTACCGTTATAAATATATTGTTTTAAAATACTTAATATTAGAAAATATCGTTATGATAAGTATCAATACTAAAAATTACAATATTTTATCGATACGATATATGTCAGAAACAAATTTCCTGAACAAAATACACAGATTCAATAGTTCATTTCATATTGTAGGTACTCCCATCTCTAGTCCATAATTCACTACAGTGTATTATGAACCATAATTCACGACAGTTGATATAATGGGTACCATATACTTTTTGTTAGGAGGTACAATATGGACTTATTATTAGGTGGTCGTGGACAAACTATATAAAACAATTGTAACAATTCTAATTTTCAAACTTCTTCAAACTCAAACAAACATTTAACAAACCAAACCATTTAGGTAATTAATTAAAAATTTTAAATGATAAAAATTAATTCTATATTTTTTTTTCTTGAATAATATATACAGTGTGTCCGCGTAAGTTGTATGGAAAACTTTTTTATTATTGGTTTTAGGAAAAAAAGTTATTCTTCATAAAAAGCTCTGCATTATCTAAAACTTAAAATGCAATCATTAGATATTTCTTATACGAGGTTTGTCAAAAAATATTAATCTCACTCAAGAGTAAAGTACCTTTATTTTCCACAATACAGAAAAATCGTGGGAAGTGAAGTTGTTTAAAATTGAAAGTTATAACCAAATATACAATTACAGCAATTTAGCATGAAAATTAAGATTTGGAGATTATTTAAAATACTTTTTAATGTAAATCGGTTTCAATGATCGATTAATAATTGATTTCAATAATCGATAATTAATTGATTTCGATAATCGATTCCCATGATCGATTTCAATAATCGATTCATATGATCAATCAATAGTCGATTGATAATCGATTCTCATAATCGATTGATAATCGATTCTTATAATCGATTAATAATCGATTCTCATAATCGATTCCCATAATCGATTAATAATCGATTCTTATAATCGATTAATAATCGATTCTTATAATCGATTAATAATCGATTCTTATAATCGATTAATAATCGATTCTTATAATCGATTAATAATCGATTCTTATAATCGATTAATAATCGATCCTTATAATCGATTAATAATCGATCCTTATAATCGATTAATAATCGATTCTTATAATCGATTGATAATCGATTCTTATAATCGATTGATAATCGAATCGGCTTACGACTTACTGCTTACGTTACGGCTTATGTTACGTCTTACGGCTTACGATACGGCTTATGTTACGTCTTACGGCTTACGTTACGTCTTACGTTTTACGGCTTACGTTACGTCTTAGATTACGCTGCGTCTTACGGCTTACGTAACGTCTCAAGGCTTACGACACGTTACCTTTTACAACTTACGTCTTACGTTACGTCATACAGCTAACGTCATACGTGTTACGGCTTACGTTAATTCTTATTGCTTGTCGAACTAGTAAGACGTCTTACGTCTAACCCGTAGGACGTCTTACGTAAGACGTAAGAAGTAAGAGAAGACGTAAGCAGTGACGTTTGCGGCTTACGTCTCACGGCCTAGTTTTACGTAAGACGTATCGAAAGCTGTAAGCCGATACGTCACACGTGAGACGTAAAGCGTCCAGGAGTCTAGGAGTCTCTAAGAATCTCCAGCAGTCGAGGAGTCCAGAAGCCTCCGAGTCTCCAGCAGTCTCCAAGAGTCTAGACGTCTCCAGTAGTCTCCAGGAGTCTTCAGCAGTCTCCAAGACTCGACGTCTCCAGGAGTCCAGGGTCCGTTGCTGAAAGAAGGTTTTCCGGAAACGGACAAATACTTTGGAGATACTGTTTAAACTGGCTGCTCATTTGCCAAGTCAGTTTTAACTATTTATCCGATTCAATCATAGTCCTTGGTAAGTCTTACTGATAAATGTGGGTGTCTGTGTATAAATAATTTGATGAAGAAATGTGAGATGGTAGGTGGGGTGTGCTCAGTCATCATTTTATGTTACGTTATAATCTGTGACGTATTCTGCTGTTTTACGTATATCTAATATTAGTGGGTATGAACTTGCACCTTTAAAAAAAAAGTTATACCAAAATAAAAAATATAATAAAAAAAAGTATTTTTATTTATACAGGGTGTTTCAAAAAAGGTAACACCGTCTCTAGGATAGGTAAAAAACTGAAAATTAATTAGGGTTGGCTTAGTGAAATTTTTTTCTAACGCCATCCGTTTTCAAGATAAAGGGCGTTGAAGAAAATGAAAAATTACACATTTCTTACGATTTTGCCGAAACTACTGGCACCATTGCAATGAAATTTTATACGAATATGTTTTGGAAGCTGATATATCCCATGAATTTGTTTTTATATCTAACTCTCATAGAGGGCGCTAGTTACACGATTCATACAACGTATTATTCAACATAACTTTTTTAAGGGTAGAATTATTAGTCAAAACTCCAAGTGAACATAAACATCGTTTAATTTTACACCAAAAAGGTACTCTTGGTAAAACTCGATATTATGTACCGTTTTCGGAATATTTTGATTTGAAAATTATGAAGTAATAATCGCTCCTGGTATAAACTAATGATAAAGTTCGCTTTTCTCCAAGTTTGCTATGTAAAATTGACATTTATTGATTGTTATGACAATAAGTCAACAATAAATAGAGTTTTGAAACCTTGTTATTTGTAAAATTAGATATTGTTAAACAAAATGTACTCAAATGTTGAATACACCGACATGTTATCAACTTTAGGCGAGTGTTTAGGAAACTCTAGTGCAGCTTTTACGCGTTATGCAGAAAAGTTTCCTAGAAGAAAGTTTCCAAGTAAAAAAACATTTAGAGCAGTTGTACGACGTTGTCGAGAAACTGGGAATGTAAGACCAAAGAAAATAAATTCAGGTAGACCAAGAACAACAAGAACAATTAATAAAGAAAATATTATTTTAAATTTAGTTGATCAAAATCCAACATTAAGTGTAAGGAATATGGCAAGACAAACAAATACAACTTCTTCAACTACTTGGAGGATACTTAACTATTATCCGATTCAATCATAGTCCTTGGTAAATCTTATTGATAAATGTGGGTGTCTGTGTATAAATAATTTGATGAAGAAATGGGAGGTTGTAGTTGGAGTGTGCTCAGTCATCATTTTCCGTTACGTTATAATCTGTGACGTATTCTGCTGTTTTACGTTTGTCTTATATTAGTTGAATGTTATTTCACACTTAACCTGAAAATCATAGTCAATGACATATTCGGGCCTACTCCGTATCACTTTATGTTATTTAACGACTATCGTTAAGTGTGAATTTATGTTATATAACGATATGACTAAAAATACCGATTCTGTATCATCATGCGCATCGTTATGTTAACGAGAATCGTTATTTAATTATCGTTATTTTTGAAAAGTTTGTTGTTAAGTAACTGGACCAGTTTGACAGCTTGTTATGTCTTAACGATATCGTTAAGTGGAACAAATGTCAAGAATCTAATTAGTTTTTTCATTTTTTCAACCAAATTATTAATTATTTTAACCCCGCATGGTTTGTTCTTCCCCCTTATCACAATAGGATGATTTTCTGAAAATTCCAACAGCATCTCATACTGTGGTCTTGTTGTTTTTGGGAGGCGTACTTATATGAATCTAAACTTTCCCCGCGTTATAATGTACAAATTGCTCTTCTGTCATAAACAATCATTGTCTCTCCTTCTGCCATGCGTTTTGACAGTATGTTATATAACGATTATACTCTGACAGGTCAAACGGGAACGAATTCATCTCTTTTTATATTTATTGAAGGTGTATCGTTCCATCTCGCTTCGTAAGAATCAAAACTTACTACTTTTTTAACATAAAATTTTAACAATATCGTTAAGGAAGGTTGATACGTAATCACAAATCAGTTAACAATATAGTTAAATACCATCGTTATTATAACATAACGGACCATCGTTAATAATAACATACATGATACGGAATACGGCTGATTGTTGAATGTATGATACAGTCGACAGAAGCAAACATCAGCCCCGGAAAATATGCGAACTAAAAGAATTTCATCGCAACGAACCAATCAGGTGCTAATGTTAACGAACAAAGGAACAATTTATTAAAATAATACAACTACAGCGACATAGACACGCCCACCAGAGCTCATGTTTGCTTCTGTCGACTTTGAAAGCTGCTAATTTTTGACTGGGCGTATTGAACTATTATGAATTGTAATGTTTGTATGTGATGTTTTGTGAAATATAGGAGTCATGTCTATTATTTATATTTGAAATCGTAGAATCTAGAAAATTTGTGTAGTCCAATTTCTACTGTAAATTTGATATTTCTATGTATTGAGTTGATGTTATTTAATTGTCTCGTAGTACCAGTTTGCAAGCTAAAATGTCATCTACATATCGGTCCAGTAAACAATTTTTTTTAGTATCCTTGATTGATAATCGAATAATAGTCGATTATTCATCGATTGATGATCGAATAATAGTCGATTATTCATCGATTGATGATCGAATAATAGTCGATTATTAATCGAATGATAATCGATAAGTAATCGAATGATGATTGATTATTAATGGAATGATAATCGATTAATATTCGAATGATAATCGATTATTAATCGCATGATAATCGATTATCAATCGCATGATAATCGATTATCAATCGAATGATAATCGATTATTAATCGGATGATAATCGTATGATAATCGAATGATAATCAATTATTAATCGAATGATATTCGATTTATTTATCGGATGATAGTCGATTTATTTATCGAATGATTGGTTAGGTTAGGTTAGGTTAGCTCTCGAATGATAATTAATTATTAATCGAATGATAATCGATTTATTTATCGAATGATTGGTTAGGTTAGGTTAGCTCTCCAGCTATTGCGCATTGTATCGACGCGCACTTCATAGCACATGCGTAGTCTATAGGTGGTTTATAACGGTTTATTGCAGAACGCGCATGAGTATACATCATTTTTAATGATATTCTATTCTAACAATACCCGGAAGTATAGATTACATTGGACCTGAGCTAATAGAGTTTGTATAATAAAAAAACATTCATAAAATACAAGATAGAGCGTCTTTTTGACTTTTGTTCTATCTTCTTCCTTCAATGATAGAATTTTATATCTGTATTGAAAATATTGTGAATTTAACTGTTATTAAATGCAGGTGTACCAACAATAAGCAAGTGGACCTCTTCCAGTATTAACTATTATCCGATTCAATCATAGTCCTTGGTAAGTCTTATTGATAAATGTGGGTGTCTGTGTAAATAATTTGATGAAGAAATGGGAGATTGTAGGTGGAGTATGCTGTCATCATTTTCCTTTACGTTATAATCTGTGACGTATTCTGCTGTTTTAAGTTTGTCTTATATTAGTTGAATGTTATTTAAAGGTACATTTACATTCAATTACGCGCGTGCTTAAGTTTGAAATTTGCTCGCTTGACATACGACGTCTCCATGTATCCATTTACATTGAAAATTTTAATTTTGCTTAAGCTCAAAATTTTCAATGTAAATGGATACATGGAGACGTCGTATGTCAAGCGAGCAAATTTCAAACTTAAGCACGCGCGTAATTGAATGTAAATGTACCTTTACACTTAACCTGAAAATCATAATCAATGACATATTGTTGAATGTGTTGTGAAATTTTTACAAATTATGAAACATACAGGGTATGAAACAAGTAACTGTAAGCCAACTGTTCAATTGTTAATTTGCACGAGGAAGCAATTCAAAATAAATTTTTTGGGCTTAAGGAAATACTTGTTGTAGAGTGAGTTTTCGTATCTTTTTATTTATGATAATGTCAATTAAATTTGGATCGAAATTATCATTAACAGCTATTTGTTTTATTACATTTAGTTCTTTATTGTAATTGTCAATATTCAATGTAACTGTTAAAACTCTATGTATGATACAGTCGACAGAAGCAAACATGAGCCCCGGAAAATATGCGAACTAAAAGAATTTCATCGCAACGAACCAATCAGGTGCTAATGTTAACGAACGAACATTAGTAATTCGTTAAAATAATACAACTCTATTGGAAGCTGTTAATTTATGACTGGGCGTACTGAGCTATTATGAATTGTAATGTTTGTATGTGATGTTTTGTGAAATATAGAAGTCATGTCTATTATTTATATTTGAAATCGTAGAATCTAGATAATTTGTGTTGTTCAATTTCTTCTGTAAATTTGATATTTAGTTGATATTATCTAATTGTCTCGTAGTACCAGTGAAGCAAGCTAAAATGTCATCTACATATCGGTCCAGTAAACAAATTTTTTATTATCCTTGATTGATAATCGAATAATAGTCGATTATTCATCGATTGATGGTCGAACAATAATCGATTATTATTCGAATGATAATCGATTATTAATCGAATAATTGGTTAGTTTAGGTTAGGTCAGATTAGGTTAGCTCTCCAGCTATTGCGCAGTGTATTGACGCGCACTTCATAGCACATGCGTAGTCTATAGGTTAGGGGTCATCAGTGCCAGAGCGCGCAGGCGCTCTCTAGAGTTTGTATATTAAAAAAAACATTCATAAAATACAAGATAGAGCGTCTTTTTGACTTTTGTTCTATCTTCTTCCTTCAATGATAGAATTTTATATCTGTATTGAAAATATTTTGAATTTAATTGTTATTGAATACAGATGTACCAACAATAAGCAAGTGGACCTCTTCCTTGAAAGGCTAGGAACCAAAGCCACCAAAAGAATTTCTTGAGAATAATTTCAGATGTGTCAATCGTCAAAGCTCCCCTATAAAATATTGATAATTAAAGAATTTTCAAGTACCAATTTATGTAATATTTCATCTGAAGAGAGAGGCTGAACAAGACAAAAGCTCAAGGTACTATAATTTTTTTATCTTCTGTGGTATATTATTCATTATTTTTTTTCAATTTCTTGGTAAATTAAACCACAATATTTTCAAATTCTTTATTTCAACGTTTCGGTAGCGTTCCAGCTACCGTTGTCAAGAAAAAATAGGTAAAAATTAATTTTATTCCCTAACAGACATATAAAAATATTGCGGTTTAATTTCCCAAAAAATTAAAAAAAAAATGAATACATTTTTTAGTTATTATGTATTTTTCTATGTTGTATAACATTCTTACCGGATGTAGAAAAAAGCAGTCAGAGCAGTGGGGGCTTAGTGAGGAAAATTGAAAAAACCACAACTAAGAGATCTAGTTCAAGCACAAGGAAAGATAAATTTCATACTTTATTAGGGTTTGTTATTAAAAAACCTAATAATTCAGATAACTTTTATCAGTTTAATTTAAGAAGAATGTGGGAATATTATTTATTGATCTCCCATTTTACTTGTAAGTCAAGAGTTGAAGACATGTACCAGATTTTCTGATAGAGAATCATATTACAGAGAAAAGGAAAGACACCATCTGCAAAAAGTGAGAGAAGAAGCTAGAGAAAAGGAATGGGAAAAGGCTTCAGACTTTTGCTAAATCTCTGGAGATGTACAGAGGACGTGAACTTCTTGATCGAAAAAAAAAATGGAAAGAATAGAATCACGTAAAGCCAAAAAAGATGAAAAAGCAAATCAAATGTAGCTAGGTACCTTGTACTTATAAATTATTGGCCTAAGGTAAAATAGTTGGACTTTTGGTTGTATAAATTCTTTCTCCAATTATTGAATTTTATTTGTGTGTGTGTGTTATATAGAGAATCCAGGGGATATTGAATACTTGATAACAATCATAAGCTGTATTAATTTATACAAAAGACATTGTTATCCACAGATTACCTAGACTAGAGGATAGGTGGTTTGTGTTGTTATCTCCATTCCAATCATCTACAAAAACGAGGGAAAACATCTGTCATTCAACTTCTTCTTTTTCGTAATCAAAAATCAATACTTTTGTTTTGACAGATGTCAAATCTATGAATTTATAGATCTATGATTGACATTTCTGGAAATTATTGTGATCTGTGGACACCAAATATTTAAAAAAAGAAGAATAAAGTGGTATGCAATTTCATAGGCATTCATGTATTTTTATGGTTTGGTTTCCTACCTTATTGACAGATGTCAGATTTGTAAATTATTGTGATCTGTAGACAATAGCTATTTAAAATGCTTTCAAATGACGACTAATGGTTTTTGAAAGACTTGTACCTGAAGCCAAAATGAACAGATAAGAATTTCTTGAGAATAATTTCAGATGTGTCAATAATCATCAATGCTGCCCTTACAGAATATTGACAATTAAAGAATTTTCAAGTACCCATTTATATGATATTTCATCTGAAGAGAGAGGCTGAACAAGACACAAGCTCAAGGTACTATAAATTTTTTAGTTATGTATTTTTTTATGTTGTATAACATTCTTACAGGTTGTAGAAAAAAGCAGTCAGAGCAGTGGTGGCTTACTGAAGAAAATTGAAAAAACCAAAACTAAAAGGTCTAGTTCAAGCAAAAGGAAAGATAAATTTCATACTTTCATAGGGTTTGTTATTAAAAAATCTAATAATTCAGATAACTTTTACCTGTTTAATTTGAGAAGAATGTGGGAATATTATTAATTGATCTCCCATTTTACTTGTAACTAAAGAGTTGAAGATACATACCAGACTTTCTGATAGAGAATCATATGACAGAGAAAAGGAAAGACACCATCTGACAAAAGTGAGAGAAGAAGTTAGAGAAAAGGAATGGGAAAATGCTTCAGACTTTTGCTAGATCTCTGGAGATGTACAGAGGACGTGATCTTCTTGATAAAAAAAAAATAGGAACAAAGTGGAGGAGAGATAAATCAAGAAGAGGTAACATGATATGTAATAGATAGGTGATTGATTTGAACATCTACTTACTCCATTTGAAGAATGAGTTCCACCTTTACAAGAGTGGATACAAAAGGTAGGTAAATAGCTTTTAATTCCAAATGTAATGATTTTCTCTTGCTTTTTAGGAGCAAAAAAGAGAGACTAATTTGCGAGACGTCGAGATAGAGGTTACGAATATAATTGCAATGTCCATATGAATATCAAAGAAATACCAGCTCCGATGCCAGCTACTACTTCCGCTCCAAGTAGTTTTATACCAAGTGAAACTCCGTTGCATTCCAATAACAACAAAGTAAAATGCTTTTTATTTTTAGTGATTATGCATGAATTCAAAGTTATGTAATTTTCAATGGAGTTTTTGAACAATCAAAAAATTTTCACTGTTACTAAAGACTGTGTCGCATGCAAATATCTTTTTTTGTACAGAGGAATATAGGGAAGTCGTGAAGTGAAATCGAAGTGGTGTAGGTGAATAGGGAGATCATCAATATCAGCATGGACATAAAAAAATCAAACATGAAGAATGGAAAGGGTAGAATCACGTAAAGGCAAGAAAACAGATGAAAAGGCATATTGATTGTAGCTAGGTACCTTGTACTTATATTAATGATTGGCCTGAGGTAAAGTAGACAGACTTTTGGTTGTATCAATTCTTTCTCCAATAATTATTGAATTTTGTTTGAGTCTCGAATATATTGTGTATATGTTATATAGAGAATCCAGGGAATATTGAATACTTGATAACTATCATAAGCTGTATTAATTTATACAAAAGACATTTTCATCTCCATTCGAATCATCTACAAAAACGAGGGAAAACAGCTGTCATTCAACTTCTTTTTCGTGATCAAAAATCAAGCCTTTCGTTTTGACAGATGTCAAATCTAGGAATTTATAGATCTATGATTGACATTTCTGGAAATTATTGTGATCTATGGACACCTATTTAAAAAAGAAGAAGGCGTTATGCAATTTCATAGGCATTGATGTATTTTTGTGGTTCGGTTGCCTACCTTTTTGACAGATGTCAGATCTATAAATTTAGAGATCTATGATTGACATTTCGTGAAATAATTGTGATCTGTGGACACCACCTATTTAAAAAAGAAGAATGTCCTAACCTAAAATATCTGTAGAATATGTCAAAAATTAAAAGAAAAATTAATAGAAAATTTCAGTACTAAAGGTAGAGGAGATGCTTTCAAATGACGACAAATCGTTTTTGAAAGACTTGTAACTAAGCCACAATGAACAGATAAGAATTTCTTGAGAATCATTTCAGATGTGTCAATCATCAAAGCTGCCCATATAGAATATTGACGATTAAAGAATACCTACTTGCAAATCATTTTCAACTACCCATCTATGTAATATTTCGACTGAAGAGAGAGGCTGAACAAGACACAAGCTCAAGGTACTGTGAATTTTTTAGTTATTATGTATTTTTTTATGTTGTATAACATTCTTACGGGTTGTAGAAAAAAGCAGTCAAAGCAGTGGTAAGTACCTACAAGTTCAATGGAGGCTTAGTGAAGAAAATTGAAAAAACCACAACTAATTGATCTAGTTCGAGCACAAGGTAAGATAAATTTTCTTTTTATACTTTCCATTATACTCCCATTTTACTTGTAGGTGAAGAGTTGAAGACACATACCAGCAGACTTTCTGATAGAGAATCATAATATGACATCATACTTTCATAGGGTTTGCTATTAAAAAATCTAATAATTCAGATAACTTTTACCAGTTTAATTTGAGAAGAATGTGGGAATATTATTAATTGATCTCCCATTTTACTTGTAAGTCAAGAGTTGAAGACACGTACCACGTACCAGACTTTTTGATAGAGGCTTGACTAGCAAAGATGTCAAAACCCATTTTTGAGACAAACATATGACAGAGAAAAGGAGAGTCACCATCTTTCAAGGGTAAGAGTGGAAGCTAGAGAAGAGGAATGGGAAAAGAAGAGTTAACATGATATATGGATAGATGATTGATTTGAACATCTACTTACTCCATTTGAAGAATGAGTTCCACCTTCACAAGAGTGGATACAAAAGGTGGGTAAATAGATTTTAATTCTGAATGTAATAATTTTCTCTTGCTTTTTAGGAGCAAAAAAGAGACAGACTAATTTGCGAGACGTCGAGATAGAGGTTACGAATATTATCGCAATGTCCATATGAACATCGAAGAAATACCAGCTCCAATGCCAGCCAGCTGCTACTTCTGCTCCAAGTAGTTTCATATCAAGTGAAGCTCCGTTGCATTCCAATAACAACAAAATGAAATGCCTTTTATTTTTAGTGATTATGCATGAATTCAAAGTTATATAATTTTCAATAAAGTTTTTGAAAAATCTCAAATTCTCACTTATACTAAGGACTGTTGCACAATTATATTTTAAATAAAATAAAAATTCACTAAACAAAATCTATTAAACATATATTTATTATATCAACATTATAAAAATTTAACATAATATAGATGTATAGCTTTTATATTCTTCACTACTCTTCATAATTATATTTCATATCCAAATTTAACTGACTAACATTACGAGGGTTGAAAAAAAATAAAATGTTCATGAGAAAACAAACTTTTTCCTGTTACTATAATACCATATATTGATTCATTGCATTTATCTCGACATTTATTCTTTATACAGGGTGTTTTCAAATGATATTTAGAAAGTTTTTAGGTATATATCTCTCTGTATAAATTTCAAATAAGTTGCGTAACTTATCACTCCTTCAATAAAGCAGCTCTGGTTCTAAACGATATAAGGATGATGCTTTAATAATACACTTTGACCAGATTGAAACATATATTATTTGTTTAAAGTTTTCGAAGGATCGAAAGCTCAATGTCTTTCAAGAACTGAGCAACAATTACATATATGTTGATTTGGTGGTGTTGTAATTCTTATCTTCCAATTAAACATACAACATAAAAGTTAATACTAAGGTTATTTTGGATTTCCTTGAAGAATGCACACACGAACACTGATATATATATTTAAAACAACTTGTATTCACTACGTGATATGTTTAGAACTTATAGGTATTAGAAATTACTGTAGGAAGGAAATTTAGTTGTAAAAACATACGGAAGAACTTAACTTATTATACCTTGTGGTGTATGAATAACATAGTTAACTGCACAATCTACCACGTGCTCACCATGCATTCGGTTTTTAATGACTGTAAAGGGAAAGGGACGGGGGTGCGGTCGGCGGTCGTTCTCCCCTGCGTGGTGTTTTTTCGCAGGTTGCGGTTGCTGGTAAAGGCTATCGCAAAGTGGGGATATCAAGCCGGCCAGCATAGAATTTAAAGATGAATGGCGTGCATATAAAAAATTAAAAAGGTTCTGAATTCCAACACTCTCGTAAAATTCTACAAAGTTATATAGAATTGATGGATCCAGCTCATATACTTTTCAAAATAGTTGAAATTATAAAAATTTTAATGTTTTCAACTATAAAAGAGATGAATAATTTGATTTGACATTCGACAAGCTGATTTTTTAAATTATTTATCCAGTGGTGTACGTATAAAAAATATTACACTTTAGGTGACATAAAAAAGGAGGTCAACCTGAAAAAATATACAGGTTTAGTCAAAAATAAGTGAGACTCGAAAAAAAAATTTCGAATAAAATGTTTTCAAGATGCCCACATGGAGGGGTATATCGAACTCTCTTTGTCACTAAATTTCCCCCCCCCTTCCAAAAAATTTATTTGTCATATCTTTGAAATACGCGGATGCAGGAAAAAGAGAAGAAGAGGAGAAGGAAGAGAAGAGAAGAGAAGAGAAAGAGAGAGGAAAAAATCCACCAAGCATCCTGTTTTTTTTTTTTTTTTTTTTTTTTTTTTTTTTTATAAGTCCCGTCTCAAAACAGTGTATGTCTGGTCCATCCACTGGTCCACTTTCCGTTTAACTCAATGTAAATAAAGGGGTTCAGGACAAACGCGCCGACGGTTCATAACGAGTTTTTAATTGCTTTTCTCGGTAGTCTCTATTCATATTGGCAACATTTTATGATTTTTAAATATACAGGATGCTTCAATGTAATTATATCAAATTTATACAGTAATATTTTTGTCGGGATCAAATATGAATTCTTCTGTTTTTTAGAGACCTACAGTATATTCTTACATATTATCTCCGAATTTCCAAAAAATTATAATCGTAAGCAAATTGAAATATTATTGAAAATGTTATACAGGGTGGGGCAATCTTCTGATATCGGAGGATTACATCGTTGTGGTACGAGATAAAACTTTAAGGTTTTGTGTAAGCTGATACATTTATTTAGGGCACATTTTTAAAAAACTTTCGTTTATACAGGGTGTTCCTTAATCACGCATCAGCACAAACTTACATTTTTTTGAATGGAACGTTTTGATTGGTTAGGTAAGGTTAGGTTAGCTCTCCATCTATTAAGCAGTGTATCGATGCGCACTACATAGCACATGCGTAGTTTATAGGCTAGGGGTCATCAGTGTCAGAGTGCGCAAGTGCTCTCTAGTTATTGTGTAGTGTATCAACGCGCACTTATCAACCTAAGCGATTATGAATCGAATGATAAGCGATAGTAAATCGAATGATAATCGATTATCGATCGAATGATAATCGATTATCGATCGAATGAAAATCGATTATCGATCGAATGAAAATCGATTATCGATCGAATGAACATCGATTATCGATCGAATGAAAATCGATCATAAATCGAATGATAATCGATTATCGATCGAATGATAATCGATTATCGATCGAATGAAAATCGATTATCGATCGAATGATAATCGATTATCAATCCAAGGATAATCGATTATCGAACCAATGATAATCGATCATCACTCGAATGATAATCGATTATCGATCCAAGGACAAGGCTAGGCTAGGTTAGGTTAGGTTAGGTTAGGTTAGGTTAGGTTAGGTTAGGTTAGGTTAGGTTAGGTTAGGTTAGGTTAGGTTAGGTTAGGTTAGGTTAGGTTAGGTTAGGTTAGGTTAGGTTAGGTTCCACTCCTAGGAGCTGTAAGACCTTGTCGTAGGTGGAGTGGCTCAGTAACTTCCTCCTTTCTCGAGCCGTAAGGACGGGAGAGGAAGAGTGAAGCTAAGAAACAGCTCAAAAAACGGTCAGTGGGGCACTGGTGAGGCTATTGATGTCGAGTAGATAGCACCAAGAAATACCAGTAGAAGATCCAACGGGCCCATGTTACTTCCGAACACACTGACAAGTCCTACCAGATTTGGAGGGCGAACGGCGAGTTCCCGGCGCCGAAAAGCGGGGACCACTCGGCTATGGTATGGTAACCCAGACAGAAGGGTCCAACGGAATCTAAGCCTGGGAAACTGCGGTGATGGATGAATGGCCCCCCGAAGAGGGTCGCGAGCAGCCCCCCGCCGTCATGGCGAGGACGTGCGGGGTAGCCGGAGGTGAAAGCTGAAGGAATGCCTTAGCAGGGTATGGGCGCACTGCCTCGCTGGACATATTTTTCGACCCTACTCGTGGGAAAAAAATGAACGAAAAAAACGAAAATCAAAACCAAAAACAAGACAAACAGACGGTTGACACAACTGGGGAGGGCAGCCTACCTAGTGTGAAAACAGATAAAAGAGACTTAGGCAAAGACACGCTGTTGCACAGCAGGTTGAATATGGTGAGCAAATTACAAAGATGTAATTCGCTCAACACTGAACAGAGGAAAGCTAAAAGAAAATTAACGGACACCTCGATTTTGATGAGCGATGAACCATACAAAAGGAAAGAAAGCTCGGAAGTATTTACCATAAACGAAGCAATCGAGAGGCTTAACAGACACATGGGGGAAATGATAAAACACATAAGAGCAAGTAACATCAGTGCAGGTCCTAACACATTAAAAGGAATCAAAGAATCAGTTGAAAATATGAAAAAAGGAATAGAACTACTCAATAGGGTTTCCATAAGAGAATGGCTGGATAAGAACAAATGGGAGCCAGTGGAAAAAGTTACAATAGACGTGGACTGCCAAACACAAAGGCAGAGCAATGAGAAGAGAGACATGGGTACACAAACAGTCGAAGAAGGAACCCTAGACAGTCTGGAGGGACACGGGGCTGCGAAAACTTTAGAAGCTCTAGAAGGCATCGCTAGCCTGAAGTGGCCAGAACAGGTTTACAAACACACAGAAATTACACAAGAGCATCCACTCGGAGAGGAGGAAAACATCATGAAGCTGTTGTTTGTTAAAAAGGACGAAAATCTAGATAAAGGCCCGGCTGCCGTATATACGGAAAAGTTCCCACAGCTTAAAAATATGAACGATGATCTGGATACATTGGAACAATATACCAAGATTAAAACAAATACTGGCACTCAAGAAATCACCAGCCGCATAATGAAAGTGACCCTGGATGGCACAACATCTAACCTATGGGAACAGGCTAACAGAGTGAGAAATGAGGCAGCAGCCGAAAGGCTGCTCCTCATACAACAGACAAATGTGGTGCCGAACGACACCCTAAGGAAAATGATGGAGTATGTATTATATGATACGGAAATTAGAGCAAAGATATACGAAACAAAACGGACAACTAATACGGGTACGGCAAGGAAAGAAAGGAACTCATATGGCATAGTGGTCAACCAGGAAAACAGGAGCTATAAGGACATCCTAAATACAGTCAAAAAAGTAGTGAAGTCCACGGATGGGGAGACAAGCGACATAATCAGAACAATACGAAGCACAAGGGACGGGAAACTACTCATCACGATGGATAGGGATGAGGAAAAAATGACCAGCCTAAAAATGCTATTGAAACAGTCTGGCACTGATGTCAAGGTAAGGCAGCTGGGAGGAGAAAATAAAGAGACGTTGCATATAAGAGGTATGGATATGGAGGTCACTAAAGAAGAAGTAATAAGGTCCCTCACAGAGACCTTGGGGACATGGAATCCTGGAAATAGAATTAGTGAACTGAGGCCACAAGCGAATAACACGCTTGCGATTACGGTTACCCTCGACAAAGCAGACGCTGACAGACTCGTTGATAGGAAGCGCATCAAAATAGGCGTTGTTAGGTGCCTAATTGAAAAGAGAGTGAATGTTGCAAATTGCAAGAGGTGCTGGGGATACGACCATGGCACAAAGGAATGTAATAGAGAAGCGAGGGGAAACCTATGCTATAGATGTGGGGAGGGAAGCCACACATCTAGGGAATGTAAAAATTTGGAAAAATGTATGATATGTGAGGAGGACAACAATCATAGATATGGAAGCATGAAATGCCCCAAATTTAAGGAAGCCCTCAATAAGGCAAGAGCCCGGAAGATGACAAACACAGAAAGCGGGCTAGTTAACAGTACAGCTGATAAAGGACAGTCAACGACGGCCACAGGAAAGGCAGCTATAGAAGAGGTTGAAAGGGACGCTGAGAAGACATCGACTGAAGAGGCCGAAATGCCCGAGGAAAAGACACTTGTAAAAGAGGCTGAAATGGATACGGAAACTAGACCAGAGTCTGGGCAAGATCCGTACTGGGATGCTTTTGATAAGATCGCTGAGAGTGCGCGTGAAACTGTCCGAGAAATAGAAGTCATGAGCAAGTCCCCGAAGACCCCGGTAGTTACTGAACAGGCGGAAGATTCTGATTCAGTCCTGCACAAACTACTGGGTAGCTAAACTTTGTTACATTAAGTAGAAATTTTAAGTAGGTTAAGGTTTAGGGTAGGTTATTTATTATGCATAAAATACTGCAAACAAATTTAGGAAGAGCGAAAATGGCGCACGACATGGCATGGGCAGCAGCTAGCACGTATGAAGCGGACCTTGTAGTGGTGTCTGAACCAAACAAGAAAATATGTGCGAAGGATGGATGGTACACAGACGGTAATAAAGATGTAGCGGTCATGATACTTAACAAAAATGTGGAAATAGAACGAATAACAAAGAATAATAACTATGTGTATATTGAGATACCAGGAGTGCACATATACGCAGTATATATTTCACCAAACATCAGCCTGCAGAGTTTCAAGGATAGAATCGACGAAGTTTTTGAGGACTCATCTACAAAGATTGGGGGAAAAATCATCATGGGTGATATAAATGCTAAGTCGCATCTCTGGGGATCTCCGATAAATGACCGCAGAGGAGAACATGTTGAAGAGCTTATGGCTCAGTTTGACTTGATAGCTCTGAACGACTTCAGCCCAACGTTCATCAGAAATAACTCCAGGACGCACATAGACGTTACGCTGGTTTCCTCAGATTTCGCTACAAGGATCCGAAACTGGAGAGTGGCACATGAAAACCCGTACACACATCATGGGCATATTTATTATGATATAAACACTGGGAAAATACTGAAAAAGAAAACTTCGAATGGCAGGCCCATGATAGACGAGAAAGTTTTTATCAGCAAAATAGCCAGCTCTCGGACAGGAAGCAGCATATATCTGCAAGCTGTAGACGCCATGAAAGAATCGTGGATAAGGGCAAACAGAGAGAGAAAGAAGCTTCCCTACTGGTGGAATGACCAAATTGAGAAGTTAAGGAAAGAATACATCAAACGAAGGAGGGAATACACGAGAGCGGGAAGAGAGCTGGAACGACAACTTTTAGACACTACCATGAAAGAAACCAAAAAATTGCTGAAAAATGAAATCAACAGAGCGAAGAAACAAAAATGGAAAGCACTTTTGGAAGATCTGAACCAAGACATCTGGGGAGAGGCCTACAAAATAGTCTCAAGACAGTTAAAAATTCAAAGCACCCCCTTCTCTCTTACGGTCAAACGGAGGAAAGAAATAGTGGCAGATTTATTCCCAAAGGGCGGAAGAAGAATAAAAAAAAGAGAAGGTCCTAAAGTAGTTGCTCCCCCTTTCACAATAGATGAACTAATGAGTGCCCTTGGATCATTGAAAAATGGTAAGGCGCCTGGCCCAGACGGGATGTCAGTGGAAACTCTAAAACTAGTCTGTAATCACAAAAGGGACGAGGTACTCTCCATGTTCAACTCGATGCTTCGAGAAAGAACTTTTCCTGAGTATTGGAAAAGGGCTAGATTGGTGTTGATCCCAAAAAAAGGAAAAGACATCAATGTATCTTCATCTTACCGGCCGCTGTGCCTATTGAACACATTTGGCAAATTATTCGAAAAAATGATCATGAATCGGCTGGATGAAGAACTAGAGGAAAAGGGAGTCATTTCCCCGAATCAACATGGATTTGTGAAGCGGAGGTCCACAATAACAGCGATGCTGAGCTTGACTGACTGGGTCAGCAAATCTCATAGCAAATGGCTTTTGGTCATATCTATAGATGTCAAAAACGCCTTCAATACTGCGAGATGGCATCAAATCATTGACAAACTTAGAGAAGCTGAGTGTTCGGAATACCTGGTGGAGATGGTTGAGGACTACTTTAGAGATAGATGGGTGGAAGCAGGCTCTGTTAAATGGCAGTGCACAATGGGGGTCCCACAAGGATCAATAATAGGCCCCAAATTATGGGATGTACTGTATGAGGGGGTTCTCAAACTGCCTCTCGAAGAAAAAGTGGGCATGATCGCCTATGCGGATGACCTATTGGTTACCATTGAAGGAGATGATAAAAATGAAGTAATAAGAAAGGCTGAACGCGCATCTGCAAGGGTCCTGGAGTGGATGAGGTCAGTGGGTTTGGAGGTTGCCACCCAGAAGACTGAGCTGATAATACTCAGAGGCCCAAGGAACAGGGAAAACTTTCAGATCAGACTAGAGGCCAACATGGTCAAGCCATCAAAAACGCTCAAATATCTGGGAGTGTTACTAGATCCAAAATTATCTTTTGTCAAACACGTGGATTATTGCATAGAGAAGGCGAATAGAAAAACGGAAATTATGAGGAGACTCCTTCCAAACATCGGTGGACCGAACTATGCAAGGCGACAGGTGCTTTGCACTATTATGCATAGCGTCCTTTTATATGCGGCCCCAGTGTGGAGAGCAGTTCTTAAAATTCAAAAATATCGTGACAAACTTATAAGCACACAGAGAAAGGGATTACTGAGGGTGATATCGGCCTACAGAACAGTATCTGCGGATGCGGCTCAAGTAATATCGGGCTTTCCGCCATTGGACCTGATGTCAGCGGAGATCTGTATGCTATACAAAATAGGAACGAGGCTTCCTGGAAACAGAAGGATGGCGCGGAAAAAAACACTTGGGAGATGGCAGCGACAATGGACAGAAAACAGTGGAACGGCGAAGTGGACTCGGAGGCTTATCAAGAATATCCCAAACTGGATAGAGTGTAAGCACAAAAGAACGAACTATTATTTTACACAGTACCTAACCGGGCATGGATCTTTTGGGACTTATACAAAGAGAATTGGCAAAACCACGACTGATTTATGCCATACGTGCGGAATCTGTGATAGTCCGGAACACATGTATGAAGAATGCAGTAGATGGTCGATAGAGAGAGAGGAAGTGACAGCAAGTATGGGTATTTTCCCAGGAACGGATGAATTAGTGGAAATCATGACAAGTGACCCGGAAAAGTGGAACCTAATGTATGCATTTATCTGCAATATTATGGAAAGAAAAGAAATTGAAGACAGAGACAGGGCGGAGAATTGAAGATATTCCTTGTATCTACGGCTACTTCTGAAGTTATGGGCAATGCCTTTTTCCGGAAGTATGCTGGTAGCAAAAGAGGTGGGGGTTTAGTGGGTGCGAGCCCCACACAGCACTCAGCAGCATTGCACATCCCAGCTGCTGAGTCAGGCTGGTAAGAGCTTCCCCTTTTCCTCTGGGAGAAAAAAAAAAAAAAAAAAAAAAAAAGGTTAGGTTAGGTTAGGTTAGGTTAGGTTAGGTTAGGTTAGGTTAGGTTAGGTTAGGTTAGGTTAGGTTAGGTTAGGTTAGGTTAGGTTAGGTTAGGTTAGGTTAGGTTAGGTTAGGTTAGGTTAGGTTAGGTTAGGTTAGGTTAGGTTAGGTTAGGTTAGGTTAGGTTAGGTTAGGTTAGGTTAGGTTAGGTTAGGTTAGGTTAGGTTAGGTTAGGTTAGGTTAGGTTAGGTTAGGTTAGGTTAGGTTAGGTTAGGTTAGGTTAGGTTAGGTTAGGTTAGGTTAGGTTAGGTTAGGTTAGGTTAGGTTAGGTTAGGTTAGGTTAGGTTAGGTTAGGTTAGGTTAGGTTAGGTTAGGTTAGGTTAGGTTAGGTTAGGTTAGGTTAGGTTAGGTTAGGTTAGGTTAGGTTAGGTTAGGTTAGGTTAGGTTAGGTTAGGTTAGGTTAGGTTAGGTTAGGTTAGGTTAGGTTAGGTTAGGTTAGGTTAGGTTAGGTTAGGTTAGGTTAGGTTAGGTTAGGTTAGGTTAGGTTAGGTTAGGTTAGGTTAGGTTAGGTTAGGTTAGGTTAGGTTAGGTTAGGTTAGGTTAGGTTAGGTTAGGTTAGGTTAGGTTAGGTTAGGTTAGGTTAGGTTAGGTTAGGTTAGGTTAGGTTAGGTTAGGTTAGGTTAGGTTAGGTTAGGTTAGGTTAGGTTAGGTTAGGTTAGGTTAGGTTAGGTTAGGTTAGGTTAGGTTAGGTTAGGTTAGGTTGGGCCTTTGCTATGGAACATAGCCTACGATGGGGTTTTGAATCTGGATGTACAGCCGGGAATTCGACTGGTTGCATATGCAGACGACCTCGCAGTGATATGCATAGCAAGAGGTAAAGAAGAACTGGTGGACTTGGCAAAGACCGCAATAAGCCAAGTAACAGAATGGCTCAATAATATGGGACTCAGTCTAGCCCTAGAGAAAACGGAGGCCGTAACCTTGATAGGGAAAAGGAAACTGGACCTAGAATTTAACATAGGAACTATAGCAATAGTACCACAAAAAGCTATTAAGTATCTAGGTGTATATCTGGATAAACATATGAATTTTATACCCCACGTAGAATACGTTGCAGGCCGAGCAGAAAGAAAAGCCGCCCAGCTTAGTCGCCTCATGCCAAACGTCGGAGGATGCAGCCGGAGACGTCTACTGATGTCAGTGACTTCTTCCATACTATGGTACGCCGCACCAGCATGGAAGGACGCAGCCTTGAAACTTGGAAAAAACAAGGAAAGGTTGACAAGGGTCCAGAGAAAGGTATGTCTCAGAATAACGAGAGCATACCGAACGGTATCAACAGCAGCCTTGCAAGTACTAGCTGGACAATTACCGGTAGGATTAAAGACCGAAGAGGAATGGCAAGAATCTTGGGAGAACAATGATAGCTGGACACGAGTACTGATCCCTGATATCAATTCTTGGACAAGTAGAAAACACGGGGTGCTTAGCTATTACTTAACGCAGGCTTTAACTGGACACGGTAGCTTCGAAGCATACTGCGAGAGGATCGGTAAAAGCGACGGTTTTTGCAGATATTGCTATGATAGGGACGATGCGAGACATACGCTATTCGTATGTGAACGGTTCACCTGTGAGAGGGGAGAGGTCAATGAAGACAATTTCATTGCTCTGTTGTTAGAAAGCGATGAGAAGTGGGAGATAGTGAAGGATATAGTGGAGACGATTATGAAAATCAAAGATGCTGACGAAAGGGAAGAGAGAAAAATAGAATAAACAGTACTCACCGCATCCGGAACTAGATGAAGTAATGCTGAGCAGGCGGTTCCATCTAGGAAAGGGTCGGTAGTGCATGTAGGCATAAGATGGATGAACACAAGACGCAGGGCAGCAAAGTGGAAATGGGTTTTTAGTGGGTAAACAGAGAGATCTGGAGCCCCACACTTGGTCTCGCCGATTTGAACACCAAAGGCTTGCCAGTAAGTACGTAATGTATTTTCCCAAACCACTTGAAAAAAAAAAAAAAAAAAAAAAAAAAAAAAAAAGGTTAGGTTAGGTTAGGTTAGGTTAGGTTAGGTTAGGTTAGGTTAGGTTAGGTTAGGTTAGGTTAGGTTAGGTTAGGTTAGGTTAGGTTAGGTTAGGTTAGGTTAGGTTAGGTTAGGTTAGGTTAGGTTAGGTTAGGTTAGGTTAGGTTAGGTTAGGTTAGGTTAGGTTAGGTTAGGTTAGGTTAGGTTAGGTTAGGTTAGGTTAGGTTAGGTTAGGTTAGGTTAGGTTAGGTTAGGTTAGGTTAGGTTAGGTTAGGTTAGGTTAGGTTAGGTTAGGTTAGGTTAGGTTAGGTTAGGTTAGGTTAGGTTAGGTTAGGTTAGGTTAGGTTAGGTTAGGTTAGGTTAGGTTAGGTTAGGTTAGGTTAGGTTAGGTTAGGTTAGGTTAGGTTAGGTTAGGTTAGGTTAGGTTAGGTTAGGTTAGGTTAGGTTCCGTGCCTCGGAAGGTTGGGTGGGAGAGGCTGGAAGTGATTCACCCCTAATCTCTCATACAAGTTTCCGGGGAGGGGGTTTTCCACCCGACACGGCGCGTCCCAATGGCTCATAGGGTGTCTCCAGGGGGCGTGGTTTGTTATGGGACTCGTGTTCTTCTGAGCTGTAAGGGCCCCATGACCAACCAACCCTCGGGATAAGCAATGAATAAGGATCCAGCATGGGAACCTGAATAATTGCTCGCGGATCAAAGGGAATAGAGGAGTGAACCTCGAGAAAAAATCCGACAACATAGGGGAGGCAGCTATGTTGGGTGAGCTAAGCGATGGTTGCTACTGCGTCCGGAGGCAACCGTTGAGAAAAAGCCTAGTGGAGTAAACCACGATAAAAAACCAACAGTATAGGGAATGCAGCTATGCTGGGTGACTGAGCAGCGGCTGCTACTGCATCCGGAGGTAACCGGTAAAAATTCCTAGAGGAGTAAACCTCGATAATAAATCCCCACTACTAAGGTGTAAGGCATCGTGCTGAGGGTATGGAAGGTGCGAGGGTTAGAGCATCATGAACGATCCCCTTGGAGTACCTGGCGAAACTCCATTGTATTTTGCCTTAGCGGGGTAAGGGCGCACTGCCCCGCTGGACTTGCTTTCGACCCGGCTCGTGGGATTCACATGGACAGGATCAAAACAAAAAATAAGACGGATAAAACAGAAGACGGATTGGCAAAGGAAAAGGAACAGAACAAGGAAGAAGGAGCGGTAGGTTTTTCAGATAGGGGATTGGAGGAGCAGCAAGTGTTCGGGAGGAGAGATTCCCTTCCTAGGACCCCACCCAGGATCGGAAGGCTAGTAGGACAAGATGATGCCTACCATACCCCTAGCGGGGATGTTACGGAATTCGAATTGGAAAGGATGACCAGTTGGGAGAATGAGGACCGCACCACATCGATGGCACGCCTAACAGAGTGCGGAATAACGGGGATAGATGAGATCGTACATCTAGTAAGCGACGAGGAACCAGATAGGCCAAGTAAGAAAAAGAAGGAGGACAACAAAAATGAAAGGCAAATGAAGTTGGGGAAGATATTCAAAGAAGAAGGCAAAAGGAAGAGAGAAGAGGGAGAAACAAAGGATAGGGAGGAGCAAACGGAACTGGAGAAACTCCGCCACCTGATGAATAGGGTTTTGGATGAGGGTATGAAGTTATATACCCTTACGAAAGAGATCACAAACACAAAGACCGAGATTAAGGAAGGCACAAGGAATTTGTATAGGACCATAACAAAAGTGCAAAGGAAGCTAGAAGAGTACAGCGAAAGTGGGGCAAAGCCGGAGACTCGGGAGCCGCAGAAAGAAAAGTTCACGCGGGAAATAGCGACACAGGCTGATGAGGAAGCGATACTGAGAGAGACTAAGGAGCGGGAGAGGGAGATGACCGAACGGGTAAAGGAAAGTTTAGAGGTGGGCATGACGGCTGAGGATTTTAAGAGTATGGTGAAGTGGGAGTGGCCAGAAGAGGTTTTTCACAACACTACTATTGTGACAAAGGACAAAGCGGGAGAACCGGACAATAGAGACCTGCTAGTAATAGCGGAAGGGGGGAGGAAGGTGAAAGGAAAAGAAGAGGGATATGTGGAGAAATGGGTGCAAAAGCATCCAGGGCTCAACGACATGATGGAGGACCTCGGAGAGTCAGTGGACTATATTATAAATTATGTTAACAGTGAAACACGACGGGGGAAAACTGGAAATGGAGCAACGGTGGCATACGTTATGAAAGCCCAGGAGGAAGATGAGCAGTTATACGATTGCGTAAGGGACCTGGTGAAGGCCATGGAGGAAGTGGAGCAAGGTGGGAGAAAACAGCAATCAAGGCTCACCTGTGTCTTTGAAGAGGGGGTAAGATGGGAAAGGTATAGGAAGGCGTTTGAGAGCGCTATATCCGGAACCTCAATTGAGTTTACGCTGGTCATACAGAACAGAGGGAACAGGGGAGACAGGGGGACAATAACTGTTAAAAGGGGTGAAAAAACGTATGCTGAGCTATTGAGGAATATGGAGGAGAGTATCTCCATAGACGGAAGCGGAGTGAATGTTAAGAGGGTGAGGAAAACAGCTAAGGGAGACATGCTACTAGAGCTAGAGGGAGGTAGGGAGAACATTAGAAGGTTAACTGGTCACATTAAGGATAGGACAGGTGCGGAAGCTGAGATGGGGGAAAAGGAGGGACAAATTCTTTTCCTCTATGATGTGGACTCCAATACGGAAGAAGGGAAAATATTGGGGGCAATACGAGAAGAGATCGGTGTAGACCTGGGAAACACGGTACACATCAAGACGCGCAGGAGTATAAGGGACGGAAGAGACCTGGTTATTTTGGGAGCCAGCAAGGAAGCAGCAAAGGTACTAGACAGGTTGGGTAAAATTAGAGTAGGGCTGTGTTACTTGAAAGTGAAAATCAAGATACAGACAAGTAGATGTCATAATTGTATGGGCATAGGTCATAAGAAGGTGGAGTGCAAAGAACCTTGTGCAGTGGGCAAATGCCTGAATTGTTGGCAGGAGGGGCATAAAGTGGCAGAGTGCAAAAATGCTGCAGTATGTAGACCATGCGGACAACCACATAGGGAGGACTCGACCAAATGCCCAGTGTTTAAGAAATATGTTCAAATGGAAAGGGATAGGATAGGGACAGCAAGGGGGTAACATGTATTGTCTTCGCAAAGTTTCTGCAAATAAATACGGGGAGGTCCGCGGGGGCTCATGATACTGCTTTCAAAACAGCGGAAGACGAGGACTGTAATATAATATTAGTAAGCGAACCAAACAAAAGGTATATCAAGGCAGCGGGGTGGTTAAAAGACATAAACGAAGACGTGGCGATATTTGTAAGGGACAAAAGAATCAAAGTATCCAAAATAGACAGCGGAAGGGGGTATATTAGACTGTGTTTGGAGGATGTGGATGTTATTGCATGTTACATATCTCCAAACACAGATTACGAAACTTTTGTTGCGTACGTTGACGAAATAATGGGATTAATTAGAACATCGGGGAGAGAAACGATAATAGGTGGAGACTTAAATGCGAAAGCAAACGAATGGGGATCGACAACGTACGACAGAAGGGGGCTTTACCTGTTGGACTGGGCCGCGCAATTGGACTTGGTCATCTTAAACGATGGCCAAAAACCAACCTTTGTAAGAGGGGATTCCAAGTCCTACATAGACCTAACGTTTTCTACAAAGAAAATAGCGAAGAGGATGGAGGGTTGGAGGGTACTAGACAGCGAGTCACTCTCGCTACATAAACACATTACCTATGAAGTTAGGGGACAAAAAAGGACGATGGGATTGGAAGATACCGTAAGGTTTGACATGGATAAGTTTAATAGGGTATTTAAGAGTAAATGGGAGAATGTGAGAGAAAGAAAGGACATAACTTTTGAGGAAATGGACAAGTTACTGAAAATTGCACATGATAAAGGAAAAATAAGGAAAAGGGAGAAAATAAGAACAAAACAGTATTGGTGGAACGAGGCGTTGGAAGAGCTGAGGGTGAATTGTAACAGTCTCAGAAGGCAGCATACGCGAGAAAGAGACAGGGAGAGGAGAGAAGCTAGATGGGAGGAATACCAGTTGGCGAGGAGGGTTTACAAGAAAGAAATCAAAATGGAAAAAAGGAAGAAATGGGTGGAACTGTGTAATGAATTAGAGGATGATATATGGGGGCAAGGGTACGGGATAGCTATGAGAGGAATAAAGCGTGGAGGCATACCATATAAACTCACCAGAGAGAAAACAGAAGAGATAGTAGCTTCCCTCTTTCCAAGAAGAAATCTGGATTTGGGTAACATAAACCGGGATGATAGTGTAGGAGAAGTTACCTCGGCAGAAGTGAACGAAGCCTGTGGAAAACTTAAAAGAGGTAAAGCACCCGGACCAGACGGTATCTCCATCGAGTGCGTACAGACGGTGACAAGGGAGGCGACAGACTATATTACGCGGTTGATGGATGGCCTCATGAAGAGGAATGATTTCCCAATTCAATGGAAGGAAGCGAAGCTGGTACTCATACCAAAAGCCGGAAAACCATGGGGGGAGGAAGGCTCCTACAGACCGCTATGTCTCATAAACTCAATGGCCAAGTTGTATGAACACATAATAAAGGGAAGGCTTCTGAAGGAAATTGAATCGGGAGGAGGCTTCGCAGAGAACCAGTATGGTTTTAGGGAAGGAAGATCGACTATCATGGCGGCTGAAGAAGTCGCAAAAATTGCAAAAAAAGAGTATCTATCAGGGACGAAAAAGAGGTGGTGCGTATTGGCCACTCTTGACGTGAAAAACGCATTCAATACGGTACCAACTGAGGGTATAATACGGGGCCTACAGAAAAAGAACGTGAGCCCATATTTGATCAATACAATAAAAAGGTATTTCTGTGAGCGCAAAATTCACCTAGGAGGCGGGGACTTCTACAGGGTGACGGCGGGGATACCACAAGGCTCTGTGCTGGGTCCAACGCTGTGGAACGTGTTCTATGATGAGTTGCTGAGGATCAAGACCCCGGAGGGTGTGAAAATGATTGGCTACGCGGATGATGTTGCCTTGGTGGCCACTGCAAAATCACATGCAGATATGGAACTGAACCTAAGCGAGGCCATGTGGCAGGTGAAGGGCTGGCTGAGTAGCTGGGACATGAACCTTGCTACGCAAAAGACAGAGATAACGGTACTGGTTGGCCAAAGGAATGTGAGACTGAAAATAGAGCTAGGGAATACGGAAATCTTACCAAGGGCGGAGCTAAAGTATCTAGGGATTTGGTTTCAAGAGGGAGGGAGCTACAGGAAACACGTCATAGAAACGATTAAGAAGACCACCGAAAAAGTGACGGCTCTGAGGAAAATACTCCCCAATATAAGAGGCCCGTCGGCAGAAAAGAGGAGGTTGCTGTGGGGCGTGGTGCAATCCACTATTTTGTATGGCGCTCCTATCTGGGGGGGGATGACGGCACTAGCAAAATATAAGGACATGCTGAACGGGTTGCAAAGGAGAATGCTGCTCATGGTTATTTCGGGATACCGGACCATATCCACCGAGGCGGTGCAAGTTTTAGCGGGCATCCCACCAATAGACCTGCTGGTATGGGAGAGGCAGGAGTTACACAGAAGAGGCAGAGAGTACAAGAAGGAAATTGAAGAGGAAGTGAGGGGGAAATGGCAGGAGAGATGGGATAATACTGAAAAAGGAAGATGGACAAAGGCCTTGATAAACCAACTGGGAAACTGGATTCTCTGTCGTCACAGGAAAATGGACTATTTTGTTACACAGGCACTGTCCGGTCACGGCTCTTTCAGGGCATATACAAGAAAAATTAGGAAAACGGAGGATGATATTTGCATTTACTGTGGAGACAGAGACGATGTAGAACACACCATCTTTCTGTGTCAGAGATGGGAACAGAATAGAAACCGACTCTTCAGGGAAATAGGAGTCAATATCACAGTGACAAACATGGTTGGGTTGATGTTGCAGAAGAAAGAAAACTGGGATGCCATCAGGAATTATTGCAGAGATATTATGGGCCAGAAAGAGAAGGAGGAGAGAGCGCACCAGTGAGGATAGAGGCAGTTTTGGTCCCGAAGATATGCCCCTAGGGGTGGTTCCAGGGCCGAAACGTGACATGGTGGCGACCGAGGTGGTTTTAGTGAGGTGTGCTCTGGTTGGGGTTCCTCAATGCCGTCCGGCAGTTCTGCGTGCAGGACAGCCGAGTGGGATTGATCCCTAGCTGGAGACAGTCCCACACTCCCGGGGAAAGGCGGAATAAGTACCCGGGGCCTGATAGCAGGTTTCCACCTGACAAAAAAAAAAAAAAAAAAAAAAAGGTTAGGTTAGGTTAGGTTAGGTTAGGTTAGGTTAGGTTAGGTTAGGTTAGGTTAGGTTAGGTTAGGTTAGGTTAGGTTAGGTTAGGTTAGGTTAGGTTAGGTTAGGTTAGGTTAGGTTAGGTTAGGTTAGGTTAGGTTAGGTTAGGTTAGGTTAGGTTAGGTTAGGTTAGGTTAGGTTAGGTTAGGTTAGGTTAGGTTAGGTTAGGTTAGGTTAGGTTAGGTTAGGTTAGGTTAGGTTAGGTTAGGTTAGGTTAGGTTAGGTTAGGTTAGGTTAGGTTAGGTTAGGTTAGGTTAGGTTAGGTTAGGTTAGGTTAGGTTAGGTTAGGTTAGGTTAGGTTAGGTTAGGTTAGGTTAGGTTAGGTTAGGTTAGGTTAGGTTAGGTTAGGTTAGGTTAGGTTAGGTTAGGTTAGGTTAGGTTAGGTTAGGTTAGGTTAGGTTAGGTTAGGTTAGGTTAGGTTAGGTTAGGTTAGGTTAGGTTAGGTTAGGTTAGGTTAGGTTAGGTTAGGTTAGGTTAGGTTAGGTTAGGTTAGGTTAGGTTAGGTTAGGTTAGGTTAGGTTAGGTTAGGTTAGGTTAGGTTAGGTTAGGTTAGGTTAGGTTAGGTTAGGTTAGGTTAGGTTAGGTTAGGTTAGGTTAGGTTAGGTTAGGTTAGGTTAGGTTAGGTTAGGTTAGGTTAGGTTAGGTTAGGTTAGGTTAGGTTAGGTTAGGTTAGGTTAGGTTAGGTTAGGTTAGGTTAGGTTAGGTTAGGTTAGGTTAGGTTAGGTTAGGTTAGGTTAGGTTAGGTTAGGTTAGGTTAGGTTAGGTTAGGTTAGGTTAGGTTAGGTTAGGTTAGGTTAGGTTAGGTTAGGTTAGGTTAGGTTAGGTTAGGTTAGGTTAGGTTAGGTTAGGTTAGGTTAGGTTAGGTTAGGTTAGGTTAGGTTAGGTTAGGTTAGGTTAGGTTAGGTTAGGTTAGGTTAGGTTAGGTTAGGTTAGGTTAGGTTAGGTTAGGTTAGGTTAGGTTAGGTTAGGTTAGGTTAGGTTAGGTTAGGTTAGGTTAGGTTAGGTTAGGTTAGGTTAGGTTAGGTTAGGTTAGGTTAGGTTAGGTTAGGTTAGGTTAGGTTAGGTTAGGTTAGGTTAGGTTAGGTTAGGTTAGGTTAGGTTAGGTTAGGTTAGGTTAGGTTAGGTTAGGTTAGGTTAGGTTAGGTTAGGTTAGGTTAGGTTAGGTTAGGTTAGGTTAGGTTAGGTTAGGTTAGGTTAGGTTAGGTTAGGTTAGGTTAGGTTAGGTTAGGTTAGGTTAGGTTAGGTTAGGTTAGGTTAGGTTAGGTTAGGTTAGGTTAGGTTAGGTTAGGTTAGGTTAGGTTAGGTTAGGTTAGGTTAGGTTAGGTTAGGTTAGGTTAGGTTAGGTTAGGTTAGGTTAGGTTAGGTTAGGTTAGGTTAGGTTAGGTTAGGTTAGGTTAGGTTAGGTTAGGTTAGGTTAGGTTAGGTTAGGTTAGGTTAGGTTAGGTTAGGTTAGGTTAGGTTAGGTTAGGTTAGGTTAGGTTAGGTTAGGTTAGGTTAGGTTAGGTTAGGTTAGGTTAGGTTAGGTTAGGTTAGGTTAGGTTAGGTTAGGTTAGGTTAGGTTAGGTTAGGTTAGGTTAGGTTAGGTTAGGTTAGGTTAGGTTAGGTTAGGTTAGGTTAGGTTAGGTTAGGTTAGGTTAGGTTAGGTTAGGGCTATATTGGGTGAGCTAAGCGATGGTAGCTACTGCGTCCGGAGGCAACCGTTGAGAAAAAGCCTAGAGGAGTAAACCTCGATAAAAAACCAACAGCATAGGGAATGCAGCTATGCTGGGTGACTGAGCAGCGGCTGCTACTGCGTCCGGAGGTAACCGGTAAAAATACCTAGAGGAGTAAACCTCGATAATAAATCCCCACTACTAAGGTGTAAGGCATCGTGCTGAGGGTATGGAAGGTGCGAGGGTTAGAGCACCGCAAACGATCCCCTTGGAGAACCTGGCGGAACTCCATTGTATCTAGCCTTAGCGAGGTAAGGGCGCACTGCCTCGCTGGACTGTTTTTTCGGCCCTACTCGTGGGAACTCGATGGACAAAACACAAAAAAAAGGAAATGAGGAAGAGAAGAGGAGAGAAGAGGAAGAAGAGAGGAGAAGGTTCGAGGACGAATTGCTGGCTACGCACAAGCGGGCAAATAGGTCAACAGAAATAAATGTGAGAAAGCACTCGACTCTCATTGCAGAGACAGAGTCAGATGAGGAAGAGATACCTGACATAGGAAAGAACTTTGAAGAAGTCTGCGAAGAGGAAGAACTGTACAATAGTGTACTGAGAACGATCATGTTCGATGACGAGGAAGAATTGGCAACAAAAAAAAGGAAAAGGATGAGTCCGCAGGAAAAGAAAATTAGAAAAAAAGAAAAAAGGAACGAGAGTAATGAATTCGGAGAGGAGAGTATACTGGAATCGGTGATGAGGAAGTTGGGGCAATTACGGGAGAAAACCAAAGAGTTGGGGATAGAAGACCGAGATCTAAAAAGAATTATGGGGGAAATAACATCTTTGGTGAAGAAAGGACAAGGGAAGGAGGGGGAAACGAGCAAGTCAGAGAAACCTAGATGCGCAGCATGCAAAGCGGAGAAGGCAAAGGAAATAAGGAGAGAAAATATCGAAAGGATAAAGGGAAAAATAGAAAAAGGAGGGAATTTCCAAACCTTCCAGGAGATTTCCAGAGAAGAGTGGGATGAAGAAATCTATAAGTGCACGGAACTGAAGAACATAGAGTATTGGGAAGCACTAGAAAGGGAAAACTGCGCTGTAATAATAGACCCGGAAAGAGTTCCTTCAGAACTCGTTCAGAATTTGAGGGAAAGAAGGGGGGAACTCATCGAGTTGGTGGAGGGTTGCAAAGGGGGGGAAATCGAATATGTGGTAAACGAGTTAAGGACATCGAAAATGCAGAAACAATGGTATCATATGGTTGCCAGAATAACGGAGGACATGGGTAATGAAGATGTATTTAAAATGATAGAGGAAGTGCACCAACAATTTGGAAAAATTATGAAGAACCAAAGGGAGGTGAACATACTCCTTGCGGAGAGGGCGGATCCGACATTTTTCAGAATGGCTCTGGAATTTGTCGGGAGGAAGGGAAACATTCGGTATAGGATGGTGACGAACGGAGCTCAGGGGGTAGTCAGGAAAAGGGTGGACAGGGAGTCGGTGTTGGTTAGAACGGGGGGCAGACCCTACGCAGATGTACTGAGGGACATGAGAGCGCAGGTAAACGTGCAAGCGCTGGGAATAAAAGTCGACAATGTCTCGAAAACGAACAGCGGGGACATCATCGTGCGTCTAAAGGGAAAAGGGACGGCTGAAAAACTTAGGGATGAATTAAAGGGTAAGGTTAAGGAGCTATCCGTCTCAGTTAGGAAGAGAGAAGTTATATTCAATATACTGGACTTGGCACCGGACACCACTCCAGGAGACCTGAAATTGGCTCTGGAAAATCATACAGGGCTAATGGGGGACATAGAGATAAAAAATGTTAGATCCACGAGGTATGGTGGGCAAATTGGTACCTTTGCGGTACCCATGGGAGCGGCGGAGGTGGTGAGGAGGACGAGGTCCGTGATGATGGGGTGGACCTCATGTAGGATCAAAGAGAGGGTAGTACCCCTTAGATGTTTCAGATGCCACGACTACGGGCATGATACCCAGCAATGCAAGGGTATCGACCGGTCAAAGCAGTGTCTCAATTGCGGCAAAGAAGGGCATAGGGCCAATGAATGTCAGGAGGACTCAAAATGTCGAGTATGCGGTGAGTCGGGTCATCGCATGGACTCCATGAGGTGCCCTAAATTCAGGGACCTGGTATATAGGAGGTATTAACAGCGCATTCAAGTCATTAACCATATATTCGAATAGATTAGTAAGCAATGTGTGTCGTTATTTATGTGGTTTTTTATCTATATCTATTTATTTATTTAATTGTATAGGTATTTTACACCGGTTTTATTTATACTCCTTTATTTATATTGTGTTTTCTACCCATGTCCTTTTATGGTTTTTATCTTTACATCTTTTCTATTTTTATCATTTTATACCGCTTTTATTTATACACTGTTTCTATATTTACCTCGTTTTATTACTTTTATTTATACACTGGCTTTATTTATTTTATTTATACTCCTTTATTTATGTTGTGTTTTTTATTCATGTCTTTTTGTGGTTTTTATTACACCTTTTATATTTTTATCTTTTTATATCGTTCTTATCTATACACTGTTTTTATTTTTACCCCGTTTTATCTCTTTTATTTATACATTGGTTTTATATATTTTATTTATACTTTAACTTTTTTAATGTTTTGGTGAGTGTCTGGATATTTTTTAGTTGTGTTGTTGCTATTTATTTATTTATTTATTTATTCATTTATTTATTTATTTATAAGATATTCAGAATAGGAAACACGTCCTAAATGGCTCTCAGTACAAATAAACCCGGTATGCGAGTCTTGCAGGTCAACGTGGGAAGGGCGAGAGCTGCGCATGACCTTACATACCTCAAGGCTTCGCAACTCGACTCAGATCTGCTTGTCATTCCGGAACCAAACAAGAAACTAACTGCCAGCAACGGATGGGTACAAGATAATAGTAAAGATGTGGCGGTGTTCTTCCGTAACAAAGACGTTGGGGTACAGAACATCAAGAGGAAGGCAGGTTATTTGATTATAGAATTTAAGGACTTCACAATGATAGCCTGTTATATCTCCCCCAACGTCGGGAAAGAAATATATAAAAGAAAAGCGGAGGAAATAATGGACACCGCCGCAGGGATAAAAAATGTTATCATTGTCGGGGACATCAACGCAAAGTCCACTCAGTGGGGCTCCCCCACAAATGATGAGAGGGGTGACATATGGGACGAATGGATGGCCCAGCAAAATATAACAGCAATGAACAACGGAAAACCTACCTTTACGAGAGGAACCTGCCAGAGTCATATAGATGTGACTTTGGCAAGTACAGGGCCATCCAGAAAAATCACAGACTGGGATGTCCTCGATGAGGAAATTTTTACCCATCACAGGTTCATCACTTTCCAAATACGAGTTAAAAATTTTAAAAAAATAAATAGAGAGTATAAGGAATTTAATAAAAAAATATACAAAAAGGAAGTGGAAAATATGAAAGAAGAGGAAGTGATGAACTATGAACAGCTGCAGTTAGTTTTGAAAACAGCGAAGGAGAAGGCAACTAGAAAACAAAAAAGAATATATGCACCGTATTGGTGGAATGATGAGATAGAAGATCTGAGAGAAAGATGCCTCCGTGCCCGTAGGATATATACCAGAAGCAGCGGTAACACAGAAAGCAAAGAGCTATATAAGCAATTGAAAAACCTACTGGGCAAAACAATAAAAATGGAGAAAAAAAAGAAGTGGCAGACATTATGTGAAGATCTAGAAAGGGATGTATGGGGCGAAGCATACAAACTAACCATGAAAGCTTTGAAGATAATAGCCCCATACAAGTTAAATGAAGACCAGCGGCTGGAGGCAGCGACCCTCTTATTTCCACAAAAAGAAGAGAAAATATTTGAAAAGAGGATCGCTGCAGACGTACCAGAATTTACAGATGAAGAGATTGAAGCCGCTGGTGAGAATATAAGGCAGGGTAAAGCCCCCGGCCCTGACGGTCTGCCACCGGAGGCGATAAAGATTTTGGTTAAACTGAAACCGGGCTTAATGAAAGATATTTTAAACGATCTACTGCGAAGACAAGTGTTTCCCAGAGAATTAAAGCAAGCAAATTTAACATTATTATTAAAGCCTGGGAAACCCCCCAATTCTCCGGCCTCATATAGGCCGGTATGTTTATTAGACTGTCTGGGAAAATATTATGAGACTTTATTGAAAAAAAGATTAGAACAATTCCTGGACAGAAACGGGGCTCTATCAGACCAGCAATACGGATTCCGCAAGGGTCGTTCAGCGATTGACGCCGCAAAATGGGTGAAAGACGCGGCGGAGAAATCTAAGAAGAGGTGGGTAGTCCTGACATTATTGGATATTAAAAACGCCTTTAACACCGCAAACTGGGGTCTTATTATAGGAAAGATGGAAGAAATAGGGACCCCAGTTTACTTAGTCAATGTCATAAAGGACTATCTATCGGATAGGAGCGTATGTGTATCGAGAAATAAAAAAATGAAAGTTACCGCTGGAGTACCCCAGGGGTCGGTCCTAGGACCTACCCTATGGAATATACTGTATAATGGGGTACTTGAGATGAAGATGATTAAGGGGGCAAAGACGATCGCATACGCGGACGACCTTGCAATAATTGCAGAACATGACATGAATTGGGGCATAATAGATATAGTACAGAAGGCAATGGTCAAGATAGGTGAATGGATAGAGTCGACCGATTTGGAGCTGGCAGTAGAAAAGACGGAAGTGATAATACTGAGAGGACCAAGGGACCGGGATAGAATAAAATTTAAGCATAAGAATACTACCATAACTCCTCAGAGAACGGCAAAGTACTTGGGCGTCATTTTCGACGACAGGATGACTTTCACTAAGCACATAGAGGCAGCGGTGGCGAAAGCAGAAGACAGGATCTCAACACTACAAAAAATAATGCCAAATGTAGGGGGTCCCGGAACACACAAAAGAAGGGTGGTATTGGAAACAATACATTCCATATTGCTATATGGGGCCCCCGTGTGGCACGAGGTCCTGTCTAAGGAAAAATACAAACAAAAAATGATAAAAGCTCAGAGGAAACCGCTGCTACGAGTCTGTAGTGCATACCGGACGGTGTCTACAATTGCACTGCAGGCCATAGCCGGAATTCTACCCATAGAGATCTTAGTGGAAGAGAGAGTCAGACTGTACGGGAGAAATGACGTGGATGATAATATAAGGAGTGAAGAAAGAAAACAAAGCATCGAAAAATGGCAGCAGAAATGGCAAAATGAGGGTTCCAAAGCAGCATGGACGAGGACTCTGATACCGGATGTTAGAAATTGGTGCGGATGTGCTCACCGCAGAACGAACTATTATTTCACACAATTTCTCACGGGGCACGGATCATTTAGGAGATATACACATTCGATAAAAAAAGCGACAGATGATCTGTGCCCGGAATGCGGTGTCACAGATGATGCACAGCATGTGGTATTGGAGTGCCCCAGATATAAAGAGGAGAGAGAAGAAATAGTGAAAGCTGCGGGAACTCTCGACGGTAAGGCTGTGATGGAGGCTGCCATGAGAAATGAGAAAACATACGCCCAAGTAATGGATTGCGTTACTGAAATAATGAAAAAACAAGAAGTATCAGAAAGGAGAAGAACAGGATGAGAAGGAGAGTAAAGTAAAGCCGGCACACATGACGCGATGTTCGCTAAGAACGGTACCGTGTGTGTCGGTGGAGAAGAGGGTGGGTTTTTAGCTGGTAGGCGATCGGGTGCGACTCTATTAAGAGTGGATGGCCTTTGTAGTCGAGCGACTACCAAAGGTTCTAAACGCATCTGGTTGAATCCGCACACCTGGGACCTCTTCCCAGGCGTCTTTCGAAGATTTTCCCACCCACACAAAAAAAAAAAAAAAAAAAAAGGTTAGGTTAGGTTAGGTTAGGTTAGGTTAGGTTAGGTTAGGTTAGGTTAGGTTAGGTTAGGTTAGGTTAGGTTAGGTTAGGTTAGGTTAGGTTAGGTTAGGTTAGGTTAGGTTAGGTTAGGTTAGGTTAGGTTAGGTTAGGTTAGGTTAGGTTAGGTTAGGTTAGGTTAGGTTAGGTTAGGTTAGGTTAGGTTAGGTTAGGTTAGGTTAGGTTAGGTTAGGTTAGGTTAGGTTAGGTTAGGTTAGGTTAGGTTAGGTTAGGTTAGGTTAGGTTAGGTTAGGTTAGGTTAGGTTAGGTTAGGTTAG